>CM031575.1:17155576-17220801 GCA_018467065.1 Ephestia elutella | reverse complement strand
AAGCTACCACTGAGAGCCGGCAGACCGACATCATTCACATTAGGGGACTACTCTACAACCCATAAAAGCAAGTCTATCCGTTTCCCTGATCGTTACGAAAATTCCCGTGACCGCTTAGACTATATAGGTACTTAGTTACTTACTGTAATTTTATGTTGTTTTCCGTAGGTTTTGTACCACTAGTCATCGGAGTCAATGCGGTCATAGAACTGTGAGGATTTACTCCTATTGGAGTGTAAACTGAACTATTTGTAGGAGTAAGAGCCACATCTCCAGTAATACGGGAATGAGAAGGTGCACTAACGTGTGTAGGTGTCGCCAAGACACTAGTTTCCATTGCAGTATGAGGAATTGGAGTTTGAACATTATTCATTGTAATATTGTTGGAAATTACGCCAGAACTTAAGTCAAGAGCACTTCTATCGTACCCTTGCACTTCGTGTGACCCCATTTTGTAAATAATCAATTGAAAAACTGGCCCCTAAATAATATTTTATTCGATAGAAAATTGTGCACACATATTGTACAAACGTTATGTCAATTTCTTAAATATAATTAATATTTCCACTAGCCTTTCAGAGTTTTATATTTGAATTGTAAACTTTAGTTATGTGCCATTTTAGTTTTGATAGATTTTATTACTGATGTAATGTTATTTTAATAAAATAAATTAAAAACATTTCCCACACGTAAGTGTACAGTACACAACCAAAGGCAAAACAAAATTGATTGATATGACAAAATGAAATGACATTGTGACATTGACAGCCTTCTATGCAATTATTGCCAGCATCGAGATTTGTATAGTTGTATTGTATTTCGAAGATTGCCAGCTATAGTTAGATAGGTATTATTTTAAAAAAAAAAATTTACTTCTGTGGTATTATTATACAAAGCACCATGGAAGTAGGTAATAAGTAAGTACTCAAAGCACTTATCATTGGTAAACAATGAAATGCATGCTGATATTGGTAAACAATGAAAGCCAAACCAGCTTTACTTTAAAGATTTAAAAACCATGATAGGTATTAGATTTGTAGATGTCATAGATAGGCCGATCGATATATTGGCCAGATCACGATGTGGCTGGACGCTTCTTGAAACGCCGGGGTACCTACTTCGTGATTTGGCCGGCCATATCAAGATGTGCCCAATCAAAAGTTGGGCTGATCAATAAATGTCAAATCATTTATTGCTTCCATAATGTATGGTACAGGTCTTTGCTTATAAATAGTAACAATTACTTAATATAAAATATAATATAAAATAAAGATAGATATTTAGATATTCCTAGCTCAACACTGGGCGGATCGTGAAGTACTTAGTTGCATTTCGCACTGAAGGTGGCGCTATTTTAGCGCGTTACAGTGTTAGCCTGCGTTAGAGTCTTGTTTGTTTATTCGCGTGAAAAAGGGCGGCTTTTGGTGAAGAAAATACCAAATAATAAAAAACTAGGGTGACCATGCAGCGGGATTCTTCAGACTATTATTGGAGCTCAAAATATGACGTGATGGAAACTTCAGACAAAGATTTCTTAATAGTCGCATTAGATGAATATTTTGATATTTTAACTGAAGTCCATAAGGCTGTTGGGCATGGTGGCTGAGAAAAATTTATCTATAATTGCACGAGACAAATTGCACATACCAAAAAAAAACTTTTATTCCCCATACACCTTGGATACAAACGATATTCCCTAGTATGGCTGGGCAAATCGTCAAACGATCGTCGAACGATATGACCGGTGTAGAATGGCCAGATCATGAAGTGCCGGCGTATCTCGATTTGCCCAGGCATATCATTATCTGGCCAATACAACGATCGGGCGACGACATAGTTATGTACAGTACACTAATTATCGTGGGGGTGCTAAAGATACAAATTCAAATTCCAGTGGCACTCCCACAGGGGTCCTTGGTTATCATTAAACTGTCCTGATAAACCATACACGATCGCTTACCTACTTAACATCATACAATCTGTCACCACCACCACACCATTAAATGGATATACTTTAGGTAGGTAGTTACATTCTCTGTTCTGTCGTGGGTAAAAAGCAATCCCAATCAATCGCTTACTATTGTTCATTTACGGAAGCACAGACGGACTGACCGATTTGTTTATTTGTTACGTGTATTAGAATTTAGATTAATATCTCAATAAATAATATTATTAATAAGTAAGAATGTCATAAAGTGTCTCGTTTTGTGATTTGACTGGTAAGTTTATTTCAATCTACATAAGTATTTTTAAGTACGTATCTTACTAACAAAGCTTAAGATTTTTTTGAATGGTACTAATCTCTAGAACTCGGTACCCATTAATGTAAAAAACATTTTTTTTTATTTTTTTTACATTAATGAGAAGATTTATTGATTTAGTATAATATACTTTCTCGGTTTTAATGAGTGTATTAAAAATGCATTTATTGAAGAAAAAAATAAGCTAACAATTTTTCATGACGAGTTTATCACGAAAGTAGGTAGAAAAATGCTTTATTTTGAGACCACCTGAAATAAGCCGTAAAGAACTCTGAAGCTCTATATCTCACTTACATGTCTCACATACATTCAATAAATCAAATGTCTGTTTACTTGTATGCGACACTTGTTTCTTATAGAGCGACAGATACTTTCGAAGAAGAAGGAGACCGTACTGGTACCTGCTATTACAGAATATCAATAAATTAAAACAAAAAATCTACAACTTCCAAAGTGTGTAAGTAGTGGTCCGCATCCCACCGGAACAATCTATGCTGGTTATCCAGGGTTCGACAGTGACAGTGTAGAGCTCTTTTTTTTTTTTTAATAAAAGTTGGATTTGCTCTTGACCACAATCTGTGTTTCTGTGTTTGTATAAAGTTTTAATTCATCGGGCCCATGACACGAGCTTAGAGGTTAGGGTGGGCCGTTGAGTATTGTTTATTTATTTATTAGTTGGGATGGACCAGGGGGGTTAAAGCGGCCACTTGGCCACTTTGATGTATCGAATTTTGATGTATTTAAAAATGAACCTTGAATCGATTCCTAAGGTTCAATTTGAAATATTTGGGAAATGCGAAATGGAATTAGTTTTACCCCCAGCACAGAATTAATATAAGTACTACCTCCAGACAGGCAATGATGAAGATGAAGATTATGCTGAAGAACTCTTCAAAATGGCGGTGGATCGTGTCGATAGTGTTCACCATGATGGCCGTGGGAGCCCTGATTTTCGCCCTGGCTTGGAATGCCATTTTTGAGGCCATTCTACATTCGGTGAGTTTCTAAGGGTCCGTAAAAGAAGCACATTTTATTTTATTTGACTAGCCAAGGTTATTGCACGCCGTACATACGTTTAGCCGTGCATTACACTCGATTAATATCAAAATTGAACCACTTTCCTATATTCGTATAGGAAAGTGACTAAATTATTTAAAAAAAAAAAACAATTTTACAGATTTCAAAACTTATTGATGTAAAACATCTATTAGAGCGCCTTGGCTGTAAAATTGACTTGGATGCCGTGACTGAAAATGGCTGGCGTGGTGTACCACGCAAGATGCTCATGTTTTAGGTACATCTGCCGGGTGTCCCATAACTGATTTTTTTTTTACAATTTTTATAATAGTATAAAAAATATATAGTACAAGGAATGAATATTTTTTAAACACAGAAATGTCTGCCATACATAATCGGTAAACATAATTACCGATTATGTTTACCGATTATGTAGACCGGTGAGATTAATCAGAAAATCTACAAAATTCGAATATGTACTTAATTTCAAGATCAGAGGCATACGATTTAATTTCTAACTTTACACACGAAGTAGAAAATCTTATCCTAAGTAATATTATAAATGCGAAAGTGAGTTTGTTTGTTACCTCTTCACGCTTCATCTACTGAACCAATCTTCCTCAAAATTTGCATACACATAGTTAGAAGTACGGAGAAGGACATAGGGTACCTTTCATCCCGGGAAAAAGCATTGTTCCCGTGGAAAAATCACGCGGGCAAAGCCGCGGGCAAAAGCTAGTCCTAACTAATATTATAAAAGCGAAAGTGAGTTTGTTTGTTACCTCTTCACGCTTTATCTACTGAACCAATCTTCCTCAAATTTTGCATACACATAGTTAGAAGTACGGAGAAGGACATAGGGTACCTTTCTTCCCGGGAAGCGAGACCGAAAGCCGAGCTTGCGCCGCCAGCAAGAGCAAAAGCCAGAGCAGTCTTTCGGCTCTTCACCTAATCCCAACCGACAACATTTCTTTGCAGATGACTTTTTCATAATATCCCAAACTTTTTTTCGTGCAATCGCAACTGCCCTTAAATAATTTCCCTGCACAGCACGCGAGGTGCTTGCACATCGCGCAGCACGCGACATCTAGTCCTAACTAATAATATTATAAAAGCAAAAGTGAGTTTGTTTGTTTGTTTGTATGTTTGTTTGTTACCTCTTCACACTTTATCTACTGAACCAATCTTCTTGAAATTTCGCATACACATAGCTGGAAGTACGGAGAAGGCCATAGGGTACCTTTCATCCCGGGAAAAGCACTGTTCCCGTGGGAAATTCATAAATTGTATTTCCCACGAAAGCTAGTAATCTATAAATTGCAAATTTTGGGCAGTTTATATAATCTTGCAAGATTATAGGTACCTATACCTACTTTATTTAACGATTTAACAATTTTACTGTGACAGACAAATAGGTACTTAGTTAAATGAGCTAAATATAATCAAAGAAAATTCTCCCCTTTATAGTGTACTAGCTTTCGCCCGCGGCTTCGCTCGCGTGAATTTCCCACGGAAACAGTGCTTTTTCCCGGGATGAAAGATACCCTATGTCCTTCTCCGTACTTCCAGCTATATGTATGCGAAATTTCAGGAAGATTGGTTTAGTAGATAAAGCGTGAAGAGGTAATAAACAAACCAACAAACTCACTTTCGCATTTATAATATTAAGTTAGGATTCAAAAACCCTTTTTTGAGATACCCTAGTAAGGGTTCAACTAACTGAGCCCGCTTCGGGCTCAGTGATCTTAGGTTCAATTGATCCCGAAGTCGGCTTGCATTAATCAAATAGAGAACCACAAACAATGATGTTCTAAATTGATTGTCAATTCTCTCGTCACCTTGAATATGATTGGGATAAGCAATTGCCCTGGAGTCAAACGGTGCCATCTGTTTTGAGATTAACCGCATATCAATTGAGATCTTGCATTAATTAGGTACAACGTTGCTATGTGCCCTAAATAATTGTCTTTTAGAGAACACGATAGGTCCGTACCGGCAATCATGATGAAAATAAAAGTTAATCTAGATTCCACTATACTTATATCCAAATTTGTTGTACCTACCAAATTTCATAATAATGGCGACGGTTTGTCAATTATAAAAAGCTGCATCTAACCCGACTTTATTTTTATTAGGTAATAGGTAATAGATGTCGACTTCAATGAGCAATAAATAACACATCATAATTGTCCTATTTATCAATGATTGATGCTTCAAATGTGTTACCTAACAGCACAGAAGTAAAATTTTTTTTTAAATATAAGCAGAAGGAACACAAATTTCACACACACTCTGATGATATTTGACAATATTTGCATCCTGTTCATGATAAGGACTGTCACATAACTCTGTCCCTTTCCTTCCTTAGCATTGCAATGTATTGCAACACGAACCACTACACTGAAAGATTTATCATCCAAGCCGGATTTTTCATGCGAAATGATCCTTAACTGTCATATTTGTTGTGTTGTCACAGTTGTCATAAATATTTAAAATTATTTTTTACTGTTTTGTGCTTTTAAACTCAATAGAAATGATAAAATGCAACGTGTACAATATGTGGAAGTGTTTCATAAAAAAATATTCGTGGAATATCGTTCCTTCGGTAAGCAATACATGTTTTTTTGACGTGCCTAATGATAATATACAATTTCGTGTTATTTTTGAAACAATAACCATTATTAGACTTTTGAATTTTTCAGCAATATCATTATTTATTTTATAAAGTAGTGTATTAATTATAACCATTTCATAAGAAATACTACAAGTAATTTAATAATTTCGTAAATAGCATAGATCATTTGACGGATCCAGTTCTGTTTACTATGGCTGGGCCGAATCAAGGCAAATATACGAATTTAGTACCTATTCTATAAAAATCTCAGGAATTCTTTCTTGAAGATTAAAATGCACATTTTATAAAAATACTGACAGTGAATTTTATTTCAGGACAAGGAAAATATGCCAAAAAATAATACCTCAAGAAAGAGAACTGTTATGGGGAGTATTTCTCTTACGTACTACGAGTACCAGGACAGTGAATGGACGCCAGCAACCATTAACATCATTGCAATGTTTCATTGCACGTGATTTTTAATAATTTAAAATAAATTTTATTGATTTAAGGACTAGTATTTTTTCCCAAAAGGGATAGAATTTCCCATCGTAAAAAGCTGATGCAGATCCGTCCGCATACCGCGCACGGCTTAAGATTCAGCGTCTCAAAATTTTTGGTTTTGCTACACTGTACCGAATATAATTAATTATCTTAGATCCGACCCTGTATTCTGTCGTTGTGTGAATAATAATCTTAATGTGTGTTTTTGCCATGCAATTTCAAATGACATGTTCAGTCTGCTTACTATTATTATATGTCTGTGCCTAACAGCTTAAGATGAAATAATTTATTTTCATTGGCTTGATATTTTTCTTCTTTTAGGTATACGACTTCGAAACACTACTGTAATTTAACTGCTATCCGAAAAAAAAAATACCCCGTAGATACTTTTATGGTATCGACAATCGATATCATCTATAAATTGATAATTCACAGAAATAGCTAATCTGTGGGTCAATCATAATGATCAAATAATAATAATAATAATAATACTAACCTCAATAATAAGCTTGAAAATAAGTACCCATATTGAAAAAAACAATATAATTGCTGAGGAACAAAAAGGATGCAGACGGAACCACATGGGATGCAAGGAACAACTCATTATTGACTCCACTATCCACAGGCAAGCAAACCTAAACAAAAGGAATCTTAATTGTACATTTATAGACTATCAAAAAGCTTTCGATAGTATTCCGCACACTTGGTTACTTAGAGTTCTAGAACTATATAAAATTAACCCAACCATTATTTCATTTTTAAGAACTATAATACCATTCTGGAAAACTAACTTACATGTAAAAAATATTGATGCCAATATTATGAGTAGAGAAATAGCTATAAAAAAAGGCATATACCAAGGAGATTCTTTGAGTCCCTTGTGGTTCTGTTTGGCCTTAAACCCCTTATCACATTTGTTAAATAAGCAAAATAAAGGCTACCGTCTTAAACCTAGTGATCCACAAACTGCAATATCTCATTTAATTTACATGGATGACATTAAATTATATACTAAAACAAAACAGACATGAAGCAACTAATTGATACCACAGCTAAATTTAGTACAGATATAAATATGAAATTCGGGATAGAAAAATGTAAAACACTAAACATAAGAAAGGGAAAAATTATACCTGGAGATTTTATTGTGAATGAAGAAGAAGAAGAAATTATTAAAGCTATGGACCACGATGATCTTTATAAGTATTTAGGTTACCAGCAATCCAAACAATTAGACCACACTTCACTTAAATCAGCACTGTCTGCAGAATATAAAAACCGAGTAAATATTATATGTAAAAGTCAATTAGTAGGAAAATCATTAATAAAGGCCATCAATACGTACGCTATCCCCGTTTTAACTTATTCTTTTGGAATTGTAAAGTGGACCAAAACTGATATAAATCAATTAGAAATTAAAACTCGTACCATACTCACCAAAAACAACCACTTACATCCAAAATCAGCCATAGAAAGGATGACAATTAAAAGAGCAAATGGTGGCAGGGGGCTGATTGATATTTATGACTTATGGCAAAAACAATTAATTTCTCTTCAATCCTTCTTCCTGCGTAAAGCCGAATCAAGCAATATTCATAAAGCCGTAGCCGAATATGACAATAACCACACGCCACTTAACTTAGCAAATACACCAACAGATCACACTCACAATATAACAGACTCGGAAAAACAGAAATTAGATAGATGGAAATCTAAAGTTTTGCATGGCAGACACCCACATGACCTTGAACAATCCGCTATAGATCTTGAAGCATCAAACAAATGGCTTACACACAGTAATCTGTATCCGGAAACCGAAGGATTTATTATAGCTATCCAAGACCAAATTATCAACACCAAAAACTACCGAAAACATATTATTAAAGATCCCTCAATTACAGAAGACAAATGTCGAAAATGTCATACACAATCAGAAACCATTCAACATATTATTGGAGCATGCTCAAATCTCACCCAGACAGATTATACTCACAGGCATAACCAAGTTGCAAACATAATTCATCAGAAACTTGCTATCAAACACAAATTACTACTAGAAAAACCAACCCCGTATTACAAATATACACCAAACCCAGTCCTCGAAACCAATGAATATAAATTATATTATGATCGTGCAATACTTACAGATAAAACAATACACTATAACAGACCAGACATAGTACTACAGGACAAAATAAATAAGATAGCATACATAATTGACATAGCTGTTCCTAATACCCACAATATTACTAAAACCATAACTGAAAAAATAAATAAATATACAGACTTAAAAGAAGAAATAGGAAGGATATGGAAAATAGATAAAGTATATATTGTACCCATAGTGCTTTCATCAACAGGAGTAATCCCAAAACATTTGCACCACAGTTTGAAATTATTAGATTTGCCCTCATCTAGCTACATAAATATGCAAAAAGCTGTAATTTTAAATACATGCAGGACAGTTAGAAAATTCATGCAAGGGGATGAAACAATAGATTCTATATAATACTAAAATGAGTTAGCTGCTACATCACTTGGCCTGTGCCCGTGATTGTAGTTTACCAATACCAGCGCCCAAGCTGAGAAAAGAAAAAGAAGATGAAAATAATAATTAAAGGACAATAGTAAACAGAAAAAAGAAGAAATCACTACAATTCAAGAAAAACTACAAGCATGGATCCAAAAATCCCTTCATGGCAGACATCGCCTCGACTTGACCAATCCTAACGTTGACAAAGCTGCGTCAAACGCATGGCTCAAGCGAGGCGAGCTGTTCCCTGAAACAGAAGGTTTCATGCTAGCTATACAGGATCAAGTAATAGAAACAAAAAACTATAGAAAACACATAATACGAGATATCAATACACAAAATGATTCCTGCCGCCATTGTCACAGTAGTCCTGAAACAATACAGCACATTACTGGTGCCTGCAGATCCATAACTCAAACAGATTACAAACATAGACACGACCAGGTTGCTTCCATCGTTCATCAATATCTTGCTAACAAATATAAATTAATTACCGAAAAATCTGCTTATTATAAATACGTACCCCAAGTAATCCTAGATTCTCCTGACTATAAGCTGTATTGGGACAGGACTATTCTGACAGACAGGACAGTACATCACAATAGACCAGACATAACATTGCATGACAAAAAGAAGAAAACCGTATACCTAATCGACATTGCTGTCCCCAACACCCACAACCTTGCATCCACTCATACAGAAAAGATTACAAAATATACTGACTTAGCTATAGAACTGAAATCGCAGTGGCGTGTAGATTCAGTAAAAACAGTTCCCATTATAATTTCTTCCACAGGTGTTATACCTAAATTATTACATACAAGTTTGAAAATGCTAGAAATACATCCACTAACTTTTATACTTATGCAAAAAGCTGTTATATTAAATACTTGCCGTACTGTTCGTAAATTTCTTTCTTCAGATTCATAAAATTCTTACTTTTTCTTCTACACTGCTTACGTTTGGCCACAAGCCCGCGTATACAGTTAAAAATCCCCAAAACCGTTTTTGGGAGATATAAAAACCAATAAATATAAATAATAATAATAATAAACGTTTATTTCCTCACCAAATCAAATCTCGCTAACCAACATGATAAATCAGGAAAAACATGAAAGTTTCATTTTTATAGTTTGTATTCGAACCCCAAATATTTATCTCAATGTTGAGCCCTTCTTCTTTGTAAAGGATTAGGTAAAAGAAACAGAAAAAAAATATTGTAGGTATTTTTATTTTCAGAAACTGGCCCTGATCCCTGGCTCTCGGGCGTATAATGTGTGGCTGGCCCCGACTGTGCATCTCCCCTTCGAGATCTTCTTCTTCAATTGGACCAACCCCGACACGTTCCCTGGGGAGAAACCACACTTGGTACAATTGGGTAAGTCTATTAACCTTTATTGTCCCACTACTGGGAAAACGTCTCGATCTTCTGAAAAGTTTTTGAATGGCACTATCGGTCCAAATGTTTTTTCTGTGAATACTGGTTAAGAAAGAGTGGATGTGGAAGCATGGATAAGGATAGCAGAGATAATGGGTAGAATCTCCTGGTTTCCAGGCCCGTACCGCTTCAGGGAGCGCCGTGAGCATGTGAACGTGACGTGGAACCGAGAGGAGCACACCCTGGGCTACCGCACCTTCCGGAGTTGGGAGTATGACGAGACCAGCGAGGGGAAACTCGATGACGTCATCACCACTGTGGATGTTATCACTGCTGTAAGTCTGCTGTCTATCTATCCAACAAAAATCTTAATTTTGAAGCTGAGGTGGTCTCATGAATAGTAGTTTTAGCGGGAGTGTGGTCAAAAATATCGTTAAGTGCAATCGTTACCCCTATTTGTGTTTAATTTACAGCGTGAAAAATATTTGTATAGTCAATTAATGTATTTTCCAGTCAGCAGTCAACCACGAAAAACCCAAGCAAAGCCAATTAGAGCAGTACATGTTCAGTCTGTTCTTGAAGAATACCTTCTCTGGTCATCGGATTCACGTCACCAGGACTGTCAGGGAATTCCTATTTGACGGCTATAATGACTGGCTGCTGACCTTAGCCCAGGCCATGCCTGATCAACCTTCTGGAGTACCGAAAGTTGACAAATTTGGATGGTTTTATCAGGTTTTTTTACGCATTGCTTTTTAATTTCACCTATCCATAGTTTTGTAAATTCATTCTTCCATACTTATACATATACTCCAATAACAAATGCGAAAGTCGGACTGCCAGATACTCGTACCTAGTTTCTGACGCGGGCAACATCTAGTAGTTTTTAATATTCTTGGTGTTCCAGCTAAATAATTCGTTGGACACTCACGGGTACATGGAGGTGACGACTGGTGAGGAAAGCGGCATGCTTCCAGGACAGATCTTAAGGTGGAACCACCAGGATCATATCAAATATTACCAGGGACAATGCTCAAGGGTAAGATATATTAAATAATTCTTAACTAGTTATTTTCATTTAAGCATTAGTAGAATATTGTTGGCAATAACTGGTTTAGGATAGCCAAGAACAGAGAAATTTGGCATAGATGGAAGGAGGTCTATACCCAGCTGTGAGTCACGGAAGAGAAAAAAAATCAGAAAAAATAGTAACCTAAGGTATAAGTAAGGTATACGCTTCTTCTCCTCTCTTCTTTGACAGGTTTAAAATAATCATAGGTACTTAAACTACATTTTTATGCAGCTAGCAGGCAGTGCAGGAGAGTTCCTACCGCGAAATCTATCAGAACACTCAAAACTGACGGTGTTTCTCCCAGACCTGTGTCGTACGGTGGACTTGTCGTATGAGTATAGTGGACAGCATCGAGGTCTGAACTACTACAAATTTGGAATGGGCCCCAGCAGTTTCGATAATTGTGAGTATTTCTTCAATTTCGCAAAAAAAATAATTTCAGCAGATTTTTGATGCTTTTGGAGAGATTGAGGTATTGAAAACCTGGAAACAAAGACTGGCAAGAAGTGGCGTAGAATAGGAAAGAGTGGAAAAATTTTGTATTGGATGCCAGGATCTTCTTTGGGTCAATGAGCCATTGAAATAAATTGATGCTATGCTGACAGCAGGTGATAAAAAAATTACAAAACTATTGTCTAGGTTACACAGGTACCTAGTAGGTACCTGTGTATATTCTGTATTTTCCTAATCCTCTTCTAATGGAGATAGAAGACAGTAGTAACAGTGTATATAAGGAGGAGAATAAGCTTAGATACCTACTTAATTATCTGACTGCTGTATTTTTCGTTTTTCAGCTTCAATAACTTCAGAGAATTCATGCTTCTGCAATGGACCATGTGAATGGGGAGGCGTCATGAACGTCTCTGCATGTAGGTAAGTATATTGAGATTATTTTGAGAAAGAGATGAAACGCTTGGCTCGGACCTCATCTTGATCAAGTTTTATCTTTTGCCGCGTAGTCTTAAGCACACACCATTTCTTTTATCAGGTTTGATTCCCCAACCTTTGTAACACTGCCACACTTCTTGTACGGGGACCCTCGTCTCGGTGAACAGTTTGCGGGCCTTAACCCTGACCCGGAGAAACACTCCTTCTACTTTGCCATGGAGCCTGTAAGCCTAACACTTTTTTTTTGTTAATCTCATAGATGTAGGAATAATAATACGTCTTCGAGCAATCAGAAATTCCGCGGGCGGAGCTCTTCCATGTTTAAATGTGTCAATACACGGGAAAAGGTACCTTATGGTGATGGTGCTTAAGTCGTTCCGAAAAAGAAATCATACTAGTTTACAGTGTATAATAAGCACAATGTCGTATCGTAAGTGCCTACGACCATAAGGTACCTTTCCCATAGATTGACACAAATATGTTTTATCTCATTTTAGAAATTGGGCATACCATTAGACGTGGCGGCAAGGTTACAAATAAATATCTATATGGAACCAGACAATGGGTAAGTAATTTATTTTTAGTGTTATTGTTAAATAAAGTGAGTGAGATACAGCGAGAAACTGAGAGACATTCAGAAATTACAAACGCTATGTTGCCTACTCGAAAACGTAAAGAAAAAACAAAAATAAAAAGGTAAAACTAAGGTCACTATGCCTACATACGATAAACGTACGTAACAACTTCAGTCAGAGTCCCATGATGTAAGAATCTTAAAGTTTTTTTATATGATGAATTTGGCTCAGCTTCTAAAAGCTGCTGGAACGAAAATCTCGAATTTAGTTAACGACCGATATCGGTTGTTAGGATCTAGATAACGATAAAATACCAGAAAAAAAACATGATACCACGTGATACAATACTCGTACCTATTAACAATACGTGCTTTTCTTATTTCCAGATTGTACTTAAATGTACCAAAGCTACTTTTCCCCGTCTTCTGGTTCCAACAGCACGTGTTGATTGACGAGAGTATAAGCGATGAGTTGTACATGGTCCGTAACATCCAGGACTGGGGAGCCACTTTCTGCGTAGGATCTGCCTTGGTCTTCACCATCCTCGCCGTGGCCATCTGCAATTTCTGTATAAGAAACCCGGAGTATACGAAAACCAAAAATGTTATCAAGGACGATGTGGAGAAATTAAATTTAGATACAACATGACATTAAGGGACAATAGAATATGAATTTAATCAAATTAACAATAGCATATGAGTTATATATTATTTTTACAGCTGCCATTGTAGGTTTACTGTGTTCTTTTATAAAATTTAGACGAAAGGATGTTTAATAACCAATATAATTAGGTACTTAGTACAAATTAGTTCGTCGTTTGCTGGTTTTGCTCGCCATCGACTTGCCATCGATTCGGTAACATTGACGCGCAACCACAGCGCAATATATGATATGATGCTATCTCACTCACTTACTAACTAAAGTGAAATAGCATGTCGTATTCTCTCGCTCATGTAAACTGTAATGAACAAGAAAGAGCGAATATCTTGCGCATTATAATGTTGCCAAGTGGATATACCTCCATATACCTGAAGGTATACCTCCATCATTTGTTATTCATCTCTTTGTTAAAATGTACACCGCGACCCGTCCGCGGCTCGTCAGATTGAAATCCAGCTGAAGGCAACCCTACTCAAACTAAAGGTTGGCTGAGAAGTAAAACGTAGTGATTATATAGCTCTTTGCTGAAAAGGATGAGAAAGACCTTAAACTTTAAATAAGTAGTCGATCTATCGATATCTCTTTTATAGTATCGATGGAACAAAATCGCATCAAGACAATCACGACTTTATTGCCGCGCTGCCTGCCTGCCGCACGACTGAATCGCGAACCGCGAATGTTCGCTTCAAATATCGCAGTCAGAGAGAAAAAAAAACACTACGTCGTCGCAGTCGGTGATATTTTGCCATGGAAGTAATAAGTAATGTATTTTGCTCTTTGTTATGTTGGTAGCCTTGTATTTCTGTCATTAATGTCACTGTCTCGATCATGTCAGCAAGTCAGTCAGTCTGACATTATGCCGTCACTTGTCCAATTGTCTACAAAGTAGACAGACTCGCGGAACTCGTGATAATATTCATCATTTTATTGTGATAGCACGTAGATTTTATTGTGTTTTTAGTGCGGAGTGTGTGACTTGCCGTCAATGTTTCCGTCGTTATAATATATTTTTTAACATTATAATTACATCGGAAACAGACAATCACTTGTTGAAATAGTTCACTCATGTAGTTTATTTACAAATTAATCATTTCATTTCGTTATTTAGTAGGTAAGTACATAATTATATTATTCAAATATTTGTGTTTTGTTTAATTCTTAGTTTTTATTTGGACGCTTATTATAGAATCACCAGCAAAACATCATGTTTCTTTAGTTCTCAATATAAAATATAAGGTACCTATCACTTTAGTTATTTAGGTCATCATTGTACATATATATAGTACTACACAATATATAGTAAGTTTACTACCGCTTCCAAAGCCCAAAACTCTCTTGTAATATTTTCTTCAAGTACCTACCTACATTACAGAATTTTGAGTCTTACACTTTCCTCTTTCCTAAAATTATTTGTTTGTTTACAAGGTTACCTTCAGTTGACGATAATTATCAGACATAGATTCATTTACAACATTTTATTTAAAACAAGTCAAGAAACTAAAAATAAAGTTTAGAAATATTTTATACCTAGGTACTTAAAGTTTTATTTAAAGGTAATTTTATATAATAATATCCAGGTAGATTTTTGGTGTTTTTGCACTTCTAACCTCGTCAATTTCCTTGTCAGGTTTCTTAAAATATGTATTTGGTGTCCAAAACTTACAGAAAATATGCAGAAACTGGTAATAGATAAAAATTTATTCTATTTAAAAAAAAATTGGTTCATGAAATTATAATAATGGAGTTTTAAGTATTATTTATATTCACTAGCTAAGCGTCGCCTTAGAGTCTCACTACTGTTGCCTTTGTCTACCCCGTAAGGGATAAAGATGTGATTCTGTATCTATAATATATTTGCTATCATAAAAGGTTCTGTATGTTTCTCTCCCTATAGTAAGTTCAGGTTTGTTACAACTTATGTTAAGTACTTAATAAGCTATCCACATGACCAAAAGTTTTGAATCATTTATCATAGATGTTATTTTCAGGATTAAATAAGTGAAAATGGTGTCATATCGAGTCAAGAGCGGCTTGTTCCTAGGCTTTGGAACAGCGTTATTAGTCTTTGGCGTTATTGCTGTTGTCATGTGGCCATCTCTCTATATTTCACAGTTGCAAAGGGTAAGCTTCCTTATTATAATTTATTTACAAGGTATTTTGTTCTATAAAAATAATTCCAAAAATAAAAATCTTCTTTACTAAGCTATCCCTAATATCCCTTCTTGACTTTCCTTCCTTACCCGGAAGGAAAGTCAAGAAGGGATATTAGGGATAGCTTAGTAAAGAAGATTCAAGCTTCAATTTTTTTTCAATCAGTTATTTCATAAAGTTGTCAAAACTTTGATATAGGTATATTTTTAAAATGTTCATAAATTCTGAAGAAATAAGTAGCACCTTTGTACTTAGTTTGCCTATGTTTTATGTTTCCTCTATGTTTACGAAATTTAATAAATAAATCACATTTTTCTAAGTCAAAATAATAAGTTAGTGATTTGGCCATGGCCTTGTCTTAATTCAGAAGACAATAGGTAGAATTATAATTAATTATCTATACCACAATAAACAGATAAAATCGTTGTCAGTATTGTATGTGATATGGAACAGATAAAAAATATATATCACACCAACTACACAAACAAATGTCTATTCACTTTATGAATAAAAAAGTGTGAAGATAAGTCTACCTACCACATACCTTTTATCTTGTTTGATAGATCCAAAAATTGATTTGGTGAAACCGCATGAAAATCTATTCAGTAGTTTTTGAGTTAAACAGACAGACTCGACAGGGGAATAAATTTACAGTATGTACGTAAGGATAGTACATTTCTGAGTTGCAACATAGATTAAAAACTCTTTGATTGACACTTGATTGTAAAAATCAATCGAGGGAAAGGGCTTTAAACTGGTGATTCCTCCATTTATAGGCGATGGGCTAGCAACTTGTCACTATATCTGAGTCTCTATGCCATCAGAGAGCCCACTATTCAGCTTAGTGTGGCCTTCGAGTCTCACGAATCTTAACTCTGTCTACCCCGTAAGGGATAAAGACGTGATGCTATGTATGTATGTAACATAGATTAATAAATCATTTTAACTACTCATGTGGTTGCAATGTGCAACACAAAACTTGACTATACACTACTACTTGATTTGTAAAACACACATTTTAGGCGAGTAGGTATTGTAATGTATGGAACACAACAGCTGATTTTTTTGAGATTTCAAAATAGTTCCTATACAAAATGTTGCTCATATTTATGAGTACTTTCACCCTTAAAAAGGTTGGTGGTCTTTTACAAATCACCCTGTATAAGCAAGTACGATTTGCCATCACGCCTGTAAACAAGTCGTAACAAGTAACATTTCCAGATGATGACACTGACGAACGAGTCGATGACGTTCGACATTTGGCGGGAGACCCCGATTCCTATGTACTTGGAGTGCCACATGTTCAACATCACCAATGTGAGGGAGATCCTAGCCAGGGAAGCCGACAAGGTCACCGTGGACCAGCTTGGGCCGTATGTCTTTCGGGAGTTCCATTCTAAGGTAATATTATAAATCGATCTAAGTATATCTATTTGTACATAACATAATTAAACCGTAACTGGGTGTCTTGTACAGACACAGACCAGTTACATTATACATACACAGTATTTAAGAAAAAAAATATTAAGGTTCTTTGTCAATAGAAGCCAAAACCATTATTTTAGAAGTTCTGTCTGTTCCTTCTTTTAAGTTTCGCAAAACATAAATACTACTAAACGAAATTTGATGAGGTTTTTACAATTGTATTGTTGAAGGTTGTAAATTACGCGCGGACGAAGTCGCCGCCGCGTATATGGAAACCCTTCCAGTATTCAGAATCTCAGTACTTCTGAGCTGCGGGAGGGCTTCCTAGCATTAATTAAAAAAAAATAGCCTTAAACCATTCCGCTATTCAGAGTTGCGAACGAGCTGGATTCGGGTATTGTCTCCGGTGTAGTATTTGAGACTTCATAATAAAAACGCTTCCCTTATTCAGATCCCTAGAAACTATAAAAGTAGGTACTTAGGTGCGATCTGACACGCGGGAGGGATTTCTGCGCGATGCTCCCCGATCTCAGATCGGAAGCGGCACGTGCCAAGAGAGAGAAAGCGATATCATGGGCATCGCTCTGTTCATTATTATCAATTCATTACTACAGTTTTCGAAAACTATCATCAACGTAGATTATTAGCTTTTGCCGATGGAAGAAAAACAAACATGTCTGTATATTCAAATTATCAAAAAAGGAATGAAAAGTTTCAAGTGTACACAATAAACAACAACCAAATCCAAATTCAGTCTAATCGAGAGCCGGACACATTCTACACAGTACATACCGATACAGCAACCTGTGATTGTATTTTCGGCCGCAGTGGGAAATATTGCAAGCACATGTACCACATTGAAAAAGAAACGGGAACAATATTTAAAACATCTCCGCTGTTATCAGTTGAAGATAGAATTTTATTTGCAAAACTGGCTTTGGGCAATGATATTAAAGAAGATTTCTATAGAAACATGAGCGAAAATGAAGAGTGTATTCAAAATCCGTCCACGTCATTAGAAAAAGCACCACCTTCAAACACTTTGAACTCATCTGTACCAATGGATTTAGCCACCGTTTCTAATACTGACGATGCACAGATTGAAAGTTTTAAAAAGGAGTTTGACGGTTCTTTCCATAAATTACAGAGCGCATTTTGTAAGTTTAGCAATGTTCTATGCAACAATGCAAATTTTACGTCTTTAACCTGCATTAGGGTGAATCCGAGAATTTCGTTCCGATTGTCAATTTTTTTTCACTTTTTTTCCTATACCTTGATGAGCGTGTATGACATGATATAAATGTTCATATGGGCTGGACATATAAATATACCAATGTGCCTTAAAATCAAACAAGGATTTTAGGAAATGGAACACTTTAATTTTTTTTTCGCGTGTATGGTGATGACAATCTTACAATGGTAATGATTTCGCGTTGAATGGTATTGACAAAAGTCAAATGGTAATGATGTATATGGAATAAAATTAACCTTTAACTAGTGACGTGACAAATTTATAACACTACAAGGGACGTGACGTCTCACGGGCTACTACTTTCAAAGTTAATTTTCGTCATAAAATATAATATGGACGTTTCAAAATTGTATTGATATTTAATTATTGGTATGTAATAAAAGACATACAAGTAAATTCAATTAGATTTTATTAAAAATTACTTTAAAAAAACGGTAATTAACACTGACTGGTACTTTTCAGCCTTAATTGATACGAGATCTTAATTTTAGCTTTTTTATAGACCATACATAAAACACATGAGAAATTTAACACTTTTTTATAAAAATCTAATCTAGAAAGAAACAAAAGAAACAAAAAAGATTTTCTGAATACTAAAAATAAAAATTTTGACAACTGCTCAATTTGGAATAATGGAATTTTTCATGGCTCTATTCTCGTA
Source organism: Ephestia elutella (assembly GCA_018467065.1). Taxonomy (NCBI): domain Eukaryota; kingdom Metazoa; phylum Arthropoda; class Insecta; order Lepidoptera; family Pyralidae; genus Ephestia; species Ephestia elutella. The sequence goes on along the minus strand of CM031575.1, from coordinate 17,201,810 downwards.
TTCCTGAATCTTCCTTTTCAAATATTTAATTTTATTTATTGTGTTTTAATTATTCTAGTCATTTTGATTATCTTTCTTAGTTCCATTATTTAAAATCTTGTTATTTTTCTAGAACAGTTACATTGATTCAAAGGATTTGATGAGTGTAATATTTCTTCCCCATCGGTTTTAAATTTCGCATTTTCATTTTCTTCTTTGTCTTGCGCTTCTACATGTATAATTTATATTGGCAATATTGACATTTTACTGGCTTCTTTCTTTTTCTGTCTGTATTTTTTTGCTGCTTCTCGCCATTTCTGTCTTTGAATTTTTTGATCTCTAGGAGATTTTTACCTATGCTTCAAATTGCATTTTTTCTTCCTTCCTTTTATCAGATCAGCTTTTTTATCAACGTACGCTTGCCTTCTAGCCATAAAACCACGTCTTAATACTTTGCGGGGTAAACAAAACCGAGGGTTGTTAAATCCAAAGACTATGTTAACGAGGTGGTAAAACGGGAATAAGTAAAAGTGTAGTACTGGAGGCTAGCTCATCACCTGTTGATTTGAAGCCCATTTCCTGAATCGACTTTGACGATTTAGGCAAAAAGAGAAATAGCTGGTACAAGGTAGGTCTCTACGGTCTCTTTTATACGCCCACATACAAAGCTGCATGGAAGGATGTCGATTTTAAAATGACACGGCGTCATCGCCATTTACAAAACATCATTACCATTTCAATGTAATATATGGAGTTGACACCAATGGTGATGATATTTAAGCCTATTTTGCTCGAAATTTCTGGAAACAAAGAAGTTTTTATACTAAATATATTTTCTGATTGAAGTTCCTATACATCCTAATGTAAGTAATTGAATACGAAAAAGATAGTAACACAGCTTAATTACCTTATGACTCCAAACGGGGATGATGGTAATTTGGTTACACTTGAATTTCTGAATTAAATATATTTATTTCTTGCTTAACACAACAGGCGTGAATTTCATATGCTCCCGATTTGAGACTAGGACAGGGCTGCGCACGCGACTAATCGCTCCGTTCTCCCTCCCCCCGCAGGGTTTAAAAGAAATATGTATTTTGATCATAGTAAAATGGTGTTGACGATTTTATGGTTACAAATATAAAATATATTTTTTAACTATATTAAATAATTATATAATAGCCATTTCTTCAGAAAATCAATGTACGATAATTAGGGATTTATATTAAATATAGTAACACGCTTATATATTCCTATTTTATTAAGAATTAATATAAATATTACGGAGTCTCCAAAAATTACGCAAATGGTGTTGACGATGGACGCGTGTTTTCGCTGTTTTCTTTGTAAATTACAATTATATATTTTCTTCAATTAATAGCACCATGAGAGAATGTCCTGTAGTTCCATTACGAAATAATTTAATATTCAGAAAATGTCATATGTTTTTTTAGGACCCTGGCATAATTGAAATTTAGTGAATTCCCGGAATCACCCATTAAACGGATGACGAAATTATTTGAGAGTGCACAAACTTCAGAGCAAGCTTACGAGTTGGTCTTAAATAAATTTCCTCGACGCGTAACTAAAAAAATAAAAGTACAACCTACTTCAGTGAGCAGGCGTAAAGATAAAGGCGTGGGCAGAAAGTCCAAAAACCGCATCTCTGCAGGGAAGCCTCCTAAAAAAGTGCATTCACTGTCTAAAAACGTAAGCAAGAATGTGCCTAACGCTCGATAATTTTATTTTGTTTAATTACATTTTTGTATAATTACATTTTATGATTATAATGTCATGTTTATGCAACTTCAATTATTTATATTTTGTGATAGTAGGTATGATATTCATCCTTCGCTCGTTTCCATAGAAGTCCTTACTGAGCGTATTCTGTTAAATTAAACCTATAAGCCAAATTTTATACTGAGTAGCGGTAGGAATTCATATCAATAATTCTGCTATTGCGTTTGTAAAGCCTCCCGCATTACAGAATTAAAAGCAGGGTAGCATTTAAACAGTCAAAGTGCATGTTCAATCATTTAAAGGCTTTGGTTCTGAGTACTGGAAGGGTTTCCATATACGCGTCGCCGCCTACTCTTCACGCTGTATCTACTGAACCATTCTTCCTGAAATTTCATACACATAGTTCGAAGTACTGAGAAGGACATAGGGTTCCTTTAATCCCGGGAAAAAGCTCTGTTCCCGAAGGAAATTCACGAGGCGAAGCCGCTGGCAAAAGCTAGTTTAACTGTTTTTTTTTAAGTGTCAAACAAAGAGACAGACAGTATTAGTCACAAAATGGTTTTAGCAAATTGAATACATATTCATACATTTATGTAAACTCCATTTATTCTTACCAGTCCTATCATGTAAGCAAACTTACCATGTCTTTTTATGATTTTACAACAATATAAATTAAAATAGACTTTTTAGGAAATTACTTTCGTGGTTAATAAATGTTTTACTTTAGAATGTTTAGGTTTGAACCAATATTTGATTTATTTTCAACAAAATTCAACAAAAAGTACTGTGAAGATTGTTTACATGATAGGACTGGTAAGAATAAATGGAGTTTAGCAAGATAACAGTTGCGAATTGCATGTGGTCATGTAATGTAAATTGTATACGAGTTATGCAAGCTGTAATGGCTGTATTAACAGTGATGCCAGTTCTATACAAGCTAATGTTGTGGTAGTATAGCAGTCGTGTTGATGGCTTAACTTTCCCCTTTAATAATAGATAGGATACTTAAACAATTTTTAGGGTTCCGTACTTCAAAATTAAAAAACGTGACCCTTTTTTAACTCTCTGCTTCGCCCGCGTGAATTAAAATTAATTTTACCTACTTATCGGTGGAATTTGCATAATTTAATCAAGCTCAAACCTGCGCCATATTTTAATAGACCTTCAACAATGCCACAGTGTAAATCGCATCAAATTTGGTACAGTAGATTTTGCGTGATGCGAGTACAACCATACAAACAGAAAGACACACAGACAGACACAAACATTCTAAAAAAAATTGTTTTGGCTTCTTTTAGCCCTATGAACCCTCGTATATATATTTTTTTAATATCTCCTATGTACAGACACAGACCAGTAACAGTTTTATTATATGTTTTGATTGATGATGATTATTACTCTTCAATCACGGCATTTTAGATAACAATTGTTTAACAATAGTCGCAATACCGTACATGTTTTATTGTATTGTTCACAGGAGAATATAACATGGAACAACGAAAATAGTACAGTGACGTACTTCAACAAGCGATACTGGCACTTTGACGAAGAAAGGTCCAATGGGAGCCTCTCGGATCTCATCACGTCCATCAACCCGATTGTTGTGGTGAGTTTCCACTAGTTTGTGATGTGTTACATCAACAAGCGATACTGGCATTAAGAAGAGAGGTCCAACGGGAGCCTCTCGGACCTCATCACGTCTATCAACCCGATTGTTATGGTGAGTTTCCACTAGTTTGTGATGTGTTACATCAACAAGCGATACTGGCATTAAGAGGTGAGGTCCAATGGGAGCCTCTCGGACCTCATCACGTCCATCAACCCGATTGTTGTGGTGAGTTTCCACTAGTTTGTGATGTCTTACTTCAACAAGCGATACTAGCACTTTGACGAAGAAAGGTCCAATGGAAGCCTCTCGGACCTCATCACGTCCATCAACCCGATTGTTGTGGTGAGTTTCCAATAGTTTGTGATGCCTTACATCATTAATCTCACTTTCCTGCCATCTGCGGGAGTCTTTCTTTCTTTTTTCTTATGGAGTGTGTTATAGATACAGAGAAAACCTTAAAGTTAGAAGAAATAGTAGATTTTACAACAAGTGCACAAAACGAATCATTTTTATCCGAGACTTTTAGCAGCCCGAGCCGAAGGCGAGGGCTGATAGTAATGTCGAGGATAAAAATCGTTTTGTGGACGAGTTATAAACTCTGCTTTTCACTTCGATTGCGAGGAAATAAATAAAATTGAAGAAATTACATATTAAACGCACAAAAAACAAGAGCTGTTTCCCGCCACTTTATTTTTTAATCTTACGACATTGATAGGCTTGGGCTGCAGACCTATACAGCCTACTATTAAATTAATTTTGTAATAATATTTTTCTTAAATTAATTAAATAACCTACCGTACTTCAATTTAAATTTTAATATATTTTATGTCTTAAAAAACACATAAGGCAAATAAATTAAAAGTAAATATTATAAAATAACAAATTTTATCTATGAACTTTTTATCGTGTTTGGCTGTATGGCTCATTTTCTTTGCCTTAATATAGATACATTTATGAGTAGATACGTTAATGCCCTTGTGCACAAAATTCGATTTTGTGCAGCCTATATCCTGCACAAATAAGCACTTTCCGAGCATGAGAAGTGAAAAAGATTGTTAATTTTTTGTTCTTTTCACCGGCTTTTCTGAGGGGGTAAAATGGGTGAAAAATTAAATTCACACGGGAGAAGCCGCTGGCAAAGCTAGTTTGTTGATAAAATTGGACGTATTTTAGCAACTCTCTCCAACAATACATAAAAATATTTGATTTAAACATAGATTTATTTTGCGATATCTTATCGAATATTTGCATTGTTAATCGTCTGAAAGAAACGAACACTATCTCGAAAAAATACAAAAAATGAACCTTATTACCAGAGTCATAAAGATGTCAATATTATTTCATTTTTCACAAAAAGGGTGTAATGACTGCCTACGATATCAGAAATGTATTTATTTATAAAATAAGACTGGTATTTTGCAGAGAAGGTCTTTATAGCGTAAGCGAGAAAGAAAATTTTGAAATTCTACCCTTCAAGGCGAAATGGGTAAAGAACGAAGTTGACGACATCGTAAGATACTCATAGTCGTGGCTTTTAGTCGACTGAACAACGATCGTCTATCGTCTCGACTGTCTGTCTGTTACGCTTTCACGGGTAAACCGCTGGACCGATTTTGATGAAATTTGGTATGGATATAGTTGGAAGACCCGGGGTCATACATAGACTACTTTTTTTTTCAAACATCAGCTTACAAGGAGCTGAAATGGGGGGTCAAAGTTTCTATGAAATATTTTTTTGCCGCGGACGGAGCCGCGGGGCATCAGCTAGTAAATAAGTATCTTTCAAACTACTAAGAGCCTATCGCTTTTTCAAAAAGTCGGCAACGCATCAGTGACTTTTTAAGGGTCGTTGGTGTCTATGGACTGCGGTGATTGCTTACCAACAATCCCTTTATTAGACCCACTTAAGTTCTCTGTTTACCCCTAAGGTCGACTGTTAGATACCTATTGTGCCATACATTGTATTTGTGCAATAAAGGTTAAATAAATAAATGCATGCCACGCATGCTCGTTTGCCTACTATTCTATAAAAAAAATCCTTTTCACTTCTCATGCTCTGAAAGTGCTTATTTGTGCAGGATATAGGCTGCACAAAATCGAATTTTGTGCACAAGGGCATTAACGTATCTACTCATAAATGTATCTATATTAAGGCAAAGAAAATGAGCCATACAGCCAAACACGATAAAAAGTTCATAGATAGAATTTGTTATTTTATAATATTTACTTTTAATTTATTTACCTTATGTGTTTTTTGAAACATAAAAGATATTAAAATTTAAATTCACGGTATGTTATTTAAATAATTTAAGAATATTACAAAATTAATTTAATAGTAGGCTGTATAGGTCTGCAGCCAAAGCCTATCAATGTCGTAAGATTTAAAAAAATAAAGCGGCGGGAAACAGCTCTTGTTTTTTCGTGCGTTTATTAATTTCTTCAATTTGATTTATTTCCTCGCAATCGAAGTGAAAAGCAGAGTTTATAACTCGTCCACAAAACGATTTTTATCCTCGACATTACTATCAGCCCTCGCCTTCGGCTCGGGCTGCTAAAAGTCTCGGATAAAAATGATTCGTTTTGTGCACTTGTTGTAAAATCTACTATTTTCACTTCTCATGCTCTGAAAGTGTTTATTTGTACAGGATATAGGCTGCACAAAATCGAATTTTGTGCACAAGGGCATTAACGTATCTACTCATAAATTTAATGTATCTATATTAAGGCAAAAAAAAATGAGCCATACAGCCAACACAATAAGAATTTTCATAGATAAAATTTGTTGTTTTATAATATTTACTTTAATTTATTTGCCTTTTGTGTTTTTTTAAGCCATAAAATATATTAAAATTCAAATTCAAGTACAGTAGGTTATTTAATTAATTAAAAAAAAATATTATTACAAAACTAATTTAATATTAAGCTGTATAGGTCTGCGGCCCAAGCCTAAAGCAATGTCGTAAGATTTAAAAAATTAAGCGGCGGGAAATAGCTCTTGTTGTGCGTTTACTGTTTTATTTCCTCGCAATTGAAGTGAAAAGCAGACAACGTTTTGTGCACTTGTTGTAAAATCTACTATTTTTCTCCCACAGACAATAGCATACATGGCACGTAACGACCCATTCTACATGCGTCTGGGTACTGACATCTTCATTCGCCTGTATCACAACAATATGTTCCTCACTGCAAACGTATCGTCTTGGCTGTTCGATGGCATCGAAGATGCTGCATTGGACGCAGCGTTGGACCTGCCTTTCGTCGCTGACAGGATTCCTTACGACAAGTTTGGCTGGTTTTATGAGGTTAGTACTTTTTCTTCTTTTTACACGACTGACCATAAAAGGAGTGTTATGTTTTCAGGGTTCATGTATGTAAGTATGTATGTACGGTTTAAGAAGAGCGGAGCCTCCTGGCACAGGCATCTTTGATAGCCTAAAAGGAGACTCCAACACCTAGTTATAAGATCTGAATGTGTAAATGGAAAATAAATATTTTTGTTTTTTTTTTTTTGATGTAAGTTTCTTTATTCCACCATAAGTCCTGAACGACTTGACAGATTTTGATGTGAGAGGTATTGTTAGATTCCTTGCATTCCTCCGAGTGACAGGCTATGTAAGATGTCAGTCGTGTTTTTTATTTTAAAATAATTAGCTTGTTATTTATTTATTTATCTTTATTTAGGCAACAAACAGTCATTTACAAAAACATAATTTAAAAACTAGGAAAAGACCTACAGTGCCATAAAGTTTTTTTTTGTATGGGAATGGCTATATCAGATGAGACCAGTATGTGGCCACGGCAATTGCATTGTCGTTGGCCCCATTTGATGCACCATATGGAGGACCATGGTGGACGAAATGGGGCAGTTAGGACATGTCAAAAGGTGATCCATTGTCTGATTCGCACCACAATTTTTTTATCTTTAAAAGTACTTTTTTGTCAACGATATTAAAGAGAGAGTTCATTTATGTTGCCCTATTTTTTATACTTACTAGCTCGGGACTTTGTTTCCGTGGATTACAGGAAATCCTTTTTTAATCCTACCCTACACTCCCTAAGGAACCTACATGCCAGTTTTAGCTGCCCACGCCCAGTAGTTTTGGCTGTGCGTTGTCTGTCAGTCAGTCAGTAACGGAAGCATTTTATATACGGGTATTGATTTATTGATTACTGATTAGGGACGCCAGCGCAAGCATCAGACAGGTGATCGGTCCTCTCATTCCGGGACCATTTTACACAAAATTAATCAAAACTACATATTTTGACTAAGGTGTAGAGTTAGTGAAGTTAGAGCTTGTAGAGTTAAGGCGCGTAAAGTCTTCTTTTTCTTCTTTTGGAGTCGGAAAATAGCCATTTCGTGGTGAAAGAATTGGCCATTCTGCGTTACCGACTTGATCGTCCTCGCAGATTGTTGCCCAGGGTGCGCAGGATCCAGTAGCGGATTTAGGAGAGGCAGTCAACATGCATAGTCCGCTACGGTCCTTGTACGAGGCATGCCTTTTAAGTTCTGTCGTTTAAAGAAAAAAAAAGCAAGTATAACCTTATGGTACTTTTTATTGTTTTTTTAGTTATTCACCACGTAGTTTAATACTATTTTACATTCGCTCGAACCAGTTATTAAAACATTTATTCCACTCCAAAGTGGGATCTTCAAAATGGCTAATTAAAAAGCGTCTACTGCTTCTTCACGGACTGAAATTTTTGACCACGAAGAGTTTTCATAATTTTAAGAATTTCAAAGAAATCGTTAGGGCTTAGGCTAGGACTGTATAGAGGATGGTCAACAATTTCTACGTTTTTCTTCTTTAAATATGGAATCATTTGACGAGCGGTGTGGGAGCTTACGTTGTCATGATGTAAAATGATGCGTCACTTTAGATTAGATTTCTCAAAATCTGCGACGACATGTGGTAAGCAAACTGTGGTTTACTACTCTGCATTATCCGTTCTGCGATCGTAAAGGGTAATCATCGCCACATGACCGGTTTTTGCTACGAAACGTAGCCACTACCTTCTTAGAAGAGCTTTTAGAGCGAACAACTTCTGTCGGCTTTGGCTCGTCTTGGAAGACCCTGATCGTGGATTGCTGTTTGGAATCAGGATTGTCAGCATAGATTTAAGATTCGTCACCACTGATGATGTAGTAGACGTGATTTGACTCTCTTCGGTTGAAACTTTGAAGAGTTTTCTTACACCTTGTGACGTGAGCCGCCATAGGATCGTCGGAAAGCAAATTCGGGATACGAAGGTAAACTTGCTTTCTCACACCAAACTCCTCATGCAAGATCTTTTGAATGGTTGTCCCCGAGATACCAAATAACGCCTCTGTGTCCCGATATACCACATGACGATCTTCAGTATTTAGTTGTCCCACAGCAACGATGTTATCTTCAGTGAAGGCGGATTTTGAACGTCCTTCACGGGATTTACTACTATGACTAGTCTATCCATACTGGAATTGTAAATACCAGCGTTCGACAGTCCGCAGACATGGGGCTTCATCATAGAACACAGATATCAGCTCTTCAAAACATCATTGTTTTAAATTCCGAAGAAGACTAAAATGGCTTCATAGCCATTTTAGTCTTCTTCGGAATTTATAGAAAATTATTCCACATACATTTTTCTTACTGAGAATCATTTTCGAACGTGACCTGACAGATTCAAATCGACACTGTGACTAAACAATTGCATTAATTTAATTTTTTTCAATTGTTTTCATTTTCAAAACTCAAACATTTTTGATTATTGGACTGTTCAAAATTCAAATTGGCGCCAAATATTAAAACGACAGAACTTAAAGGCATGCCTCGTACCCCCAGAAAATAATCCTGGATCCGCCGTTGGCCGGATGTATGGTTAACATTATGCGCCTAAACGAATACGGCACACGGGGGGGCTCCTTTCTTGTACGCGTAAAGTTAATGTTTATGATGTATGTATAATAAATATCTATTGTTGTAATGTAACGGACATCCGCGCAAAGTTCACAGCATTTTATCTCCCACGGTGACATCATTCTCAGTTCATATTTAGCAAACTAAAATATACCTACGGTTATCACTTAGGCATTCAGTTATATTTAAATACTAACTGTAGTCCGCAACTCCGCCCGTAAAATGTAGCCAGGCACTCTTCAGATCTCTAACTAGTTATCTCCACACTTATATTAATTCTGTGATCTTCACATGAAAAATCATGTCAATTCATTGTTCCATTTTGATGCGAAATTGGTATATTGCAGAGGCGAAACCGCTGAACGAAAAACTTGAAATTTTGCAGAGGCTCTAGTGGTATGATTTTAATACGGACTAGCCTGTGCCCGCGACTTCGTCTGCGCATATCTCAGGTTCTAAGTAGCGTATCAAGATGAAACTTACGCCAGATTTTAAGTTAGTCCTTCTATAATACAACAGTGAAAACCGCATAAAATTTAGTCCAGTAGTTTTTGCGTTATGCGCGTACAAACATACAGACAGAAAGACAGACAAAAATTTTACAAAAAAATGTTTTGGCTTCTATTGGCCCCATGAAGACCCCTAATAGGTTTTTTTTCTAAAAAAATCTTCTATGTTACAGTTTCATTATATCAATTGATGATACTCACGCCTGTTTTTAGTCGGACTCGGGACTACTAGGGTAATTATATAATCTGTGCCGGGACCGGGGAAAAAAAGAAAATGTATTTATTTGCAGTATACTTCCCATCACGTAAAAAGGCGCTGGTAGGGTGAGGAGGGGGTGAAACTTGCGCATGGGTACGACTGACGAACCAATCGCGCTCGCCGGATGAGACCCCCCCGACCCCCGCTCACCGCATAGAACGATATATCGCCTACTGCGCAGCTTAACCGCCAGCGGCCTTTTTACGTGACGGCAACTATACCAACTTACAGTTTTAAATCATATGTCTACTTCTCACATTAGTTTTAATCAAATTAGGTTCTAGTGTCTTTAAGAAAGGATTGGAAATTCCATTTTGAAGTGAAATGGATTTGAAAAAGTACATTCACGCGGCCAATTGGCAACAGCTAGTTCGTTCGTTTGTTACATTGTTTCTGAAGCATTAGTATTGGTACAACCAATGCAGTTACTCACTTTGACCTCTATGTTGCATAGTAATAGAGGCGAAATTACAATGATTTGGTGTAGATTATTGTGCAGGATTTATTGAAAGAATACTACATTGTTTCTCAAGTGCCACAAACTATGCTCCGTATTATCAGGAACATTATCATTATTGGTCATCATTTCGCGAGTCTGCCTACCAGTTATATGACTGACTATGGGTAGGGTTGCCAGGTCGCAAAACCTAATAGCCGGACAAATTACCAGCCGGTTTGGCCGGACATTTGGGTAGAAAGGCTGGACACCTTACATTATTTGAGGATTTTGTCTCAGTATTAATAGGTACGGCACTTCGGCCTGCGTGAGCGACTGACATCGCGACAGTCGACTCTCGTCGTCTGCGCTCGGCCACGTTCGGCGCACGCTCGTTTGCGAAATGTAAAAAGCCTAACAAAAGCCGGACAAGCCGGACGCCGTTTATTTTGGCCGGACACGCAATCACAAAGCCTACCTATGTCCGGCTTTATCCGGACGCCTGGCAACACTAACTATGGGTCAATTCAGGTCAATGAGTAACCCTATATGAGTCACACGATCAATACAAACAAGTGATTATTCCGCATTACAGTGATTGTTATATTCGTAACTAGCTTTTGCTTGCGGCTTCGCCCGCATGAATTTTCCACGGGAACAGTGCTTTTTCCCGGGATGAAAGGTACCCTATGTCCTTCTCAGTACTTCTAACTATGTGTATGCGAAATTTCAGGAAGATTGGTTCAGTAGCTTAAGCGTGAAGAGGAAGAAACAAACAAACTCACTTTAGCATTTATAATATTAGTTAGGATCATCTTCCGATATTTTGAGCGGTGATTACTTACCATCAGGTGACCCGCTTGCTCGTTTGCCGCCCTATGTTATAAGGATCATCTTCCGAAAAAGACAATCCAGAGACTCGGATTTAAAATTATCACTACATTATAATAAAAAAAATGTAACTTGTCTGTATATGTATATCATAGAGGATCTGTAAGAAAAAAATTATGGGGTCTTTATAGGTCCAGTAGAAGCCGAAATATTTTTCGAATAATTAGAATTGAGCCACTTTCGGAACTTATGTTTTTAATTTTTATGTTCGTATACGCAAGAACTGCTGATGATTGACCGCGTGCCTGTTTGTCTATTTAGTAAGTAGTATATGTGTGCGGTGGCGGCCGAGTGGTGTGCCCTGCCCACCCCGCCTGTTGCTGCAAAAGTCCCAGGTTCGAATTCTGCCCGTGCTACATGAGTTTGTGTACCAATCTGACTCATGTACATACGTTAGTTTTCATCGACCACCACTTGCTTCCGGTGAAGGAAACCTGCACTCTAGTTGATGATTATCGGCTTGTGTGAAATGGAGAAGGCAATGTCAAACCACTCCATTAAAATTGCCAAGAGAGTCGTTGTGTGTGTTTCATTCCGTATAGGTAATGACCACGACCCTCAGTCATGAGGAAATACGACTGAAGACCAAAGAGTAAATAGTATAAGTTGATATCTACCCAGACGAATTCACAGGCAAAATCTAAGAGATAACATAAGGAAAGTTACCTCCAGGCTAAATACTTTAATTAAATGCTTAATTGATAAGTTATAGAGTAAATCTTTAAATTGATAAAGAATAACGATAAATTTCGAAATTTATATTTTTAACCTTTATGTAAGCCGATTAAATTGATAAATTAATACCCATTACCGTTCAATTAAAATATGTAAGATATATTTATTTGCAAAAGACGTCTACATTGATGAACACTTAGAACCAACATGTTTAACTACAAAATTGAATTGGAAATACGCAGTTGATGGTCACTGCTAGGTATACACTTCTTCAAATAAAAAAACTAAAACTTTGTGGCGTCTAGGATTCACTTTTACACCGAGAGTAGACTCGGATTGGTTTACTCCTTTCTTAGTCCACGTTTATTTATACCGAATTTAGTTATTTGGATCTTAACATTCGGAGTAAAGTTACTCTTGCTTTAGTCCGTGTTTATTAATAAGAGTGATAATGTGTTCAAAACACAAAAAATGTGCTAAAAATGGCCTGAATGACACATCTGAATTTCAACGTAACCTAGGCATCAATCAAACAAAAAGTGACAGTATGATACTAATTTTGCATTAGATTTTTTGGAACCAGGTGATAAATGATTTGTTTACAGCTGTCTGCGACTGAAATTGGCCGTGAAATCGCTGTATTTTGCGCCAGAGTGTCACAATTGTCAACTTTGAATGTCGTAATAGCATCATAGGACAATTACTCACAATTTATTTTCGTTTGTCAAATCGTAACTATTATTTTCGGATTGTTCAACAAGTGCTTAAAACGCGCCATTTTAAGTGAGGATTTGAATGTTATAGTTATATTATAATCCGTAGTTATAACTACGTTCTTTTCACTTCGATGTATTCACGTTTATTCACTTGATTTGAATGATAAAGCTGCAAGGAAAAGTAGAGTGTTCAACACGGGTGAAAATGATCAATTCCTACTCGGATTATAGACGTATCGGATGTAGTCTAAATACGTCGTATGCGAATTGATTCCTTTCGACCATAATGAATTCAAGTCACACACCGTATTTTCTTTTGTTTTTAAAAATAAATAAATCTTTATTTTTATTAGAAATTAAAACACAGACATACTTGTTGCATTCGCTGTATTAGTAGTAAACTACTATTTATTTCGAGGTAGTTTGTAGTAACACTAGTAACACTAACACTAGTAGTTTGTAGCTTTGAGACATAAAATATTATGATTAAATAATTAGTTATCGACGTGAAAAAGAGCCTTCTTTGAAGGCCAAGTTTCAATAAAAATTTTGACTTTGACTTTGACTTTGACTTTGACTTTGAGGCGATGATGACTCAGTCAAGACTATGTATGAAGATTATCTTAATGAGAAAACACCGTGACAAAGTTCACCAAAGAATTATTCATGCTGATAAAAAACAAATATACATCCATTGTTTTAAATACGAAGCCTATTACAAACTAAGTCCTACCAAATAATAATACTATGGTACTATGTAGTTAAGTTTTAAATCCTAACAGGATTATTTTAAAAATACACTATATACTTGAAATTAATAAAATTTTATAACTGAATTTAATACATTACAGAAATAATTTTTTTTTACTGTATTTTTCTATCAGTGAAAACTTGTAATTGGCCATATTTCTTATACAATAAGTTCTATAATTGTAAATTAGCTGTAAGTTTTCCGAAAATATAAAAATAAAATAAATAAATAAAATAAAATAAGTTTACTAGATACTAAATTAAACCTAAGTGATCTGCGATAGATCTAACAGATAGCCGTTGGGGCAGAAAAGTTCTCGAGTGGCGACCACAAACCGGAAAACGTAGTGTTGTCAGGCCTCCTACTCGGTGGACCGACGACCTGGTGAAGGTCGCGGGATGCACGTGGATGCGGGCAGCGCTGGACCGGTCGTTGTGGAAATCCTTGGGGGAGGCCTTTGTCCAGCAGTGGACGACTTTTGGCTGAGAGAGAGAGAGAGAGAGATCTGCAATAGATCAAGGCTTGTAGCCAGTGACTGTCCGCACCGTAGTAGGTCACCATGGAAGTGCCATCTTGTCTGGATTTAACTATATATATTAAACTTGTGACCTCTCCTCTAGGGTGGGTCGCGATGATATATTGAAATAAACAGTAAATTCATAGGAAGCCTTCCTCTTTATGTCCCTAAGAAATGGTTTTTATTTATGTTAGACATTCTTTTAGGAATCGAAAGTATATTAAATATTTTTAGCTACTAGAAAAATGGGTGATTGACATTCCATAACAATGTACTTACTTAGTTTGTTATGTTGTAATGTGAATTGTACGTTGTCAGGTGTTACTGTATTATTGTTTGTGTGTAATACTGTGACTACAAATAAAGATTTGATCTATCTATCTTCTGATGCTCACTAACTTCAATTCTCTCAACACGATTATATCTCAAGTAAATAAATAAATAAAAATCATATTTTTCTCCACAACAAGAAAACAATTTTCGGGATCTAAATTTCTGGATATTAGTGTTCATAATTTTATATTAATCGGGACATAGTCTATGGAATCTATTTTATTACTAACTAGCTTTTGGCCGCAGCTTTGTCCGTGTGAATTTCCCACGGGAACAGTGGCTTTTCCCGGAATGAAAGGTACCCATGTCCTTCTCTGTACTTCTAACTATGTGTAGGTATGCGAAATTTCAGAAAGATTGGTTCAGTAGATAAAGCGTTAAAAGGTAACAAACAAAAACTCACTTTCGCATTTATAATATTAGTTAGGAGCCAAGTGAACAGGGTTGCTGTGAAGTGCAGCGCAGTAGCAAGTGCAGTTGCATCATTCGTTACGCCGAATTCCGTCATGCTCGCGCTCGTCCGATCAACCGCTTTCGCTAATTATATAATTCTGATGACTTTGTGTCTTTTATTATTTACTAGCTGTCGCCCGCGGCTTCGTCCGCGTGAGTTTCGCTTATATGAAAAATCTCTCTTGGAGCTTTTCATCAGATGTTCCAGATCTTCAATTTTTATACGTCAGCAGAAAATGTTCATCAGGTTGAACGATTTTTGCTAAGGCGCCATTTCCATATATGTTATAGTGTAGCTGGTCTCTTGGAGCTTTTCATCAGATGTTCCAGATCTTCAATTTTTATACGTCGGCAGAAAATGCTCATCAGGTTGAACGATTTTTGTTAAGGCACCATTTCCATATTACTTATTGTGCAGAGCAACTACGCTCTGCTGCCAGAAAATGTGCGCAGAGCGAATCCGGACAAACGACGCGGCGGGAAGAATCCTGTACCGGAACTTCACCGGGAAAAAACCACCGGTAAAAAATAAGTACCGGGAAGAAATCTCCACGCGGCACCACGTTTGCCCGACTAAAACCTAAATAACTTAACGCAGTCTGCTACCACCGTAGCTTATGAAGGGAGCTACAGGGCCCTATATGATAACCTAACCTATAAATTAATTACACTTAAAAAACACTTACCAAGCTAAATCTTCTTTCTCTTCTGATCCAAACTTGAGTATCTTCGGGAAGGGGGAATTCCTAATCACCCTACCTAACCCTTGAGATCTCAATTCCCCAGGACAAATAAATAGATTTCTTCCCGAAATCGGCTCGGCAACAGGTAGATGTGAGCGAGCAGCCACGCGTCACATCCCACAGGAGAAAGTCACAATGACGGGTACACAAACACAAAGTTCAATAGTTATTTAACAAACAGGAAATTCACAAATACAACTCAAGTTAATTAGCACTCAAAGAACGCGGGCCCTCTCGCGTATTAAAAATCAAACCGATATCGCATAGCAATCGCGACCGTCCGCGAGCCATTCGCACGAGCAGTGTGAAAACCCCGAACGCCCTCTGGCGGCAGCAATGCGAAACGCCTGCGTTTAGTTTTACCCAATATATTACAAACATCCCCCCGTCCCGGTCTGAGAAGCAGACCGCTAGCTTACTCTACGGGAAGGCGGGCGAGAGAGGTCACACCTCTCCTTAAAATCGAACCGTCGACCAACACCTCAGCCACACGCGGAGTGCCATCTCCGCCAAGAATCAAACGTAATATGCGAGCTCGTCGCCAAAGCAATGAGGGCAAATTTGCCTCTTTTAACAATACTAAATCACCCTCCCTGGGAGGCTCAGTCCTGTCTGTCCACTTCACTCTTTGCTGCAGCAAATGCAAATATTCAAGCGACCAGCGACGCCAAAAGTCCTGGCTCATTTGCTGCAACATTTGAAAACGCGACAACCGATATACGCGTTCATCCTTCCACGGGTATTCGGGCAGGGCATTCAACGGCCCTCCCACCAAAAAATGACCAGGGGTGAGAGCTTCCAAGTCATTTGGATCTGGAGATAGCGGACAGAGAGGACGAGAGTTGAGGACCGCCTCAACTTTACAAAACACTGTGGCCAACTCTTCAAAAGTTAGAGCCGTTTCTCCGATAATGCGGCGGAGGTGGGTCTTTGCGGATTTCACAGCCGCTTCAAAAATCCCTCCCCAATGGGGGCAACTTGGGGGACTAAACTTCCAGGTTATTCCCCTTTGGGCAGCAATTTGACTTAAACTAGTACAATTTTTATCAATAAACACGGAAACATCCTTAAGATAATTTACAGTTCCTTTATAGTTTGTGCCATTGTCAGACCTAATAAGGGAAGGTAGACCTCGACGCGAAACAAAGCGATCCAACGCGGCGACGAAGGCCTCCGTAGTCAGAGCCGATACCACCTCCAAATGGACAGCCTTGGTGGCCAAACAAACAAATACACACAAATAGCCCTTCACAATACGGGCATTACGAAAGGGAGAAGCCTTGATCGAAAAAGGACCGGCAAAATCGGTTCCAACGCCGTCAAACGGTCTCGAAGGTCGGATTCGATCAGCGGGCAAATCACCCATCTGTGGTTGCATCGTGGATGCCTTCAACCTATAACATGCAATACATCGAAACAGAACACTACGGATTGCTCTTCGGGCAGACAATATCCAAAATTCGCGTTGCAAAATAGCCAACAAAGCATTGCACCCAGCATGGGCGTTACGAATGTGTCGATCAGACACCAAAAGCTGCACCAAGGGTCCGCCCTTGGGCAACAACCGAGGATGGCGAGTCTCATATGGAAGATCCGCCTTCCGGAGCCTGCCTCCAACCCGAAGAAGCCCATCCGAGTCGATGTACGGGTTCAAACGAGCGACCGCGCCCTTCAACTTAGCGCGTCCGTCGCGCAAAATACGAAACTCTGACTCAAACCGTCCGGTCTGCACGACACGGACCCAATGCAACAATGCGCTCCGGCGCTCTTCTGCACCTGCAATCGGCTCCAACCGCTTTGCCTGTGGGTTTCTACAATTATGTATGAAACGCTTAATCCAACTGGTAACACCCAGAAGCTTATCCAAGCTGCTATACCGAGCAAGTAGCCAATCCGGCTCCGACGTCGTCTCAGCGACTACAGCATGTACACGGAGCCCGGTCAAACTCAAAGAAGTAACATCTGTCTGACAGACAGGCCAAGATGTTTCTGATCCCATCAGCCACTCTGGACCCCACCAGAGCGGGTGTGACACCAATTCTGGTGCCGTACAACCTCGGGAAGCACAGTCCGCTGGGTTAAGCTCTCCCGGCACATGTCTCCATGTTATATCAATTCCGATATTCTGGATTTGGGAAACCCGATTTCCCACAAAAACCTCCAAGGTATGTGGGGCCGCGCGCAACCATGCAAGCGCGACCTGGCTATCCGACCAGGCGAAGATGTCTCGTATCTCGACCGTGGCCGCCAGCTCACTGGCAACGTGATGCAACAATTTAGAAGAAGGTGAGCTCCACTCAACTCAAGCTTGGGAATAGTCAGCCTAGTCCTGATGGGGGCGACCTTGCTCTTCCCTAACAAAGCGAGACATTGACCCGGCCATCGGCGTCAACTGTCCGCATATAGACTGACGCGGCGTAGCCTCGCTCCGACGCGTCACAAAAGCCATGCAGGCTGGCTCGATATTTCCCGGGGGCAATATTCGACGAGGCAAGGCAATCCGATTGACTTCCTTAATCGATGAAAACAACTCGAGCCAATCATCCAATGGAGAGCCAAACAGCGGCTCGTCCCACGAGACGCCCAAAGTCCAAAGTCTCTGAAGAAGACACTTTGCAGAGAATATCACTGGACTGATCCAACCGCTTGGATCAAACATACGAGCTATTACGGACAACACCGTTCTCTTAGTCCAGACTTTTGGTATTTCCAAGTCCACTTGGAATGTAAAAATATCGGTTAGCGGCTGGTACTGCATGCCCAGCACCGCTATCCTGTTGGGATCATCCACATCCTCAAACAGGTGAGGGTTCTGTTGGTGATCCTCCGGGATCCCTTCTAGAACTTTTAGGCTCATTAGACAACCACTTACGTAGCTCGTAGCCACCTGTCTTCAATATTTCAATCAATTCATCCCGCAGTAGGAGGGCCTCCTCAATACTCTGGGCTCCGGTGCACACGTCATCTACATACAAGTCACGTGACAGCACGGAAGCCCCACGGGGAAAGCGGATCCGTTCCCGCTCTGCCAATTCAAGCAATGATCTGATGGCGATATAGGGACTAGATTTCAAACCATACGTGTTTGTGTTGAGTTCATACACCGTCACAGGATCCTCAGGGCGCTCACGCCAGAGTATCAACTGGAATCGCCTGTCCTCAGGATGTATGACTGTCTGGCGGAACATCATCCGGATGTCCGCACCAAAAACCACTTGATGTCTTCTAAAGTTCAAGATGATGTCAATTATGTCCCTATGCAATTTGGGACCCGAATGCAAACACAGATTCAACGAAACCCCGTTCGAAGTGGGTGCGGACCCATCAAAGACAGTCCGCAACTTGCCCGTTGAGGCCTTCACCACCGCGTGGTGGGGCAAAAAATAATGCTCAGTTGAGCTCCAATCAACTCGAGCCGGAGACATGTGACCCAAATCCTCGTACTCGCGCATAAATTCAATATATTTATCGCGAAGTACGTGGTCACGCTGCATGCGTCGCTCCATGGACAGCAGTCGTTTCTCCGCAAGCGCCCTACTTTGCCCTAGGCTAGGACGAGAGGCAACAAAAGGTAACCTAGTTACAAACCGACCGGAGGGCAACCTCTCCGTGGTCGATCGAAAAAGGGCTTCGCACTCAGCGTGTTCCGGATCCATCCTGGAACTCATAGGTGGCTCCTCCACCTCCCAAAACCTTTGCATGGTCTTGGCCAAGGACGCAGATGCGACAACCGGTGGCTCCTCCGCGGTGCCATTATCAAACACAGGGCCCATCAGGGCAAAACCAAAAATCGTAGACACTGCCATCAGTGAAGACGAACCCAGAGCCTTCTGTGTACCCAACAAAATCCAACCCAATACGTCCGAGCCCAGGAGCAAGTCCACTGGGCCGGGATGAAAGACAAAGGGGTCGGCCAAATCCAGACCCGAAACCAAAGACAACACACCCGGCGGTATGTCTGTCGAGGGGTGCCAACCCGCAATGGTATCCATTACCATAGCCGAAGTCGTGATCCTCATTGTGGAGGACTTCAGCGAAGAAAAGGTGACAAGTGTCTGGCCCGTCAGACACTTCACTTGTATGCCACCAACTCCAAGAAGTGGCACAGGCGAGTCTTCCACGACTAAACCTAACTGGCGTGCCACTCGAGTGGTAACCAAACTGCTTTGAGCCCCTGAGTCCAACAGAGCTCTCAAATTAATGGCTTCCCCCCACGACCCCATACGCGGACCACCGCGGTAGGGAGCAGAACCGTCCGCGGCTCTGTCCCAGCAAGGGAGCAAGCTAGTTACGGGCTCCCCACTCTCTCCAAACCAGGGGCGCGCCACTGACCCGGATAATATGGCGGGCGAGTGCACATCCCCATCTGAGGGGGCATAACCCGCGGCCCGGCCATACATATGGTACGGCGGGTGGTACTCCAGCCGTGGGTACTCGTGCAGCGGCGGAGAAAACCGCTGCGGCTGCATGTGTTGGGTATTGGTAACCCGCGTGGAGGGTGTCCCCACTCTCACGTCCGATCTAGGGCCCCCGCCCATGGGTGCCCTATCCGGGGCCTGGCCAGCTACATACTGGCCATGACCTTGGGGCGCGTGGTCCCGGTCCGCCAAGACCCGCGCCGGTACGCGACCCCCCTCCCGAGGGGGGGTGCGACGAGCGAAGCCGCGTCCTCCGTCCGGTGGTGGAGGGCTTCGCGCAGGAGCGCCCCCGCCCATAGGGGACCCCTGCCTCAACATCCGGGGGCCATCCCCGTTGCGGTTCATGCAAAGCATCGCGTGGTGCCGCCCACGGCATGCACTGCATGGTATGGCACTGGGACAGTCACGTGCATAGTGACCGCCCAAACAATAAAAGCAAAGTTCATGCCGCTTTGCCATGCGGCGCCTATCTTGTACTGGCAGTCTCTGCCAGTCCCTGCATTGTAGCAGGCTGTGGCCCATCCGGCCACATTGCAGGCAGTCCGCGTCCCTCGCGACTGCTGCCGTGTGCGCAACCCGCACACCAGCTCCACGCGGTGGCGGTTGCCGTCCCTGTTGGGGCCTACGTTCAGGCGCTCTGGATGGCGCTGAGTCCGTCATGGTATTCTCAGCAGCCCGTGCCTCAAACTCCAAAAACTTCACCAAGTCAGTGAATGTTGGTAGGGTGGTGCTATCCCGTTCCGCATTCTCGCGCTCAAATCGCGAGCGGATGTCATTGGGTAATTTGCCCAATACAATGTGCACCAGCAAAAAGGACCATTGGTCCACCGGCAGCCCCAGTGTGCGGAGCGCGTTACAGGCCACTGTAACGGGCGTGAGCAACTGCAGGCGCAACTGTGCCCTGTTGGCCACCTTGGGCAGGGCCATCAACTGTGCGGCGTGCGCATCCGCTAACAAACGTAAGTTTTGGTAGCGGGAGTTCAATAACTCCCAAGCCGTATCGTACTGGTCGTCCTCCACCCGGAGGTGCTGGATGAGCGACCGCGCTTCATCCTCAAGAGTGGAGAGGAGGTAGGCCATCTTCTGGGCCTTCGACAAATCCTGTCGTGCTACGACCAGGGACTCAAACATATTTTTATATGCTACCCACTCCTCCATCCTACCCCCAAAGTGGGACAGCTGAAGGGTGGGGAGCCGACCAGTAACCGCTGGTCCTTCCTGTCTAACAGGTGTGCGAGGGCTGGTCCGCCAGCCTGTCTCGCCCTTATTGCGGTCACCGCCTCCGCGATATCATCGTGCAGACTCAGGATCTGGTCCATGTCCGCCATGTGACCTGCGTAGGCCTCCGGGGTAAGATCGGCTTCGGTAAGCGCCGCCATGGCCGCTTCCGCGCTAATCAATCGTGAGTGGAGGTGATCCGCTCTTAGCAGTCTGGCGCCCTCCCTGTCCTTCCGGGACAGAGTCCTCCGGCCGTCACAAACCATCTCAATTCGTTGGCGAGTGTCGCCCTAGCATTGGAGGCCTTCGCCATCGCGTCAAGTCACAAACAAAAAATAACAAAAGGTAAATAAAAAACAACAAAATCAAGCAACTACACGAAGAACCGCGGTAGGTATGAGAATGGCACAAACCCGGAACGCACGGTACAAACCGCAAACAAATACAAAAAAGGTTAAAAATATTCTTATACAAACAAACTAAGAAAAATCTAATAATTTTTACAAACAATTAATTATTTTTTACAAACGAACAAATAGAGGGTAGATAAACTACGCTCTGCTACCAGAAAATGTGCAGAGCAACTACGCTCTGCTGCCAGAAAATGTGCGCAGAGCGAATCCGGACAAACGAAGCGGCGGGAAGAATCCTGTACCGGAACTTCACCGGGAAAAAACCACCGGTAAAAAATAAGTACCGGGAAGAAATCTCCACGCGGCACCACGTTTGCCCGACTAAAACCTAAATAACTTAACGCAGTCTGCTACCACCGTAGCTTATGAAGGGAGCTACAGGGCCCTATATGATAACCTAACCTATAAATTAATTACACTTAAAAAACACTTACCAAGCTAAATCTTCTTTCTCTTCTGATCCAAACTTGAGTATCTTCGGGAAGGGGGAATTCCTAATCACCCTACCTAACCCTTGAGATCTCAATTCCCCAGGACAAATAAATAGATTTCTTCCCGAAATCGGCTCGGCAACAGGTAGATGTGAGCGAGCAGCCACGCGTCACATCCCACAGGAGAAAGTCACAATGACGGGTACACAAACACAAAGTTCAATAGTTATTTAACAAACAGGAAATTCACAAATACAACTCAAGTTAATTAGCAATCAAAGAACGCGGGCCCTCTCGCGTATTAAAAATCAAACCGATATCGCATAGCAATCGCGACCGTCCGCGAGCCATTCGCACGAGCAGTGTGAAAACCCCGAACGCCCTCTGGCGGCAGCAATGCGAAACGCCTGCGTTTAGTTTTACCCAATATATTACAAACACTTATAGTTTAGCTGTTCCGTTATGGTTCTTCATCAGGTGTTCCAGTTTTCAAAATGAATTATAGCCTATATGTTGGCCAGGCTTAATAGCTATACAACAAAAAAAGTTTCATTCAAATCCGTCCAGTAGTTTTTGCGTGAAACGCGTACATACATACAGACAGACAGACAGACAGACAGACAGACAGACAGACAGACAGACAGACAAGAAATTCCAAAAAAATTTTTTTGCTTTCTATTGTTCTTTTTAGGTCTCCCTCTATCCATTTCAGTCAAAAATATTAAATGTACAGACAAAATATTTTTACTGTTTTTATTAAATGTATAGAATAGATTGTATTAAGGGCTCGGGAGTTTTGGGAAATCCTCTCTTCGTGCTCCCCTACACTCCTAAGTAGTAGTTTTGACTGTGCGTTGTCTGTCAGTCACTCAGTCAGTAACGGAAGATTTTTTATTGATTACTTGTGTATTACTTAGGGTGCACTGTAATGCACTTTCGATTTTTGAAAGGATCTAAGGATAAGTATTATCAATTTAGTCTTTAAGATTAAATTGATAAATTACTTATTCTTAATCATATCAGTATTGATGTCTGTAGTTAATGAGATTTGGAAGCCATACAAAGTATGTACCTACCAACTGTGAAGTTAATATAATTATATGAAAACCGGTAATGTGTGGGTCGAACTAGTGCATATAGGATTTTGCGGTTATTTTTCTTTAACTGGTTTCAGAACTTTTACACAAATCTGCTGAATCTTGCTGATTCTGAAATCTTAACAAAGATTGTACAAAACATTTTTGGTATATATTAAACTAGCTGTTGCCCGCGGCTTCGCCCGCGTTAGTTTCGCATAGATGAAAAATCTTTTTGTGTTCCAAACTGTAGTAAATTAAACTCCAGTACTCAAAATTTCAGCCATTTGGTTATCCCGTGTCCCGCGGGAATATATTATGTACTCGTAGTACAGTTGTGGTGTTAAAATTAATCAAAAGCGATATTTCATTCAATAAACGATCTTCGTCTGCTCGTTATCTACAATTTCCCGTGTACCACCACTCCCACCCCGAGTCCAATCCCGTGTCCTGTCTATTTATACCTACGTCAGAGAAAAATGCTCATCAGGTTGAACGACTTTTGCTAAGGCGCCATTTCCATATATGTAATAGTGTAGCTGGTCTCTTGGAATTCTTCATCAGATGATCCTGATCTTCGATTTTTATACGTCAACAGAAAATACTCGTCAGATTGATAAACTTTTGCAAAGGTACCATTATCATATTTCTTATAGTTTAGCTGTTCTGTTGAGGTTCTTCATCAGGTGTTCCAGTTTTCAAAATCAATTATAGCCTATATGTTGCCCAGGCTTAATAGATATACAACAAAAAAGTTTCATTCAAATCCGTTCATTAGTTTTTGCGTGGAACGCGTACATACATACAGACAGACAGACAGACAAACAGACAGACAGACAGACAGACAAGAAATTCCAAAAAAAAATTTTTGCTTTCTATTATTCTTTTTAAGTGTTCCTCTATCGATTTCAGTCAAAAATACTAAATGTACAGACAAAATATTTTTACTGTTTTATTATATGTATAGATATAGATAAATGCAAGCAGGTAGATTGAACATAATATGTGTGTATGAAGGTAAATACAGAGATTAGCACTGATTAAAACAAAGAAAATATTAATTATCATCATCAACACACATAACCGGCGAGCATGTATGAAGAGAGTGATGAGTGTAGAGGAAGCGAGAGAGATCTGTAAGGATCGTAGCAAGGGACATCACTAGGCTTTGCTGACCCCCACGGCATAAATGCGTCATAATATGCATGTAATCAATATAAGTATATGTTTTACGAAAAATAAAAGTTCTTTAAACCAATCAATATACTTTAACAATTATCAAGTAACCGAGTTCGGTGGTCGGCCTATTGTATTACCTTTGTTATCCAAAACGCAATACAATTATTTCGTTACTGAGTGTCTGACAGACAACGCACAGCCAAAACCACTCGGCGTAGGCAGCTGAGGTATGTAGGTTCCTTAGGGAGTATAGTCAGCACTTAGACATTTTTTCACAGACTAGATAAATTTTGTCGCGGGAGCAGCCACGGATATACCCTAAAATAAATACCATCCTTTTCCTTTCACAGCGCAACAACTCGTTAATCTACGACGGGTCGTTCAACATGAAGACGGGCGCATCTGACTTCTCGAAACTGGGTGACATTGCGCAATGGCAGTACTCTAACCGCACGGTGTACAGGGATGAGTGCGGCGAGGTGAAGGGATCGTCTGGCGAGCTCTGGGCGCCGGAGTTTGGCCAGGAAGAAGTTGTTATCTTCGCCAGTGATATATGCACGTGAGTACTTATTAAACAAAATCGTTTATCATTATCATCATCATATCGAGTCGAAACGGCAAAAATTAGATTTTTTTGACCAGTATTTGGTCACTTCCACTGCCCTATATGAAAATAATGTATTTCTATCTCTTACGCACATAAGGTGTGTGATTAAGACGGGCAGAATACGTGTTACAAGTCAGCGTCACACAACGGACGCCCTCATATATGTCTAAATTGTTTATGTCTTCAAATTCTCTAGAAATATGAGAGTGGTTCGAGATTTCTGTCGTTAATGTGTGTAAGACAGGCTTAATGTGCGTTACGTTGCGTCACGCAGCGGACGCCTTGAATGCTTAGGTGGCATTACACTATCGAAGGTGGTGTTTAAGAAATTTTACTAACCACCCAACAAGAAAAAGGAGGTAAGTGACTTTTTAGACTCATTAGTATGAAGAAACGCATTTATTCTCGTACTCCATCTGAAACTATAGTTCATCAATATAGGTATATAAAATTCTTCCGTTCCTGACTGAGTGAATGACAAACAACGCACACCCAAAACTACTACAAGGCGTAAGCTGAAATTTGCTATGTAGGTTCCTTAGGGAGTGTAGGTGTAGGGAGCACTAAGAAAGGTTTTCCCGGAATTCCGACGAGAACAAATTCCACAAGAACAAAGTCCTTGGCTTATGCTAGTAACTAGTAAGTTTATAAGCATCACATACCTATTCAAGAGATGCATCGACACTTTGAAGTAATTCCAAATATAGTATCAGTTTTAGTCAGCGAGATATTCCGTTCACAATGAGGATTCGATTATTTTATTCCTTTGATATCTTAATTAGTATTTAAGTTACGACATTGATTTTTTAATCGTTGATAGTTCCAAGGTGCCGACCTTGGAAACCATCAACGAACGACATGACTGAACACAATAGTGATGTTTATAAACATTAGAAAACAAAAGAAAAATGTTATGTTATTGAAGCCGATTGTATTTTTACGGCTCCGTACCTCAATGCCTCTTGCCCTCCGGTCTGTCTGCTATAGGACTGAATGGATGTTAATTTTAACAGAATAATTTACACATAATTTTTTTCTTTAGAAAATTAAGAGGCTTCATTTTCTATTATTATTATCAGCTAACACTGATAGAGTTAAATAAAAGAGTTATCAATCACTTCAAATTACTTATTATTACGAATTGTTCATACAAATTGAATTCTTATCATTATGAGATGAGATAAACGTTAGCACTCGCAAAGAACGTTAGTCAAGAGTTCAACGAAAGATTGTAAATCACATTGTCGCATAAAATAATTCTAATAGGAATATAGTTCTATGACTTATTATCCAAATACACAACTAAATATTTATAGTAATTAGGTATTTAGTACAAATCAATCTAGGATGTCCACACGAGTTGAATATTATAACCGAACTGAATGTTTCCTAAGCTGGCGTCTCTACCGTTACAATCCTCGACGTACAAAAACTCTTATTTACGAGCATGTGAACTACTCAAAGGTCCATAAATTAGCTCCAAATCACTCTGTTGACGTAAATATTGACACACAACCCTTGTTCAAAAATAGGTGATTGATAACAATAATAATCTTCTATATATCTATATACATATAATAATACTGGAACTGGTCTGTGTCTGTACATAAAAATATTCAAGAAAAAAATTATGTGGTGTCTTTATAGGGCCAATAGAAGGCAAAACGATTTTTTTTAGATTTTTTGTCTGTCTGTCCACATTGAATAGGTACTCACTAAATAAAATGTTCAGCGCTCCTAAAGAAGTTTTCAATCGTAAAATTTGTGTTCGTTGAGTAACATTTTTTGGAAAAAGTATAATTATTGTAAAATCCTAACAAATATATAAATACAAAAGTGCGTTTGTTTGTTACCACTTCACGCTTTATCTACTAAACCAAATAAAACCAATCTTCCTGAAATTTAGCATACGCATAGTTTGAAGTACTGAGAAGGACATTGGGTACCTTTCATCCCGATAATTATGATTCTTTTGTATGAAGAGAGTGATGAGTGTAGAGGAAGCAAGAGAGATCTGTAAGGATCGTAGCAGGTGGAAATCGCTAGTCTCTGCCTACGCCCACGGGAAATAGGCGTGATAATATGTATGTATGTATGTAATTATGATTCTCACGCGTGACACCCTGGTAAGGAACTGGTGGTGTAAGTTACTTTCACCCCTTAGGGGTGAAAGTAACTTATTTAGTAGTTAAGTAAGTTTAGTAGTAAGGTAAAAATGTTCTATTTTTTTTTTCAGATATATGGTGTTGAGTAAAAACGAGACGGTCACAGTGGAAGGAATCGAAGGTGTTTTGTACGCAGCCAACGAGTCTGTTTTCGACAACGGCTACAGATATCCACACACGGTGAGTCTCATAATGTATTTCTGTTGCTCCGGGGCTTCGCTCCCTGGGAATTTTGGGATAAAACTTCCTTATGCTATTCCCGGCATTTTTCTTCCCGTGTACTATATTTATCGAAATCCGAACAGTACATTTTGCGTGATTGAGTAGCAACATACAAACTTACATCCAAACATTCGCATTTATATATTAGTAGGAAGTAGGATAACAATCAAAATTAATAATAAATAATAGTAAAAAATTGGTTTATAAAAGTCATTCAAATATCGTATTTCGTTATGTTATTTTTTACCTTTATCATAATTTTAATTTTTTTGATGTTAAACATATACTGGCAGTAAAATTTACTCAAATGCCTCGACAAAAAATGGCATGATGCGTCGTGTTTGCTCATTTGCTTTACATCTACCGGGCGTGCCGTGACGGGCAACTTTTTACAAGCTTTTATTTAACTTGCAATGTTCGTATTTTTCAAAATTACAAATTTCTGTGATCATGAAGGTCTGAAGATGGAGCCGCAGGATAGCCATTGGAACTCCTAAGCCGACATTAAATTTTTGTCACGCATTTAACGCTCCAAGACCACCAGGCTGGTGATGATAAAAGCTTGTATCAAGATGATTTATTTTTTGTAAAAAACTTGTTTCAAAATCAAACCCGCGCCCATCCAGTCACATACATCCACACATAGCCGGAAGCGATTTTACATGCATACATGGTCGTCACATAATAAGTAATAGAACTAACGTACAGAACGGCCACTCACCGCCCCGCACTCATTTCAAATACCGCACCCCACCCCGCACTTCGTTGTCAACATCACTGGCAGTTGAACGAGGGCTGGCGCGTACTCGCTGTACTTTTTGCTCCATTTTGATTGATAACCACGACACGCAAGCAGCCCTACTGAATTTGACGCACACATTTTTTCATTTCATTTCATTTAATCACAAACAATTTTTACATTGTGTTTGATATTACAATTATACAATAACTAAATAAAAATTAAATTACAATAAATAGATCATCATTTGCGCGTGTACAAATGTTATTTGCCACACGTCCACTGCCGGACAAAGGCCTCCCCCAAGGATTATTGTTATTTGCCTATGTAGTAGTAAATTTGCGAGCGTTGTAGAGTGTCCGGGGTGTGGTGTCGCTTCTTTTCGCGCATTGTATTTGTTCTTTCCCTAAGGCCTGCTACTGCGACGAGGTGCGCGACGAAAACTGTTTGCCGCCCGGCGCGCTCAATGTGTCGGAGTGTCGCTTTGGCGCGCCCGCCTTCGTGTCGCTGCCGCACTTCTACCATTCCGACCCCTACTACCCCAGCAAGATTGAAGGGTTGAACCCGACGCCGTAAGTTTTATTCAAAATTTAATTCAATAAAGTTAATGTTCGTAGCAGTATATTAAATAATACATGAACTGTACAAAAGTAAAAAAAAAAAAAAAATTGTACAAAGGCATCCTAGGCTTTAATTTTCAGCAAATCTCTTTCAGCATCTAATACATGTACTTTTTTTGGTCTTATCTTACACGTGTATTAAATTTCATTTAAATCCGTCCTATGGAATTGAATCTGAATAGTTAAATTCAAGTTTCCTTCGTGTCTTACGCTATTTTATCTCTACTCTCATAAAACGTTAGAACGTTTTTCTATCAACATTATTAAGGGTGTATCTTGTTCATTTGTTTTGTATGCTGTGTTCGCTCCAAGAAGACTGACAACTTGGGTGCTCTTAAATCTCGTATCTTTATGAACTTGTGTGTTGCACAGCCAGTTGGCGAACCAAATAAATAAAAAAATGTGTTGTTAATCAAAAGTTATTGTATTCCAGTGACATGAATTTCCGATTGGCGCTAGAGATGTTCACGGGGATGCCTCTGCAAGTGTACGCGCAGTTACAGATCAACCTTCTTGTTAGGCACGTTTCTGGTATCAGGTTGGTGGCATTCAATTTATATGTTACTAGCTATGCGCCGCGGCTTCGTTTCCGTGGAAATTGCGGGAGCCTACAAATTCTTCATTAATATGGCTATCCAACAAACAATTTTTAAATTGGTCCGGTAGTTCCTGGCTCAAACAACCAAAATCTTCGGTTTTATTATATTTGAAAATAAAGATACTTTCTGCTCGCATGGAATTTTTTCACCATATCTTATTTCTACATGAGAGTACTTTAGTACTAATATTGCATCTGAGATGCTCAAAAATCCAAAAATAAATATTGATGGCTTCCTACACTTTAATTGATTTTCAACTTCATCGAATATGGGTTAAATCAAATACCTTACTCGTATAGTGGGTATTGGTGTTAGGTGACGCATGCCTAATGCGTTTCAATAGAAATTGGATATGGTGAAGATTTTCGATGTGCAGGATTGAAATGCGATAGCTCAGTTGGAAGAGCAAGGTCGTATAAAGACCTGGTCGCGGGTTCAAGTCCTGCTCGCATGGAATTTTTTCATCATATCTTATTTCGGGTTGTTGTAAATTTGCCACAAAGTTAATTCGTCACTTAAAAAGTATGTGTAATTTTGCCACACCTTTATTTCTTTAAAGTTAATTCGTCACGTTTTTATATCGATAATTGTAAATTCGTCACATTGATTATTTTCTTACAAACAGCAAAAAAACAATAATTCAAATAAAAACATTTATTTCTTTGACCACAGTTTTAGGTTCAACCTTACATCTAACACAAAAATCACAGTTCAATTTGATGGATTTACTTATAACGAAAAGCAAAACAAAGATAAATTTGCTAAAAAACAAGGAACGTTTGAATTATCTATTTTGGATTGTTTCTAAAAATTCACAGCAGTTATCAAAAACTATTATTTAACATCTATATAATCGTAAAAATCACAGTTCTCTTTATAAATACTTCCATACTAATATTATAAATGCGAAAGTTTGGATGTGAGTTTGTGAGTTTGTGAATTTGTGAGTTTGTGAGTTTGTGAGGATGTTTGTTACTCAATCACGCAAAATCTACTGGACTGATTTCGATGAAATTTGGTACAGAGGTAGATAATGACCTGGAATAGCACATAGGCTACTTTTTATCCCGGGAAAAAGCACTGTTCCCGTGGGAAATTCACGCGGGCGAAGCCGCGGGCAAAAGCTAGTATAAAATAAACTGATAGCGACTGATTTGCCTAGAACACATGTACATCCTTAGGTAGGTTTTACAATATAACAACCGTATAAATATAAAGATAAAATATTTTTCTTTATTTTAATAAGATATTGCTTTTAGTTTAAAACACAGCCTTAAGAGGGCCTTTAGCCTTGTCCGTCGCTCTATCGTCAACGCGAGTTGTTACGCCTAGAAAGAGATAGATGCACCGAGCAAGCGAGCGCATGATAGCATTTGCTGGAGCGCTGCTGTCTAGAAGGTATTAGACAGTAGCGCTATGTTTGTATTAATTTTCCCAGATTATCTTGTTCTCATATAGTTGTATATGAGGACATATACATTAAACATTTGCAATTGGATTCGCGTCGAGCGTCCGTTCGCTAAGTTCATTTTATTTGCGTCTTGCGTTATCTCTCAAAATAAAAATAGTATACATGTTTTTTGAGGAGTGAAATATATATCAGTGTGAAGCCAGTGAGATCACGTATATCGTTCACAAATCAGTTTTTAAATCGGACTACTGGGAGGTGATATACAGAAGAGTTTCTGTTAGTTTGCGTTTTAAATTATTAATATGTAGAAAATTTCCCAAAAAATAGATGACTCCTAATTTGGAAAATCTTGGTCAATGTTGTTTCATGTTACAGCCTTTTTAATTCAAATATATATAGGTATATACTAAGTATACAAAACTTGTTACCATTGGCCCCGTACCACACCGATAGCAAGCCGCCTCTGAGATACAGACTAACGTCTAGTTCGGAGGTGGAATGTTGCCGGCTGGTAAATGGAGCAATATGCTGCAAATTTGTTACATGTATCTCTGTGTATTTTGCTTTTTGGCTGTGAAATAAAGAATTTATTTATTTATTATTATTTTTTATAAATAAATGTCATTTTGACCGCTAAACAATAACTTTACTTGCTGTCGGTACTTTACTACTTGTGGCAAATTTACAATAACCCGAACCTACCTGTGACGAATTAACACATACTTTTTAATGCATGTGACGAATTAACTTTCAATGTATGAAGTTTTAGAAACGTGACGAATTAACTTTGTGGCAAATTTACAACAACCCCTTATTTCGGGTTGTTGTAAATTTGCCACAAAGTTAATTCGTCACTTAAAAAAGTATGTGTAA
This sequence comes from Ephestia elutella, assembly GCA_018467065.1. NCBI lineage: Eukaryota > Metazoa > Arthropoda > Insecta > Lepidoptera > Pyralidae > Ephestia > Ephestia elutella. The sequence continues at coordinate 17,170,331 of CM031575.1, read as the reverse complement.
TTTTGCCACACCTTTATTTCTTTAAAGTTAATTCGTCACGTTTTTATATCGATAATTGTAAATTCGTCACATTGATTATTTTCTTACAAACAGCAAAAAAAAAACAATAATTCAAATAAAAACATTTATTTCTTTGACCACAGTTTTAGGTTCAACCTTACATCTAACACAAAAATCACAGTTCAATTTGATGGATTTACTTATAACGAAAAGCAAAACAAAGATAAATTTGCTAAAAAACAAGGAACGTTTGAATTATCTATTTTGGATTGTTTCTAAAAATTCACAGCAGTTATCAAAAACTATTATTTAACATCTATATAATCGTAAAAATCACAGTTCTCTTTATAAATACTTCCATACTAATATTATAAATGCGAAAGTTTGGATGTGAGTTTGTGAGTTTGTGAATTTGTGAGTTTGTGAGTTTGTGAGGATGTTTGTTACTCAATCACGCAAAATCTACTGGACTGATTTCGATGAAATTTGGTACAGAGGTAGATAATGACCTGGAATAGCACATAGGCTACTTTTTATCCCGGGAAAAAGCACTGTTCCCGTGGGAAATTCACGCGGGCGAAGCCGCGGGCAAAAGCTAGTATAAAAAATAAACTGATAGCGACTGATTTGCCTAGAACACATGTACATCCTTAGGTAGGTTTTACAATATAACAACCGTATAAATATAAAGATAAAATATTTTTCTTTTATTTTAATAAGATATTGCTTTTAGTTTAAAACATAGCCTTAAGAGGGCCTTTAGCCTTGTCCGTCGCTCTATCGTCAACGCGAGTTGTTACGCCTAGAAAGAGATAGATGCACCGAGCAAGCGAGCGCATGATAGCATTTGCTGGAGCGCTGCTGTCCAGAAGGTATTAGACAGTAGCGCTATGTTTGTATTAATTTTCCCAGATTATCTTGTTCTCATATAGTTGTATATGAGGACATATACATTAAACATTTGCAATTGGATTCGCGTCGAGCGTCCGTTCGCTAAGTTCATTTTATTTGCGTCTTGCGTTATCTCTCAAAATAAAAATAGTATACATGTTTTTTGAGGAGTGAAATATATATCAGTGTGAAGCCAGTGAGATCACGTATATCGTTCACAAATCAGTTTTTAAATCGGACTACTGGGAGGTGATATACAGAAGAGTTTCTGTTAGTTTGCGTTTTAAATTATTAATATGTAGAAAATTTCCCAAAAAATAGATGACTCTAATTTGGAAAATCTTGGTCAATGTTGTTTCATGTTACAGCCTTTTTAATTCAAATATATATAGGTATATACTAAGTATACAAAACTTGTTACCATTGGCCCCGTACCACACCGATAGCAAGCCGCCTCTGAGATACAGACTAACGTCTAGTTCGGAGGTGGAATGTTGCCGGCTGGTAAATGGAGCAATATGCTGCAAATTTGTTACATGTATCTCTGTGTATTTTGCTTTTTGGCTGTGAAATAAAGAATTTATTTATTTATTATTATTTTTTATAAATAAATGTCATTTTGACCGCTAAACAATAACTTTACTTGCTGTCGGTACTTTACTACTTGTGGCAAATTTACAATAACCCGAACCTACCTGTGACGAATTAACACATACTTTTTAATGCATGTGACGAATTAACTTTCAATGTATGAAGTTTTAGAAACGTGACGAATTAACTTTGTGGCAAATTTACAACAACCCCTTATTTCTACATGAGAGTACTTTAGTACTAATATTGCATCTGAGATGCTCAAAAATCCAAAAATAAAGATACTTTGGCTTGTCATATTGAGTTGAAATTTAACACGTGACTTACTTATATCTGACTAGCTTTTGACCTTGGCTTCGCCCGCAAGGAAACAGTGCCTTTTCCAGGGATGTACGGTACCCTATGTCCTTCTCAGTACTTCTAACTATGTGTATGCGAAATTTCAGGAAGATCGGTTCAGTAGATGAAGCGTGAAGGGGTAACAAACAAACTCACTTTCGCATTTAAAGACCGAGTAAGCGAAGTCTCCGTAAAATGCTTTGGTATATCTGTGTGTTCTCGTCTAGAGGTCGCATTTCTTAATCAAATCGATTAAGAAATGAAATTTTGGGAGCAGGTTCAATAAATATATAAAAATCGATAGTCGAGCCATTTTTTGGAATTTTTTTAATATGGCGGAGTTATCAAGATTTTAATATTTCATGTAAAACATATGGTGTGGAATGTTCCTTTGATCTCTATAAGCTCGTGAGGTTTACAGCTCACAGTGCCACTAGTAATTTTACTTAGGATTAGGTCATCGCCATAGGGCCTTCGGGCGTAATAGTAACGTTGTCCTTTAGCAAGTGGTAGTTTCAATCAAAAACATACTTGCCGGCCGGCAACACTCTTGTGATACCCCTGGTGTTGCAGTTGTCCATGAGCAGCGGTGATCCTCGTTTACCATCAGGTTACTCGCTTGCTCGTTTCCCGCCCTGTTATAAAGAAACATACTTGTTTCCAGCATAAACAACCAGCTGCCAGACAGCGACACGCTAATACCCAGCCTTCGGGCGTAACGGGAACGTTGTCCTTAACAAGTGGTAGTTTCAATCAAAAACATACTTGTTTCCAGCATAAACAACCAGCTGCCAGACAGCGACACGCTAATACCCAGCCTTCGGGCGTAACGGGAACGTTGTCCTTAACAAGTGGTAGTTTCAATCAAAAACATACTTGTTTCCAGCATAAACAACCAGCTGCCAGACAGCGACACGCTAATACCCAGCCTTCGGGCGTAACGGGAACGTTGTCCTTAACAAGTGGTAGTTTCAATCAAAAACATACTTGTTTCCAGCATAAACAACCAGCTGCCAGACAGCGACACGCTAATACCCAGCCTTCGGGCGTAACGGGAACGTTGTCCTTAACAAGTGGTAGTTTCAATCAAAAACATACTTGTTTCCAGCATAAACAACCAGCTGCCAGACAGCGACACGCTAATACCCAGCCTTCGGGCGTAACGGGAACGTTGTCCTTAACAAGTGGTAGTTTCAATCAAAAACATACTTGTTTCCAGCATAAACAACCAGCTGCCAGACAGCGACACGCTAATACCCATGTTCTGGTTCCGGCAAGAGGTGAGCATCACGCCGGAGTACGCGGCGCTCGCGCGCCAGGCGCTGCGGCTGCGCTACTGGACGCCGTACGGGCTGGCCGGCTTCACGGTGAGTGTATACTGCTATAGTTGTTGTGTACAGCATTAACAAGCAGGTATCAGACAGCGACACAATACCCATGTTCTGGTTCCGCCAGGCGCTGCGGCTGCGCTACTGGACGCCGTACGGGCTGGCCGGCTTCACGGTGAGTGTATACTGCTATAGTTGTTGTGTACAGCATTAACAAGCAGGTATCAGACAGCGACACAATACCCATGTTCTGGTTCCGCCAGGCGCTGCGGCTGCGCTACTGGACGCCGTACGGGCTGGCCGGCTTCACGGTGAGTGTATACTGCTATAGTTGTTGTGTACAGCATTAACAAGCAGGTATCAGACAGCGACACAATACCCATGTTCTGGTTCCGCCAGGCGCTGCGGCTGCGCTACTGGACGCCGTACGGGCTGGCCGGCTTCACGGTGAGTGTATACTGCTATAGTTGTTGTGTACAGCATTAACAAGCAGGTATCAGACAGCGACACAATACCCATGTTCTGGTTCCGCCAGGCGCTGCGGCTGCGCTACTGGACGCCGTACGGGCTGGCCGGCTTCACGGTGAGTGTATACTGCTATAGTTGTTGTGTACAGCATTAACAAGCAGGTATCAGACAGCGACACAATACCCATGTTCTGGTTCCGCCAGGCGCTGCGGCTGCGCTACTGGACGCCGTACGGGCTGGCCGGCTTCACGGTGAGTGTATACTGCTATAGTTGTTGTGTACAGCATTAACAAGCAGGTATCAGACAGCGACACAATACCCATGTTCTGGTTCCGCCAGGCGCTGCGGCTGCGCTACTGGACGCCGTACGGGCTGGCCGGCTTCACGGTGAGTGTATACTGCTATAGTTGTTGTGTACAGCATTAACAAGCAGGTATCAGACAGCGACACAATACCCATGTTCTGGTTCCGCCAGGCGCTGCGGCTGCGCTACTGGACGCCGTACGGGCTGGCCGGCTTCACGGTGAGTGTATACTGCTATAGTTGTTGTGTACAGCATTAACAAGCAGGTATCAGACAGCGACACAATACCCATGTTCTGGTTCCGCCAGGCGCTGCGGCTGCGCTACTGGACGCCGTACGGGCTGGCCGGCTTCACGGTGAGTGTATACTGCTATAGTTGTTGTGTACAGCATTAACAAGCAGGTATCAGACAGCGACACAATACCCATGTTCTGGTTCCGCCAGGCGCTGCGGCTGCGCTACTGGACGCCGTACGGGCTGGCCGGCTTCACGGTGAGTGTATACTGCTATAGTTGTTGTGTACAGCATTAACAAGCAGGTATCAGACAGCGACACAATACCCATGTTCTGGTTCCGCCAGGCGCTGCGGCTGCGCTACTGGACGCCGTACGGGCTGGCCGGCTTCACGGTGAGTGTATACTGCTATAGTTGTTGTGTACAGCATTAACAAGCAGGTATCAGACAGCGACACAATACCCATGTTCTGGTTCCGCCAGGCGCTGCGGCTGCGCTACTGGACGCCGTACGGGCTGGCCGGCTTCACGGTGAGTGTATACTGCTATAGTTGTTGTGTACAGCATTAACAAGCAGGTATCAGACAGCGACACAATACCCATGTTCTGGTTCCGCCAGGCGCTGCGGCTGCGCTACTGGACGCCGTACGGGCTGGCCGGCTTCACGGTGAGTGTATACTGCTATAGTTGTTGTGTACAGCATTAACAAGCAGGTATCAGACAGCGACACAATACCCATGTTCTGGTTCCGCCAGGCGCTGCGGCTGCGCTACTGGACGCCGTACGGGCTGGCCGGCTTCACGGTGAGTGTATACTGCTATAGTTGTTGTGTACAGCATTAACAAGCAGGTATCAGACAGCGACACAATACCCATGTTCTGGTTCCGCCAGGCGCTGCGGCTGCGCTACTGGACGCCGTACGGGCTGGCCGGCTTCACGGTGAGTGTATACTGCTATAGTTGTTGTGTACAGCATTAACAAGCAGGTATCAGACAGCGACACAATACCCATGTTCTGGTTCCGCCAGGCGCTGCGGCTGCGCTACTGGACGCCGTACGGGCTGGCCGGCTTCACGGTGAGTGTATACTGCTATAGTTGTTGTGTACAGCATTAACAAGCAGGTATCAGACAGCGACACAATACCCATGTTCTGGTTCCGCCAGGCGCTGCGGCTGCGCTACTGGACGCCGTACGGGCTGGCCGGCTTCACGGTGAGTGTATACTGCTATAGTTGTTGTGTACAGCATTAACAAGCAGGTATCAGACAGCGACACAATACCCATGTTCTGGTTCCGCCAGGCGCTGCGGCTGCGCTACTGGACGCCGTACGGGCTGGCCGGCTTCACGGTGAGTGTATACTGCTATAGTTGTTGTGTACAGCATTAACAAGCAGGTATCAGACAGCGACACAATACCCATGTTCTGGTTCCGCCAGGCGCTGCGGCTGCGCTACTGGACGCCGTACGGGCTGGCCGGCTTCACGGTGAGTGTATACTGCTATAGTTGTTGTGTACAGCATTAACAAGCAGGTATCAGACAGCGACACAATACCCATGTTCTGGTTCCGCCAGGCGCTGCGGCTGCGCTACTGGACGCCGTACGGGCTGGCCGGCTTCACGGTGAGTGTATACTGCTATAGTTGTTGTGTACAGCATTAACAAGCAGGTATCAGACAGCGACACAATACCCATGTTCTGGTTCCGCCAGGCGCTGCGGCTGCGCTACTGGACGCCGTACGGGCTGGCCGGCTTCACGGTGAGTGTATACTGCTATAGTTGTTGTGTACAGCATTAACAAGCAGGTATCAGACAGCGACACAATACCCATGTTCTGGTTCCGCCAGGCGCTGCGGCTGCGCTACTGGACGCCGTACGGGCTGGCCGGCTTCACGGTGAGTGTATACTGCTATAGTTGTTGTGTACAGCATTAACAAGCAGGTATCAGACAGCGACACAATACCCATGTTCTGGTTCCGCCAGGCGCTGCGGCTGCGCTACTGGACGCCGTACGGGCTGGCCGGCTTCACGGTGAGTGTATACTGCTATAGTTGTTGTGTACAGCATTAACAAGCAGGTATCAGACAGCGACACAATACCCATGTTCTGGTTCCGCCAGGCGCTGCGGCTGCGCTACTGGACGCCGTACGGGCTGGCCGGCTTCACGGTGAGTGTATACTGCTATAGTTGTTGTGTACAGCATTAACAAGCAGGTATCAGACAGCGACACAATACCCATGTTCTGGTTCCGCCAGGCGCTGCGGCTGCGCTACTGGACGCCGTACGGGCTGGCCGGCTTCACGGTGAGTGTATACTGCTATAGTTGTTGTGTACAGCATTAACAAGCAGGTATCAGACAGCGACACAATACCCATGTTCTGGTTCCGCCAGGCGCTGCGGCTGCGCTACTGGACGCCGTACGGGCTGGCCGGCTTCACGGTGAGTGTATACTGCTATAGTTGTTGTGTACAGCATTAACAAGCAGGTATCAGACAGCGACACAATACCCATGTTCTGGTTCCGCCAGGCGCTGCGGCTGCGCTACTGGACGCCGTACGGGCTGGCCGGCTTCACGGTGAGTGTATACTGCTATAGTTGTTGTGTACAGCATTAACAAGCAGGTATCAGACAGCGACACAATACCCATGTTCTGGTTCCGCCAGGCGCTGCGGCTGCGCTACTGGACGCCGTACGGGCTGGCCGGCTTCACGGTGAGTGTATACTGCTATAGTTGTTGTGTACAGCATTAACAAGCAGGTATCAGACAGCGACACAATACCCATGTTCTGGTTCCGCCAGGCGCTGCGGCTGCGCTACTGGACGCCGTACGGGCTGGCCGGCTTCACGGTGAGTGTATACTGCTATAGTTGTTGTGTACAGCATTAACAAGCAGGTATCAGACAGCGACACAATACCCATGTTCTGGTTCCGCCAGGCGCTGCGGCTGCGCTACTGGACGCCGTACGGGCTGGCCGGCTTCACGGTGAGTGTATACTGCTATAGTTGTTGTGTACAGCATTAACAAGCAGGTATCAGACAGCGACACAATACCCATGTTCTGGTTCCGCCAGGCGCTGCGGCTGCGCTACTGGACGCCGTACGGGCTGGCCGGCTTCACGGTGAGTTTGATTCGTTACGTCGCTAAATGTACTAATCAATGTTTTCATTTTATAGCTTTTGGCCGCGGCTTTGCCCGCGTGAATTTCCCACGGGAACAGTACTTTTTCCCTGGGTAACAGGTACCCTATATCCTTCTCAGTACTTCTAACTATGTGTATGCGAAATTTCAGGAAGATTGGTTCAGTAGGTAAAGCGTGAAGAGGTAACAAACAAACTCACTTTCGCATTTATAATACTAGCTTTCGCCCGCGGCTTCGCCCGCGTGAATTTCCCACGGGAACATTGCTTTTTCCCGGGATGAAAGGTACCCTATGTCCTTCTCAGTACTTCTAACTATGTGTATGCGAAATTTCAGGAAGATTGGTTCAGTAGATGAAGCGTGAAGAGGTAACAAACAAACAAACAAACTCACTTTCGCATTTATAATATTAGTTAGGATTAGGATAAAAACGGGGTAATTTTGCTAACTGGGGGACATTTTACGAAATGGAAAATTTTCGAAAAAGCCATTCTACGAAAAGAAAATTTTGATAGGTTAACCGTATAGTTCGCATTATTTTGAAATCGCAAAATATGCGACATTTAAAGCCTGACCAGTAATATAAAACCCTGAATTAGAGAAAGCACTTATGCGTTTTATATTGCAACATTATTGAAAGCAGTAGCGGATTTAAAAGGTGGGAGCACGGGGGCACGTGTCCCCCCCCACCCCACCCCCGACTGCTATTTTGTGTACATACTGTGGAGGCAGCTTCCATAAACTGTTATGGAAGCTGCCTCATTCATTAACAAATGAAACATATTAAATTAAGATTCGAGTTGTAAAAATAACAGGATTTAGTAGTAATAGTTTCTTACAAGTATTTCAAAAAAAAATATCCGTCACCATTAGTGATGTGCCGTTCTGGAAATTTTCAAAGAACAAGCGGAATCTTTCTTAAAAATTACTAGGAAATATTCTCGTGAATAGAAAACGGTGCCCTTCCGAGAAAAAAATACCTACTGGATCCGCCTTTGATTGACAGTAAAACTTTTACAGGAGAAATGACAGATGGGTTTTTAAATTAGTTGCCAGTATATGAAATTAGTCCTATTGCTTTTCCGCAACATGGCGAGGGTTTTTATATTTCTGGTCAGGCTATACCTACAAAATTATTGATTTTTTCGTAGCTGGTCAAGGGGTCCATTTTTTCTTTTTTTGACAAGGAATCCCAAAAATTAATATTAAATGTAAACAATAACTATATTTTATTAAAAATTCACGTTTTTTTAAATAATTATATTGCTTTCAGGTAATCGGAACAGTTCTTCTAATAGTAGGTATATCGATTCTAATAAAACGTATTCTGAGGTCTCCTGCGTCTGACACGGCGATCCTCGATGATGCCAACAACAGCGATTCACAGTGACACACACACACACCGTGTGTGCGGACACTGATTGTGTGTGAGCTATGGAAATGTGTGCGTGACAATCAAATCTGGTTATTGTGGACCTTATAATGATTGTGGTAAGGTTTGAAGAGTGTATAAATTTGGTATTTGCGTCAATTATAAATATAAATCAGTGAATAGATCCAAGGGTACAATGATGATTAGATTTGGGAGTCGTTCCCAACCTTCGATCAAAAATATACCTTTAAAGCATTATGCATTATGGGTTGAATGTTTTGGTCTGAATTTATTTTATTTCTACATATACATACATATTATCGCGCCTTTTTCCCTGGGGGGTAGGGTAGGTATTATTTTATTTTTATTTCAAAAGTCTTCCTTTATAGTCACGGTTCGGTAAATAATTTAAAAAAAACTTGAATTATACTTCAATTATAATTTTTTCGATGCCTTTGTATACTTCCCAAAAGAAGCAATAATAAAATTATCTTTCTGTGATATGACTATGTATTTAAGTATATGAATAATTAATAAATATTATATTATTATTACACTGTATGTATTTCCCAAGTATTTTGTCATAAGATTGCTTCCTATGGTGCCAGTTGTGTTTTATTTAATATCCAAAATATATCAAAGATTGTCATGTTTGTTGTGATTGTTGTTTTTTTTAACATGTTGACGGCTGCATTTGTCTGTTTCCTCTGAAGGTTACAAAGGAAATTGGCTAGGGGGCAGCACTAGTGCAAAAATAATAGTTACAAAAATAATAGTTTCAATTTAATTTTTTTGAGGATTACAGAATTTTTAAAAATAAGTGACAATTTGCCTTCTATCTCTAGCAGATACCTGTTATTATTGATTCCTGATTCGTCTAAAAAAATAATATTGTTTCCTTACGTTTTATCGCACCATGGCCCTAAAATTAATTAAGCTTTTCACTCGATTATAACAAGAAATGTAAATTCAAAGTAATTTTATTGAATCCCTACTAGTGCTGACCCTAGCGGATATCGTATGGAACCTTCAGAGGAAAATTACTTATTGTAGCCGGCAAGGCTAAGTGTAACTGTACATCGGCTTTTAGCAGTAACATATTTAGGTTGGATTGCATCGTTTTACTTTGACAGTAACAGTAACTTTAACCGTATCAAAATCCAGTTACGGTTAAGCAAAATACTTATGAGTTACACCAGTTGTCAAATAGTATGTCAAAAGTAAGGAGTATGTAGAATGGAGAGAGTTACAGCAGTTGTCAAATAGTATGTCGGCATATTGTCCAATACAATCACAGTTCACCGATTTTTGCGGGAGGGGAACATACGGCAGTCGCTGTGATTGGCTCAAATAATAGCGAATTTAAAAAATCGTAAACTATAACGACTTCACGCCAGAATGCCGGCCGCGTATTGGACGCGGAAAACATGTGATCAGATTGCTTTTTCACCGCCGCATGCGTCCTCCATTCTAAATACTCCTTGGTCAAAAGTCAGCGTACTGTTACTGTTAACTTAGACAATAACCTTTACAATAACTTAAATTTTGGTGCAACTAGTCTTTTATGCAATAATTAGACAGTACTTTTTAAAACAAGTAGGTACCTACATCAAGAAGTTTAGTGTGTTACTTCATATTGCAGTTGTTTTCATGCAAGTCATTCTCTGCCATTTTAAGTATAACTTTTTTTTTTTTTTACTTTCAAAGGTAGGCTGAATCCAGTAAGGCATATTTACTATATCAAAAAACCAAGCGTGCCTTTAAACGAATTATCATGCCATTATTTTGTACCTCCTAAAAAATATATATTTTTTTGTAAATAATATTTTTATAAAAGTTCGAAATAAGTGTTAGTTTTCATACATTTTATAATTTTACAAATTCCATTTTTATAGAGTAAAAATCTTTAATGTTATATGTTTTTGTAGTTTATTGTTTATAACATTTTATTATGATATTATTTTATAATAAAAGAAAGGATACTTACGAGGCTTTATTCACTTTTTTTTAATTTATTTGTAATTTTCGAGTAAAAATTTTACTAATAATAGATTTCGAGTGTTGACGTTCGAGTGAGCGTTGTCGAAGTCTTGATTTGTAGTAACTTAAAAAAATCGTTAGAATTATGTTTTGCTTATGATTTTTGTATCCACACCATAGTGTAAACTAAAAATATTTTTTCAAAAAAAGGTTTTTTTAGTTAAGTTTAGTGTTTGTATAAACAAAGTCTGACTAGAAAAATAACGTTGTAATAATGGAGAAGTTTACCAGTCATCAAATTGGTACATTTTTTCTAAAATAAAAATTCATTGACTGACATCTCAATGACATGACACACAAAAATTAAACAATAATTTAAATACACCAGTGTAGCGCAGTAAATAGACGAGAATCAAATTACAAACGGTCCAGTAACTGTGAATTTTAAGAAATGTTGTGTAGGATTATTGTGAGTATTCAAAATAAAAAGGGCACAATTGCCAAGTTTCCGCGTCCGTATAGTAATCTTAAAAAAACTAAAAAAAAAAAACTTTCTTCAGATTTAGGCTCATATTTTCGTTTAGATGCATTTTTGCTAGGAAAGTATTCTTCAAAATCTTGTAGATAATTAAATTTCCTATTATTTACATTTTACATTTTGTATCTAGGACTGATAGTTACCGAGATGTGTGCTCATAAAAAAAATTAAAAAAATCTTCTTTTTCTGAAATTTGTCAAACTTTTCACTTCAGAACGCTGTAATCTAGTTATGGCATATTTTAGGAGAATGAGTATTGGAACAAAATTTGTAGGGAATTTAATTGCCTACAAAACGCATTTACATTTTTCTTAACCAACCCTGCAGAATGGGGAGTAAAACTCAATATTAAAACTACGGAATATTGCTTTTTTTGTTATAATATTTTATTTTCTGCTAACTGCGCCTCGGGTCTTCGCTCCCGTGGGAATTTCAGGATATAAAGTAACCTATGTACTATTTCTGGTATTTTTCTACTAGTATACCAAATTTAATACAAATCCGTCCATAGTTCATTGAATAAAGACCAAAATAGAGCTAAGGGTAGGGTTTACTTACGAATGGTTCAATAGTTCTGAATTTTTGATATGTTATTTAGGATGGTTAGTAAGTGTTTAAAATGCAAGAGGCACAATTTCTCCCCCCTTCCACGCCAGCCATATGTTGGAAAAACAAAAAAAAATTGCCACTTTATTCAGATTTGCGCTCTCACCTTCGTTTAGATGCATTTTAGCTACATTAGAGTTCTACACAATGTTGTAAAAATAAATTTCCTATAATGTACATTTTATATTTTGTTTCTAGGACTAATAGTTATGGAGATGTGCACTTTAAAAAAATCGCATTTTTGATCGCATTTGGAATTTTTTTCAAAATTTTTACTTCAGAGCGCTGTAATTCATTTATGGCCTACTCTAGGAAAGTATATATTGGAATAAAATCTAGAGGAAATTTAATTACCTACAAAACACATGTAATTTTTTTTAACCAACCCTACGGAGTAGGGATTAAAAGTAAAAGTTAAAATATTACGTTTTTGCTATCATATTTTATTGTCTACTAGCTGCACCCGGGGGCTTTACTCCCATAGGAATATTGGGATAAAAAGTACCTTATGTGCTAGCCCTGATATTTTTCTACTAGCATACCAAATTTTATCGAAATCCGTCCAGTAGATTTTTTAAGATTGAGCAAGAAATATCACATCCAAACTTTTTCATTTTAAAATCGGGTTTCTTTCCCAATCTTTATTGCTGATAAAGCAAATATTATCTAATATCTATACTTGATAATGTCCACAGACACTTTTACAGTGTCCCAATCAGGTACCGGTTACTCACCTGTAATGAATCACACTATAAATGGGAAAGTTTGGATGTGATATTTGTTGCTTAATCACACAAAATCTACTAGACGGATTTCGATTAAATTTGGTGACTAGCACATAAGGTACTTTATATCCCGAAATTTCCATGGGAGCGAGGTTCAGTTAGTAATAAGTAAATGTTATAGCAAAAAACAATTTCTGTTGTTTTATCATTTAGTTTTACTCTCCACCTTGCAGGGTTGGTTAAGAAATATGCAATCGCGTTTTGCAGGTAATTAAATTCCCTACGATGTTTGTTCTGCTACTTTTTCTCCTAGACTGGATTACATCGTTCTAAATTAAAAAAAATTGACGAATGTTTGAAAAATAAGTTTTTTTTAAGGCAAAGGATTTTTTTTTCTCGGAAACTGTCAGTCCTAGAAACAAAATATAAAATGTAAATAACGGCAAATTTAATTTTCTACAACATTGTGTAGAACACTTTTCTAGCGAAAATGCACTTAAAAGAAAATATAAGCGAAAAACCGAACAAAGTGGTGATTATTTTTTTTTTTTCCAATTTGGCGGCGAGTGCAAAAGCTATTCAATTGTGCCATATTTATTTTAAATACTTACAACCATCCTAAACAATAATATAAAAAAAATTGAGTTACTGGACCGCACGTAATTAACCCCTAGGGAAGATTCGCTCTATTTACTGCGCTAAGTGTAAATGATGATTCTTATATTGGACCTTATTTCCCAATCTCCTTTATTTATTTGTTTGGGAAACTTCTCTATTAACAATGGCGATACTGTTCGACTAGGGTGATATGCCGGCCATTTTATATCTTCCTGGTCGAGAATTACTAGACTGATTTGTTACGTACTAACCAAAGAGGTCCATCACCAAAATGTTAATAAACTAATTTTATTATGCATTTAGTTTTATTAAACCCTATCAATCCTTGAGTTCGACCTGGCAACACTAAGATCTTTATTTTGGCATGTTAATATCATAAATTTATTAAGGATATGTTACATATCCACATTATCCACAGACATAAGATATTAAAAAATATTTTAGTGAATTCTCACAGCAATGACTTAATTATTTAGTTGCTCTGAGGAACATATCCTACGTTTAACGTGAGGCCTTAGAGGAATGGAATAACTGTCTTTAGATTCGAGTAACAAAGACTTCCGCGCGCGGCACAGTGTTCATAGAGCAACTCGAATTCTTTAGTAATTCCTCTGAGCGTGAGGCCAAGGAATTTATAAGTATATTTACTGCGCGAGTCCTATTTACACAACTGTTACTGAATCACTGTCTTTTGAATTTGACAAAAGCACTGATTAGACCATGAAATTAATGAATCATGAAATACCTATCACTTCTATTAGAGCATTGCCCAGCACTGGAAAAAATCTGCAGTATATGTTTTTGTATCGGATAAAATTTATACAAAAACAAACACACAGGCAACAATGTGGTGTTGACACTGTGAAGTGAACTCCGCGAATGCGACAATAGTGACGTCTGGTGGCCAATAGTTAGAAGCCTAAGTTGATCGACTGGGGACAGGTCTACTAGCTTATGAACAGCTCTTCTTCATATATGCTCTGTGGGCAACAATCCTATTTATGAACCGGACTTAATTCATACAAGTCATTTACCGATAAAGATTATACCTACTTAAGTCATAATATTATGTCCTTATCTCCAATTAAATGTAAACTTACATATTGTATTACAAACAAATCTTTAAAAATATACCTGAACTGGTCAAATGCGGCCGAAACCTAGCGATACCGATATCCAGTCCACTGCTGGACATAGGTCTCCCCACAGGGTCTCCCGTAGATTTACATCATAGAAATCGGAATAATAGCTCAGGGTTAGTACTGTGGTAGCTCGTAGCTCAAAATTATGATGCAGTTTAGTGTCAGTATTGGTATCGTCGTAGCACAGTATTTGAATCGTCGTAGCACAGTATTTGTAGCGTCGTAGCATAGTATTTGTAGCGTCGTAACACAGTATTTGTAGCGTCGTAGCACAGTATTAGTAGCTTCGTAGCACAGCATATGCAGCGTCGTAGCTCGTAGCATAGTATTTGTAGCGTCGTAGCACAGTTTTTGTATCGTCGTAGCACAGTATTTGTAGCTTCGTAGCACAGCATATGCAGCGTCGTAGCTCGTAGCATAGTATTTGTAGCGTCGTAGCAAAGTTTTTGTATCGTCGTAGCACAGTATTTGTAGCTTCGTAAGTAG
>CM031575.1:17025144-17155476 GCA_018467065.1 Ephestia elutella | reverse complement strand
CTACTTTCGTAGCACAGCATATGTAGCGTCGTAGCTCGTAGCATAGTATTTGTAGCGTCATAGCACAGTTTTTGTATCGTCGCGATGTAGCACAGTATTTGTAGCGTCGTAGCATAGTATTTGAGGCGTCGTAACACAGTATTTGTAGCGTCGTAGCACAGTATTAGTAGCTTCGTAGCACAGCATATGCAGCGTCGTAGCTCGTAGCATAGTATTTGTAGCGTCGTAGCACAGTTTTTGTATCGTCGTAGCACAGTATTTGTAGCTTCGTAGCACAGCATATGCAGCGTCGTAGCTCGTAGCATAGTATTTGTAGTGTCGTTGCACAGTTTTTGTATCGTCGTAGCACATTATTTGTAGCTTCGTAGCACAGCATATGTAGCGTCATAGCTCGTAGTATAGTATTTGTAGCGTCGTAGCACAGTTTTTGTATCGTCGTAGCACAATATTTGTAGCTTCGTAGCACAGCATATGTAGCGTCGTAGCTCGTAGCATAGTATTTGTAGCGTCGTAGCACAGTTTTTGTATCGTCGTAGCACAGTATTTGTAGCTTCGTAGCACAGCATATGCAGCGTCGTAGCTCGTAGCATAGTATTTGTAGCGTCGTAGCACAGTTTTTGTATCGTCGTACCACAGTATTTGTAGCTTTGTAGCACAGCATATGTAGCGTAGTTGCTCGTAGCATAGTATTTGTAGCGTCGTCGTAGCAAAGTATTTGTATAGTAGTAGTAGTAGAGTCTTTGTAGCGTCGCGCGTCGTAGCACAGTATATGTAGCATCCTAGTACAGTATTAATTTCAAGTCGTGTTATCCACTTGCCAAAATTGTTGAGTAATACGAAGTTTCTTACTCAGAACTATTTAAACATAAGCGAGAAACACGATGTGCAATTTCACTTTAATCAGTAGAGGCACTGTAATAATAGAGGTGAGGCGTAGCATAATATGTTACGCGTTAATTTTCCAAGTCTATACACGGCTTATGTTGTGTTGTGAGAAACCCGAGTGGTTCAGTTGTTGGTTTGTTCACTTCACTAGTAATACGGCGGCGGTCGCTAGATGACTGTAGGTAGGTCATGCCAGATGAATTTATGCGACTTGAAAATATAAGTCTTGTAGTACCTCGACCAAACTCCCGTAGAAAACTATTAAATACGTATATTGTTCTCCGATCAAAAACAAACCTTGGCAGGCACGCGCCGCTACCGAGAATTCTGTCCACTTACAATAAACTGAATGCAAAGCATGACCTGGACATCTGCCACGATTCATTATCTAAATTAAAATCTAAAATACTGTCATCCCATCAAAGCAACTAATAAGCTAACTAATTTAAACTATACAAATTTCATTCAAAATTAATCGTAATTGTACAACTTACCTACTGCTTAAAATTTAAGAATGTTGTGTTCTCCTTTAATTGGGTTGCATTTGTAAGATTTTGTCATGTAACCTGTTGGTGTACCTAATCTATCTATACATATAATAAAACAGTAAAAATATTTTGTCTGTACATTTAGTATTTTTGACTGAAATGGATAGAGGGAGACCTAAAAAGAACAATAGAAAGCAAAAAAAATTTTTTGGAATTTCTTGTCTGTCTGTCTGTCTGTCTGTCTGTCTGTCTGTCTGTCTGTCTGTACGTATGTACGCGTTTCACGCAAAAACTACTGGACGGATTTGAATGAAACTTTTTTTGTTGTATAGCTATTAAGCCTGGGCAACATATAGGCTTAATTCGTTTTGAAAACTGGAATACCTGATGAAGAACCATAACAGAACAGATAAACTATAGATAATATGGAAATGGTGCCTTAACAAAAATCGTTCAACCTGATGAGCATTTTCTGCTGACGTATAAAAATTGAGGATCTGGAACATCTGATGAAAAGCTCCAAGAGACCAGCTACACTATAACATATATGGAAATAGCGCCTTAGCAAAAATCGCTTAACCTGATGAGCATTTTCTGCTGACGTATAAAAATTGAAGATCTGGAACTTCTGATGAAAAGCTCCAAGAGACCAGCTTCACTATAACATATATGGAAATGGCGCCTTAGCAAAAACCGTTCGACCTGATGAGCATTTTCTGCTGACGTATAAAAATTGAAGATCTGGAACATCTGATAAATAACTTCAAGAGACCAGCTACACTATAACATTTACGGAAATGGCGCCTTTGCAAAACTTGGTTAATCTGATGAGCATTTTCTGTAGACGTATAAAAATCGAAGATTGGAACACAGGAAACAGTTTGTAACACAAAAAGAATTTTCATCCAAGCCAAAGTTACGCGGGCGAAGCCGCGGGCAACAGCTAGTAACAAATAAATAAATAGACTTAGAGAAATCACCGGTGTTTTTTCTGTTGTATTATACAAGAGAAAAACCAGCTAATTATTAAAAAATAAAAAGACGCTGACAATTATGTCACTCGGAAGAATGCAAGGAATCTAAAAATACCATCAAAATCTGTTAAGCTGTTCAGGAATAAAGAAACTACATGAACCCCGAAAACATAACACTCCTTTTTTGGCCAGTCGTGTAAAAAAGTTAGGCGTCATGGCATGGGACGTCCGGCATATTAAAATACACCTAGGATTCAAGCAACAAGGACTTCCGCGCGCGGTATCTAGGCATAAAAATTCTAAATAAAAATTTGTTTATTGTCAGACATCTAAGCATTGATGGCACGATGGTCACACCAACTTCACGTCACGGCATTCGAATTTACTGCTCAGGCTCGTCAATAGATATGTACATCAAAAACCTACGTTGAGGCTTTGATGCAAATGTGAGGTACATTTCATACTGTGGCCGTTTGAAGGAAATTAACTTTCAAAGTCGGATCGAGGCTGAGAATGCTACTAGAGTTCAAAAGTTAATGTAACTTCGGACAGCGGACTTTCGTAATAGATCAGGTTATGGTAATGATTTGACCCAGTATGGCAGATTCTTACGGCCAACATTAACCTCAAAATCAAAATGAGGCTTCATCAATCTATTGGTGACGTATAATTAACTTCGCCCGCGTGAATTTAGTTCTTTGTTGTGTTGTTTCACAGATACTTAAGACTTTCTTATCTTAGTTTATCTTTCTAATATTATTTAACTAGCTGTTGCCCGCGGCTACGCCCGCGTGAGTTTCGCTTAGATAAAAAATCTTTTTGTGTTCCAAACTGTAGTAACCTAAACTCCAGTACACAAAATTTCAGCCATTTGGTTATCCCGTGTCCCGCGGGAATATATTAGGTAGGTACTCGTAGTACAGTCGCGGTGTTTAATAAACGATTTTCGTCTGCTCGTTATCAACAATTTCCCGTGTACAACAACTCCCACCCCAAGTCCCTCTTTGTCCTATCCCGTGTCCTGTCTATTTATACGTCAGCAGAAAATGCTCATCAGGTTGAACGACTTTTGCTAAGGCGCCATTTCCATATATGTAATAGTGTAGCTGGTCTCTTGGAATTCTTTATCAGATGATACTGATCTTCGATTTTTATACGTTAACAGAAAATGCTCGTCAGATTGATAAACTTTTGCAAAGGTACCATTTCCATATTTCTTATAGTTTAGCTGTTCTGTTGAGGTTCTTTATCAGGCGTTCCAGTTTTCAAAATCAATTACAGCCTATATGTTGCCCAGGCTTAATAGCTATACAACAAAAAAGTTTCATTCAAATCCGTCCAGTAGTTTTTGCGTGAAACGCGTACATACATACAGACAGACAGACAGACGGAAAGACAGACAGACAAGAAATTCCAAAAAAATATTTTTGCTTTCTATTATTCTTTTTAAGTGTCCCTCTATCCATTTCAGTCAAAAATACTAAATGTACAGACAAAATATTTTTACTGTTTTATTATATGTAAGTATAGATGATTTTTTTTTATTTAGTGCTTTGCGGTGTCACTTTGCGGATGTAAGGTCAGCTAAAGTGCAGTTATACCTCAAAGACCTTATTACCTTGCTTTAAAGATCATATTGCCTTTTGGATTCTGACTGCACTTTTGCAGCTGACTGTACCTTAAAACACGCAACAATTTTCTTGGCAATGTTTATGGAGGCAGTGGTTTGTCACAAGCGAACCACCATCACAGCCTCACTACTAAGTACCTATCTATCACACAAAAACTGCGAGATCATATAGATAATTTTAAAATAATAAAATTTCATTAAAGAATAAAAATTTTGAAGGTTTTTGGAATTTGCTTAGGTTGTGTTGTATCGTCTTACAGTAACAGTAACTTCAACCCTTAAGGCTACCTCCGACAGGATGTACCTAACTCTATACTTTACCTGTACCGGTTAGGCAAGATACACAAAAATATGACTTCCACTCTTTGAGCAACAAGGACTTCCGCGCGCGATCCGTATTGCTCTATACTTCCACCTGATGCCAAACAAAAGTAAACGTTCCTGTTAACTTGGACATTAACCTTAACAAAAACCTCAATTTCGGTACAACCCTATCTTAGTCTACAGTTTCACACCGAATCTTATCTTGCAGCGAGGTCTTGGACCTCTTTGTACTTACTCTCAAGCCTTACTCACACAAAGCGAGATTCCTGAAGAAGGACTGCATAAGCTACTGCAGGATATCACCTGCTGCGATGTGCCTGAAGTCCTCCAGTTACGCATACGCAATTCCAAAGAGGGCCAGTCGCTTGTTAGCCAGCGAGTCACACTCACACATAATGTGCTCTATAGACTCTTCTGCTTCTGCACACACTCGAATTCACACAGAATAATACATGTACAGTCGGGGTTACGTAACCTCTCTGATATATACAGTGAGGCAGAGGATCAGCTTTACCTGGCCTCGACTGTACGTGTAAAAAATAATAGGTATGAACTCATGCGTAAAGACGTGTACAGCTATCAGCATAACACATCAACCAACCCATATCATTACAAATTCGTCTCTATTACCTTCGCATAGGGTACATGCAGGGTAATTTGACGTGCAAGTGACTGTACAATGCCTATTGTTTTCCTTATCATTTACCGGTCATTTTATTTATTTAGCTAACAAGTTTATTACACTGTTTGTGTGTGCTGCTAGTATTAATGTCTCTATGTCGATAATGGATATAAATCTATTTAAACTTGTATAGGGTTCTGTACCTTAAAATGGGAAAAACTCAGACAGACATGGACAGATGGAGAACAAAGTGATCCTATCCTAACTAATAGATTAGAATTATACAAAAGTAGCCCTTATTACTTGGCTATCAAAGTCTACAACCACCTACCAAGTTCGCTAAAAGAACTGCAGGGGCGAAAGTTTGACAATGAATTAAAACAATGGTTGATTTTAAAAACTTATTATAACTTGACAGAATATCTAATTGACAATAAAAATGACATTTAATTATTACAGTTTGGAATTATTACTCATGGAAATAGTAAGCACAAAGGTACTTATTACTTCCATGTTATTACTATATCTTGAACAATTTTCTATTATTATTTACCTACTAGCTTTTGCCCGCGGCTTCGCCCGCGTGAATTTCCCACGGGAACAGTGCTTTTTCCCGGGATAAAAAGTAGCCTATGTGCTATTCCAGGTCATTATCTACCTCTGTACCAAATTTCATCGAAATCCGTCCAGTAGATTTTGCGTGATTGAGTAACAAACATCCTCACAAACTCACAAACTCACAAACTCACAAATTCACAAACTCACAAACTCACATCCAAACTTTCGCATTTATAATATTAGTATGGATGGCATAATATAAATTAATTAGTATATTGAATGATATATATATATTTTTTAATCCATACTAATATTATAAATGCGAAAGTTTGGATGTGAGTTTGTGAGTTTGTGAGTTTGTGAATTTGTGAGTTTGTGAGTTTGTGAGGATGTTTGTTACTCAATCACGCAAAATCTACTGGACGGATTTCGATGAAATTTGGTACAGAGGTAGATAATGACCTGGAATAGCACATAGGCTACTTTTTATCCCGGGAAAAAGCACTGTTCCCGTGGGAAATTCACGCGGGCGAAGCCGCGGGCAAAAGCTAGTATTATATAAATTAAGTAATTAACTTTTAATTGTAAATTCACAATGCCTTGCAAAGGTAAAATTTGTAAAATTGTAAGACCTTATAATTAAAACTTACTATGTATATATGTACATACATGTGTGCTTGTTACAAATTCTAGTGAATAAATAAATATGAAATATGAAAAAAAAAAAATATTATAAATGCGAAAGTGAGTTTGTTTGATACCTTTTCACGCTTTATCCACTCAACAAATCCTCCTGAAATTTCGCTTATACATAATCAGAAGTACTGAAAAGAACATAGGATACCTTACATCCCGGGAAAAAGCACTGTTCCCGTGGGAAATTCACGCGAGCGAAGCCGCGGGCAAAAGCTAGTATAATATAATCACTGATTACCTAGTTAAACTTCAACGACGAAAGGCTGAGGCATTGCGTCTATTGTTAAACAATTGTTATCTCAAACGCCGTGATTGAAGAAATATGGGGTCTCATTTTTACGTTTTGAGGTGCAGAACCCTAAGGATACACAAAAATAAGCGAATATTACTTAAATTAGCTTATTATTAAAAATTTACATAAAACTAAGACATTACGTACCTACCTAGAATAATTTTTGTTTGATGATCTGTAGGATCCAATGAATAGATTGTCTTGTCATAGTTAGGGTTTCCATTCAGAGAAATAACATTGCTGTAACATACCTTGTGTATGCTTTCAGGAACATTGGTTTAGTAGATAAAGCGTGAAGAGGTGACAAACAAATAAACGAACAAACTTACTTTCGCATTTATAATATTAGATCCCAACGCTATTATTTACAACTAGCCTGTGCCCGCGACTTCGCCCGCGCGTAAATTAGGTACTATTGTTTATAACTCAGGTTCTAAGCGTCAAGATGAAACCTACGCCAGATTTTAAGTTAGACGTTAAACAGTGAAAACCGCATCAAATATACAGAGAGAAGGACTGACAGACAGACAGACAGACAGAAATACCTACTAAATATCTTTTAAATTTTCTGAAATATCTTCTACTAGCTTTCTCCCGCGGCTTCGCTC
Source organism: Ephestia elutella (assembly GCA_018467065.1). Lineage (NCBI taxonomy): Eukaryota > Metazoa > Arthropoda > Insecta > Lepidoptera > Pyralidae > Ephestia > Ephestia elutella. The sequence continues at coordinate 17,148,399 of CM031575.1, read as the reverse complement.
GCGTGAATTTCCCACGGGAACAGTGCTTTTTCCCGGGATGAAAAGTACCCTATGTGCTATTCCAGGTCATTATCTACCTCTGTACCAAATTTCATCGAAATCCGTCCAGTAGATTTTGCGTGATTGAGTAACAAACATCCTCACAAATTCACAAACTCACATCCAAACTTTCGCATTTATAATATTAGTATGGATGTACGACACAGACCAGTTACAGTTTTATTATATGTTATTTATTATTTACAATATTTATTATCATTATTATGTCGTATGGCAACCCTATTTCAATGAAAACGTCTTATCAAAAGGAGCCCAATCAGTCGCACACTACCGTCCAATACGGACGCACGGACGGACGGACAGACCCATGTCTTACACGTGTAGCAAGTTATTTATATACGAGTGAAAATTTATGTATATAATAAATAAAGAAGAATATGGTGTCAATGAGTGTTAGTTGAGTGTCTTGTTTTGTGACTTGTCTTTCTTGGTAAGTTTCATTTAGTTTTATATGATTGGTTATCTGTTTGTTTGAATGCTGTAATCTCGAAAACCAAGATTTTTTAAATGCAATAATGTGATTCGAGAGTTATCTAGTTATCCTGATATTAATCAATACTTTTGATAATGCTGGGGTTATTTGTCGGTTTGAGCGCGCTAATCTTTGCAACTGCTAGACAGATTAGAATTTTTTTTTTGCGATAGCCTGTTTTATGTGTTTTCTAATTATCCTGTTTTTCAGACAGTTATCCATTAGTTATAACGTAATTTTAACTAGTATCAACTCGGGGTTTACTCCTGTAGGTATCCTACTTATATTATAACTAGCTTTTGCCCGCGGCTTCGCCCGCGTGAATTTCCCACGGGAACAGTGCTTTTTCCCGGGATAAAAAGTAGCCTATGTGCTATTCCAGGTCATTATCTACCTCTGTACCAAATTTCATCGAAATCCGTCCAGTAGATTTTGCGTGATTGAGTAACAAACATCCTCACAAACTCACATCCAAACTTTCGCATCCATACTATATACTATATATACTATATACTATAATATTATAAATGCGAAAGTTTGGATGTGAGTTTGTGAGTTTGTGAGTTTGTGAGGATGTTTGTTACTCAATCACGCAAAATCTACTGGACGGATTTCGATGAAATTTGGTACAGAGGTAGATAATGACCTGGAATAGCACATAGGCTACTTTTTATCCCGGGAAAAAGCACTGTTCCAGTGGGAAATTCACGCGGGCGAAGCCGCGGGCAAAAGCTAGTATATTATAATTGAGAAAGTTTGGATGTGAGTTTGTGAAGACTGTTTCATGAGTTTCTTTAGGCATTTCTTCTCAGCAGTGGTCGTTCCGAAATGCTTTGAGACATACTATATAATGATTAAATAATTAGTTATCGACGTGAAAAAGAGCCTTCTTTGAAGGCCAAGTTTCAATAAAAAAAATTGACTTTGACTTTGAGGATGTTTGTTACTCAATCACCTAAAATCTACTAGACGGATTTCGATGAAATTTTGTATACGGGTAGACAAATACCGGGAATAGCACATAGGTTACTTTTTATCCCAAAATTCCTACGGGAGCGCAGCCCGGGGGCTCAGCTAGTTTTGACATAAACATACTGAACGACCGAAATACCCTTATATCTATCGATTGTTGTATTTAATTCCTTCTATATCTATGATTATTGACTTCATTTTCTTTACCTAGTAAATAGCGTTTATCTATTTCAATATGTTTAGACGTATTACTAGGAAAGGAAACGAAGGTCCAAGCAAATATCCATTCTTGGAAAATTGACATTTATGGTACATTCGACAGCGCATCAACCTACCTAAATGTATTGCAAATTCGACTCTAATACGCCCGCATAGTGCTCCGTGTGGTTTAACCTAAAATATAGGTGACTGTACACTCGTACGAGCAAGATTAGGCTGGCTTATCTTCTTGTAACTATAAGAGATATTTTTTTATTAAATGTTTGTCCATGACACTAGCAATTAATTATAGGACTTTCCAAGAGACAGATTGATCCCAGTTGACCTTAAAATACTATTTTTTAACTATCTAAAAAGCTGTGTTATTATTTCTTCAGCAATACAACCGCATAAATTAGTATATAAAACTATATTTTTCTTTCTGTCTGTTTGTAGGCGCATTCGCCTAAAAAAATACAATATTACAGTTTTAATATACCCTTACCTAACGGCCAGTCAGCGCAGCCAGCGCACGAGTCAAAATTATGTTAGCATTAGCATAAACCTTCTTCAAGAATCTATTTATCCAATAGTAAAAAACCGCATTAGTAGCGTGTGTTAGAAGGTGTTAAATAAAAGCTAAGTCTAGAAATGATATAAGCGAAGCGCGACTTTTTAAATAGTGATGATAATAAATTTGTGAGTATATTTTATTATGACAAACAAATCTGTTGAATTTTCATGTAAATTAACACTACTTAAATGCCATTTACATATAAAATTAGTTACACGATTACATCATTTTCTATTGTATTGTACAATAGTCGCCATCCCCTGTCACGTTATATAGATATCTATCTGTTTAACATTGGCAAAACCATCAGAGAAAAATATTATACTTAAATGCGAAAGTGAGTTTGTTTGTTTGTTACCTCTTCACGATTTATCTACTGAACCAATCTTCCTGAAATATCGCATACACATAGTTCGAAGTACTGAGAAGGACATAGGGTACCTATCATCCCGGGAAAAAGCACTGTTCCCGTGGGAAATTCACGCGGTCAAAGCCGCGCGCCAAAGTGTATAATAATACTAGCTGCGTATAGTAATCTTCTTCTTCTTATCGAGTCGAAATGGCAAGAATCTTTATCCAGGGTCACCCAGATAGTTTTAAGATGTTTTAAGATGGCTCTGAGAAAAGACGTTTGTTATTGATTGTCATTTCGTGGTGAAAAAATCAGCCAATCTGCGTTAGGTAGGTGCCTACTAGACCGTACTCACAGATAAATTTCGAATTAAATTATTTAATTCAAGTACCCAGTAAATAAAAAAAACTTTGGTACTTTTTATACCGAAATTCCCACTGGAGCGGAGGAGCCGCAGTTAGAATAATGTGTACAACGAGCCTAGCCCAAGGAATCGAAATATACTTATGTGCCCAGGGTCTCTAATATATAACAAATAAATTACAGACGACCCTATAATCAAATAAAACAGATTTTCCAGAATCCATCTATCAAATAAATAGGAGGAGGATTCGGGAAGCGAATCTCCGAGTAAAATGTAGTACCCAAATAATAATAAGGAACGAGTTTACAAGACGGCTGTTGTGTCTTGAATGGGTTAATGGTATTGACAATAAACTAATGAGCTACTTTTAGATAAACAACACCAATTAAGTGGAGATGATAACGACCCTTGTGAGTATGGTCAACACGACGATACTCCAAAACCATCCAATAAATAAATAAATGACTTATTTTGGATTTTTGTGAATCTTAGATGTAGTTAGTACAAAAGTACTCTCATATAGAAATTAGATATGGTGAAAAAAATCCACAGTCCATGCACAGTAATCCAGTCCAGCTCGCATTTTTTTTTATTAGTGATTTGAGTGCGTTTGACCTTAATCTTGCCTGATGGGAAGCATAGATGAGGTCTAGGTACACGCAAACTCAAAATATGCCTATTCACTCTGCCCTTGCCCCTAAATTCTATTTTTCGGGAAACAGCGACGCGGGGAGAGATTTCCATACCTTAGCGGTTCGCAAGATAAAGCAGGAGGCGAACCGAGAGGTGCGGTAAGCTAGAATATCAACCACAAATGGATGGAATCCACATGGAATCCCTGTCCACGCCGAGTCGTCCGATGGTGGAATGGTGCAGAGGGAATTAATTCGTGCAATTCCTGTGCGCAGTCTCCGAAGTGCAGTCTGTAGAATACACACAGACTTGCTACTAGTCGCCGGTGATTGAGGCTCTCGCATGGAGTTTTTTCACCATATATCTAATTTCTATATGAGAGTACTTCATCCAATAAATTCTTTCTTATAGTGTGACACTGATGTAAAATTTTTCTCGAGCCGCCTAAAGGTTCTGATACTGACTTCACGACTACCGCCATCTAACGGCAGTAGTCTTATACACACTAGTAAACTGAACAGTCAAGTGTGCAGGTTTCCTCACGATGTTCCCTTTACCGAGCAAGTCAAATTGATTTACAAACTCTGAAACATGTCGGGCCGGGCTACTATTTTTTTTTTAATTAACCTATGTTGTCCCACTCCTGGGTAAAGGTCTCCACCACTTTCTGCCTGTCAATAGCGACATTCGACCAATCCGGCTGGAAAGCATCAAGGTCGTCGCGCTATCTTTTCCTTGGCCTTCCTCTCCGACGTCGACCACCTTCAGGAGAACCCAGGGTGTGATGCGTAGTGCCCATTTATCGGGATTCGCTACTTGGATTATATAATCTGACTGAGCGCTTCGTTAATTTAAATTAAATACCTACCAATGTAATGTTTTTTTTTAATATCAAGCAGGATATAATTATTATTCTTGAATAATAAACAAGTAGTGTAATGAGTCAGAGCGCGTTACATTCTACAGAATTGTATATCTTTAGATATCACATACAAATACACAGTTTCTATCGTTTGCTAATGATACCACCGATAAAAATCTGATCGAGTCAAAAGTCGCAAAAACAGGCCTAATAGATAAGGTCTACGCCTGACATAGTCATAAGTCATAATAATTTTCAAAATATTTCTCGCAAATAAAACTGTACAGTGAAGAATAAAAACCATAGAGCTAGCAAAAAATGTTTAAATTATTTTTTTTCCTATGTCTATGATAAAAACCTAATTATCTTAACTAATATTATATCTTAACTAATATTATAAATGCGAAAGTGAGTTTGTTTGTTACCTCTTCACGCTTTATCTACTGAACCAATCTTCTTGAAATTACGCATACACATAGTTAGAAGTACGGAGAAGGACATAGGGTACTTTTCATCCCGGAATAAAGCACTGTTCCCGTGGGAAATTCACGCGGGCGAAAGGTATTTTATAATATTAACTTTAATTAACCTAAAATAAAAACTATAAATAAACTAAAATAAAATATTTACAAAAACGCCAGTCCCAACAATTCGTTGGCATAAGGTAACGTGCATTGCCACGTTGGATGACAATGCCCTCTGGTCACGAGAAACCTCAACCAATTTCTGGGCAATGGCGATATATAAATTTATGGGCTGAAGGTCCCCACAGCCCTAAGGTCTCAACCCCAAACGGCTCAAAATTGTAGTAATCATCGATGCCTACATATTTGCGCCGTTGCGTTTGAAGTTTTCTGCAGCAGCCGCTGCTAATGACTAGAACATGAACCGTCAAACTAACTAAAAAAACATCATTCTTCCTTTCGGCGCAGTCGGAAAAAAGTCATTTTAACAAAATTAGTTCATTCGCTTAGAAGCTCCGTAAACAGCATTAAGAATAATTTAAAAGAGATTACATAAAGACCCATCCATGAAGCAGTGGTGGTTGACTGATTAGAGGTACATATGTGGATCAAAGGTCCCAGGTTCAAATCCGGCAACGAATAACTTCGATACGTTTAGAACGTTTTACGATTTTATTTATTCATCAAATACTTTGATGATTAAAGCGTATTACACAATAAGTGATTATTTGAACGATAAAAAAGCTTGGTCTCTCCCTACAACTTCGCCACTCCACACTTGATTACATTCTTTTGTTATTGTGAAAAAATAACCTTTCCTTTTTTTTTTAATTTAATTACATTGACATTTAATTGTTAAACATGTACGTGTATTGTGATCTTCAAGTGACTGAAAGTATTTATTTTTCTAAAATGTTCAAACTGTTGACGGCGTCGTGGGCCTGGTCGTAAGGTTCCCTCTATTATGGTTGAGCTTTGCGATGGCTGACCCTCGTGTCAACTCGTGAACGGGTGTTGCCAGGGGATCCTGCTTCGATCCTGATTCGAATTTTATTTTTATTTTTTGTTCTTAACCAATGCATTGTGGTTACTTGATCACAAACATAACATGTTTTATTATATTATTATTTTTTTTTTCTTATATTTTATTTTATTTTTGACTGTACACAATCTAGTGTATGTATAAAGTTAATGAATAGCCCCTTTAGCATGCTAGGCGACCAAGACTGTTTCATGAGTTTCTTTCGGCATTTCTTCTCAGCAGTGGTCGTTCCGAAATGCTAGTAGTTTGTAGCATTGAGACATAATATATTATGATTAAATAATTAGTTATCGACGTGAAAAAGAGCCTTCTTTGAAGGCTAAGTTTCAATAAAAAAAATTGACTTTGACTTTGACTTTGAACGTGGTAATCACAAGCATTCGTTAAACATCCCGACAATTTTCTTGAAATTTCACTTTATTCAGTTTTCATATATAATTCCGACACTGTGTTATTGTCTGTTGATAAGGAGACTGATAAGGACTAGATAACCCTACAAAGTACGAGTATGTAATGAATACTATCTTGCGGATAACATGGACGGCGCATGATTACTTCACGGGACAATACATTCAGATATTGCTTTTTGATCCGGCTTGTCTCAACATCTTCCATGAACATGTTTGGTCGATTCTGCTAGCGTTGTCATAATCGTCTCTCAGTAGTTTTTTCTTACTGGTAATGCGAACTATGTAAAAAGCACTGTGGAATGAAATGAAAATGTTTCTATAATCATTATCATTATTGGCCAGCACATCTTTTACAGATGATTCTTGCAGCGGCTGTGTCGTAGTCAAAGTTGTCCTTCAGTTTTAGTTGGTGGTTGATGGCTGAATAAACCGATAGCGGCACGGCATTTTTTACCACATTTGTTGCAAGTGAAACGTGAGTCGGTAACGGGAGCGGCATTTCTTCGAAGTCTTTCCTGTTTTAGGTTATGTAACCAGACTTTGTCATGCTTTGACATCCCCGTTTTAAGAGAGTGGCGCCATTTAGGTCTCATCTCAGCGAGACTTTTAAGTTACCACCGCCTACAAAGCGTGTGTGAAGGGAGTGATTGTTGGTTCCAAATTCTCTCTCTCATGAGCGCTTTTCCGGTAGCACAGATTACTAAAAACTATATTTAACTACTTTGTGCCGGTAGCATCCTCACCATACGCGTCGGAGCCCAGGGTTCGCTTCTTCTCCACTTCGCACGGTCTTCGGCACCCTTAGGTAATTGTGAGACCATTCGCATTCATCCTTTTTTACGACATTAAGCCAGCTTACCTATCTTTATTCATTTATTTATATTTTTAAACCGGCTCTGTATGTAATTTGTCCATGTTCGATCTATATATAATATCGCCACATAGTATACTGTATCTGGGGTCATCATAAGCCGTAGGTACCGGATAGGGTCATTACTTACTTAAGATCAGTTTACGAGTGGCTTGAGTGCAGGCGTACTGACCAGGGAATGGTCCGTGACCCCAAAACAGAGGTTCTCAACATTTTGCCCTTTGCACCTCCGTCTATATTCGTTAACCATCAATGGGAGACAATGCTTATAGAATTGTCACGATGATAGCAAAACATTTAGATATTAGTAGCATTTGGCCCGTAGCATGGACATAAAAGTCATGTACCTGATGTAATAGACCAAAAGTCATCCCCAAAATGGTAAGCCGCGCGGGCCGCCACATACCGCGGGTACCGTAGCATTGCTAATCCACCATTGGTTAAAATACTACTTATTAATTTATGAAGTAGGTTTGCTGATTTTTTAAATAAACCCCTCACTCGGTATGCATGTATTATGTCAATCCACGGGAAAAGGTACGAGTAGGTAGGTTTATTAGCCGTTCAGAAAAACAAATCATGCAAGTTTACTTAGCTTATAATGAGCACAACGTCGTAAGTGCTAACGACCATAAGGTACTTCTCCCGTAGATTGTCACATATGTATACGCTTCACTTGTTGAGAACCCCTGCCCTTAAAGGAAGCCGTACATATAAACCATTATTAGAGGTCTCAATGGAAAATCTTTCTCTTTTTGCAATAACTTTACGATGGTAGGTAATTTTTAATATTATATGCGAAAGGTTGTCTGTTAAATGGACTGCTGGACAGATTTTGATGAAAATTTGCATGAACATAGCTGAAGACCCGAGGTCAAACATAGAGTAGTTTTTTTAAACCGTGAAGCCGCAGGCAGCTGGCATAGCAACAGACATAATCAAATTTTGCAAGTAAAATTTTCAATTGATCTAATTTAGCATGTAATATTGTGGATCTGATGTTGCAAGGATCTGAAGGAGGCAATAGGAACATTGCAATAAAAATACTCAAGACTATTTTAGGAGTAGTTTGAGTGCAGACGTACTGACAAAAGGATGCACCAGGACCCTAAGGATACAGACATACTTTTACATACAATTTTCCTTTATTACTTGTAATTCTCTTGCTCCAGTACTTGTAATTTGTAACTTTTCTTAGTAATAAATGATTGATGATTTTTTAAAAAGCTGAATTATTAAATAATAATAATAAAAAATAAATCGTAAGTATATTTGTTCTCATAAGTTATTGTATTGGTTCTCACAGTATATTAGTTCTCAGGGTTAAATAGTTTTATGTTAACCCTTTCCTGTGTAAAAAATTAAACCAAAAGTAAAAAAATTAAATCAAAACCATCAGAGATATCAATGTATACTAGCCGCGCCACGGGGCTCTGCTTTCGTGTGAATTTCCGGTTGAAAATTACCCTCTGTATTATTCCAGCCTTCGTTCTATTCTTGTACCAAATTTTATCGAAATCCGTCCAATAGTTTTTGCGTGAAAGGGTAACAAACATCCATTTTCACAAAATTTCACATTTATAATATTGGTAGTATATAGTCACAATTTTTTTTTTGTGTGACTTCCGATCTGTTGTGGGATATTTTCCTCGTATTGCTGCAATGTGAGCAACCTGTCAAATACAGTTAAAGTTTAGGGAGAAGTTTAGAAATTCGTAAAAAAAATTACAGTAACTTTTCTTTTGATCTTCGTACCTATTTATGGAATGCCAAGGGTGGTGTTTTCCGGAACAACGTTGATTTCCCACTTATGTACTTAATAACTTACTTATTTATACTTACTTCAATAAATCACTAATTAATTATTATTTTTAACCCTGGGATTTTATATGTTTTACAGTTTCTTTTCTTGATGAAAAAATCAAACATCAACGCAATAAAAGATTCATTTAAAATGTTGCATATTTTGCGATTTCAGAAAAAAATCAAATGGGGTACTTTCCGCTAAACTAGAATCATAAATTGATGACGAATCTACAAAGACAAAATCAATACTTATCTGATAAACTTTTCTCAGTTGGATTCTAAAGACGCCAACTAACAATTCCAAACTAATCTTATATAGTTCAGTACAATAAGATAGCTATTTCACAAAATTAGCATCTTCTAATTAAACGTTTCTTAATTCGTCTGTTCTCTTGTGAGCCATGACCTCGGAAACACAATCTATGTCCATGAATATTGCTAATTCATTCAAGATCGTTCTCGATCGCGTTTTTATCTACTATTTTGACACCACGTCAATACCGTGATATATTACATCTAGTAATGTATATTACTTTTCATTCTAGTCTGGAAGCGAAGAAAAAACAAAGAATGTGCTAGCTGCTTCTCTTGCCGCGCAAATTGTATAAGTCAATCAAGGGAAAATAGGCGATTATCTAGCAACCTCTATACTCTTTAATATCTGAATCTCAATTCCAGCAAGAACTCTTCAAGGTAAACATACTATTTTAATAACTAAAGGATTACGTTGCGAAATAATTTTATTTATTATTCTGAAGTTTTCTTTTTTTACATCTTTCTTTTGAGCATTTTTTCATAGAAGTCTCTCCCCTAACATAGAAATTGGATATATTTGACCTCCTGCAATAAGCCCACTTATCAGCGAAACGTGACCTTTCGAGTCTCACCTAGCCTTAGAGTCGAAATGCTAGTAGTTTGTAGCTTTGAGACATAATATATTATGATTAAATAATTAGTTATCGACGTGTAAAAGAGCCTTCTTTGAAGGCCAAGTTTCAATAAAAAAAATTGACTTTGACTTTGACTTCAAGACTCTTGGCTCTGTCTACCCCACAATCAGAATATAAATCACCATACTTCTAAATAGATCTAAAATACTCTCTGTTATAGGTATATACCCAATAATCTTTACAGGAGTTTCCTCTTGAACATGTTTATTTGGAATACAACAAATTTTTTGCTCGAGGTCAAAGATTCTATTTCACAATACAATTACTCAATTGCTTGTCATATAAGTCATTGAAATGCCTATCCAAAGTACAAAGTTTCCAGAAAACATACAAAAGTGCAATAGGTTAAGTCCATTCATAACTAGCTTTCGCCCGCGGCTTCGCCCGCGTGAATTTCCCACGGGAACTGTGCTTTTTCCCGGGATGAAAGGTACCCTATGTCCTTCTCCGTACTTCTAACTATGTGTATGCAAAATTTCAGGAAGATTGGTTCAGTACATGAAGCGTGAAGAGGTAACAAACAAACAAACAAACAAACAAACCAACAAACAAACAAACAAACAAACTCACTTTCGCTTTTATAATATTAGTTAGGATAATACTAGCTGCTGCCCGCGGCTTCGCCCGCGTGAGTTTCCTTAGATGAAAAATCTTTTTGTGTTCCAAACTGTAGTAACCTTAACTCCAGTACTCAAAATTTCAGCTATTTGGTTATCCCGTGTCCCGCGGGAATATATAAGATACTCGTAATACAGTCGCGGTGTTAAAACGTATCTAAAGTGATATTTCATTCAATAAACGATCTTCGTCTGCTCGTTATCTACAATTTCCCGTGTACCACCACGCCCACCCCGAGTCCCTCTTCATCCTATCCCGTGTCCCGTCTATTTATACGTCAGTAGAAAATGCTTATCAGGTTGAACAACTTTTGCTAAGGCCCCATTTCCATTTTTTATAGAGTAGCTGGTCTCTTGGAGTTCTTCATCAGGTGTTGCATAAACTTAAATTTTTATACGTCAGCAGAAAATGCTCATCAGGTTAAACGACTTTTGCTAAGGCGCCATTTCCATATACTATGTAATAGTGTAGCTGGTCCCTTGGAAGTCTTCATCAGATGATCCTGATCTTCGATTTTTATACGTCAACAGAAAATGCTCGTTAGATTGATAAACTTTTCCAAAGGTACGATTTCCATATTTCTTATAGTTTAGTTGTTCTGTTAAGGTTCTTCATCAGGTGTTCCAGTTTTCAAAATCACTTATAGCCTATATGTTGCCCAGGCTTAATAGCTATACAACAAAAAAAGTTTCATTCAAATCCGTCCAGCAGATATTGCGTGAAACGCGTACATACATATACAGACGGACAGACAGACAGACAGACAAAAAATTCCAAAAAAATGTTTTTGCTTTCTGTTATTCTTTTTAAGTGTCCCTCTATCCATTTCAGTCAAAAATACTAAATGTACTGTACAGACAAAATATCTTTACTGTTTTATTATTATACCCACGACCCCTTTATGCTGTTAAATAAGCGCGAAGTAGAAATCACCAAAATGGCGCAGCGCCATCTATTAAAAATATTGAGAAATAATTTCAGCTTACATTTCTCATTTTATTAACGCCATCTATTGGATACGATAGGCCATCGAGTGATGAGTGTAGAGGAAGCAAGAGAGATCTGTAAAGATCGTAGCAAGTGGAAATCGCTAGTCTCTGCCTACCCCCGCGGGAAAAAGGCGTGATAATATGTATGTATGTATGTATCTATTGGATATTTTTCTTGGCACAATCAGTAGATGACCGGAAATACATTTGCAAATGAATTTATTCGTTTCTTTTCAAAATTTAAAAAAATAAGTAAGAAAATAATTCTAGAAAACAAATAAAAAACGAAAACAGAAAATTATTGTTAGTGGCAGGATTCGATCTAGCTACTTCCAGCTACTTTCTTGAAATATTTCTTTACTAAAATATTTAAAAAAATATAGAATTCTAAAAAACTAATACAAAACGAAAAAAAAAAAAATTGGAAAAAAGTCACATCTGGCAGGATTCGAACCCTGTACTTGAAAAATTAATCCGCGGCCTTTACCGATAGGCCAACGAACATTGCTTGTGACTGGCGAAATTTCAAATGGGATTTGTCTAAAGGTACGCAAAATCACCCCTTTTTTTGGACTGAAAGGGTTGAAATTGTGAACAACCCTTTCTTATGTGGGCAGTATATTGTATAATGAAGACACTAACCAAATTTCACGTTTATAGCTTTTATAGTTTCGGTTTTGTGATGATAAATTAGTTTACCTCCCCTTTTTTACCCCTTTAGAGGTTGAATTTCAAAAAACGCTGAAACACGCCGTTGGTTATTTTTATTGAAAAGCATTCTTGCCAAGTTTCAAGTAAATCAGTGAAGATTTTAATTTTTTTTCATACAATCTTTGCCCTCAATTTCAACCCCCTTAGGGGTCTAATTTTGAAAAATCCTTTCTTATCTGAGCACTACGTATTAACATAAAACTTCGGTCCAAATTTCAAGTTTATAGCTTTTATGGTTTAGGCTGGGCGTTGATTTACCAATCACCCTTGTTCTTTTAAATATATAGATATGTTAGGATTAGGATAGTTCTATTATGTAAACACTCTAACCATATCTTTTTATGATTTTACAACAATATAAATTAAAATATACTTTTTAGGAAATTACTTTCGTGGTTAATAAATGTTTTACTTTAGAATGTTTAGGTTTGAATTAATATTTGATTTATTCTCAACAAAATTCAACAAAAAGTACTGTGAAGATTGTTTACATAATAGGACTATTATGAATAAATGGACCATAGTATAGTTAATATCATAGAAATTAGTTGCGAATTTTATAAGACAGATTCATCCTCAAAAAGATCAGCAACAGATCAAAAACTCTTCATATTAAGAAGCTATTAAGAAGAAATTTGGTTTTGTTTTCTCGTAAGAACTATGTAGATTTCAAAACAAATACAACAATTCTAAGTAGATACTTGATATACTACTACATACTGAAAATCGTGGAGGTGTTATTGATAAAAGTAATTTACGAGTGAGGCAGGTGTACACAATCAATATTTCCGGAAATTTATATAAGAAGATTAAGATAAAAGAAAAATTAATTTTCCTTAATCTATACACATAATAAAACAGTAAAAATATTTTGTCTGTACATTTAATATTTTTGACTGAAATGGATAGAGGGAGACCTAAAAAGAACAATAGAAAGCAAAAAAATTTTTTTGGAATTTCTTGTCTGTCTGTCTGTCTGTATGTATGTACGCGTTTCACGCAAAAACTACTGGACGGATTTGAATGAAACTTTTTTTGTTGTATAGCTAAAGCCTGGGCAACATATAGGCTATAATTAATTTTGAAAACTGGAACACCTGATGAAGAACCATAACGGAACAGCTAAACTATAAGTAATATGGAAATGGTGCCTTAACAAAAATCGTTCAACCTAATGAGCATTTTCTGCCGACGTATAAAAATTGAAGATCTGAAACATCTGATGAAAAGCTCCAAGAGACCAACTACACTATAACATATATGGAAATGGCGCCTTAGAAAAAATCGTTCAACCTGATGAGCATTTTCTGCTAACGTATAAAAATTGAAGATCTGGAACATCTGATGAAAAGCTCCAAGAGAGATTTTTCATCTAAGCGAAACTCACGCGGGCGAAGCCGCGGGCGACAGCTAGTCCTAACTAATATTATAAATGCGAAAGTGAGTTTGTTTGTTTATTTGATTGTTACCTCTTCACGCTTTATCTACTGAACCAATCTTTAATTTCGAATACACATAGTTAGAAGTACTGAGAAGGATATAGGCTACCTTTCATGCCGGGAAAAGCACTGTTCCTGTGGGAAATTCACGCGGGCGAAGCCGCGGGCAAAAGCTAGTACGATATAAATGACAAAGATGCGGTGTTTTGAAGCCGCAGAGAATGTGTTGTTGTAAAGTATTTAACTAGTCCTGCTTTAACCATATTGTTAAATTGGCCGCGGACCATATTTCAGTCAATTATCCAACTCAGTTTTTGTCATGTCTAATAATAAGTCATATTCAACTTAAACTGTTGTTGTTTTGTAAACAAACAAATTCGTTTACTGATCTGTCGTCGATGGCAAGTTTTCATACAAACTTTCATTCCCTATCGCTGCCTCTTTGTAGCCTATGTTCGATCTTGGGTTTTTAACTGTATCCATACCAAATTTCATTAAAATCGGTCTAACAGCTCAGCTGTACTTTAGACAGGCAGACTTTCGCTTTTTTTTTAAATATTAGTATGACAGTATGAATGTTATTTTTTTAATCATGAAGTTGGTCCTAGAGCTGATCGGATTTAGTATGGGAGAGTAATATTTTTATAGGAGTAGATTTCTTTGGAAACTTTCTCTGTACATCATGCAAACCTTTAGAAATGTTGATTGAATTTACACGACTAAATGATTTAAAAGAAAAATGTGCAAGAGCTCAAAATTTGTAGACCTCTACAAAATGTGCTAGGTACTAGAAAAACGTCCAACTAAATAAACGTTCAACAAAGAATAATATTGTATATCATATAGGTAATTAAATAATATCAGAGTTAAAAGAGGTGCACTAATTTAATCTACCTATTTATTTTAATCTCTGTCTAAATATAATAATGAATCTTTATAACCATAAACAAGTGTAAAAATCTAAGTATAGTTAAATCAGTGAGATGAGATGATTCACTCTCGTCACAAAGTCGCAGTAGCAGATTCATTACCCAACAACACCCAACAACTATCAACAGAGGACATTTACAAAACGTATTTAATTCATACCCATTGGGCTAAAACTGGCCTAAAAGTCCAGTCCAGTCCAGATCCTTGGTCATTGACTATCAATTTTAATACGTAGTAGCATGGCACGTGGCGTGACGTAATGGTAGATTGTAAATAAACAGGCTGCTTTATTAAAAAAACAATAATAACAACAATGTAAGCTGATTCATGGTATAGTTCACTTGGGTGATTTTATGAATATGGAAGTATGGTGTCTAGGCTTCTCAGTCGTGCCACGAAATAAAATGAAAATGATTTTATTTAAATAGGCTAAAAATAGCCCTTTTAAATCGTCATATTCTTGTTTTTTTAGTTATGTCATAAAATTACTTAAAGCTTAGGTTACCACCGCCTCTAAAGCGTAAGTGGAAAAGAGGCACGTATATTACATATTACATCTTTCCTTGTTTCGTACTTTTTAGGGTGCAGTAGTCGGGATTTTAGTTTATGAACTTTAGGTTTAGATTTAGTTTTTACTATTCCTCTCATATCACCGGTTCAATTAGCTCCGACTCCAATAGCTCCAAGATAAATAAAAATATATGAAAATGTATGAATATTCGATGAATAATATTTGGGAGTTGTAGAGTCCGAGCTAATCAAATCGGTGTTCTGAGAAGATTTCTTCTCTTTTTTTTCTTATTTTTTTATGTGAATTTTGCAGAAATTGGAATCCAAAGTGTAGGTTTAAAGAACTTTAAAGGAAATAGGGACATTACTTTATTATTACTATAAAATGTAGAAACGTAGATATTATAAGATTTTCTTCAAATCTAAATGCGTATTTAGATGGCTTAAAGGTGTTATGTAGATACTACCTTTGCCCGCGACTTCGGTCCCGTGGGAATAACGGGATTCTATGGCTGTACAACTTATTTGTAATGGCTTTCGTTCATTGACACACTCGTATAAATATACAAGTCATTGATGCGTAATATCCACGTGCGTCGTGCAGTTTGTATGTCAAGGCTACTATGGAGACATTGTAAGCATCCATCGTAGATATTTTACATAAGCTGGTGCTCCGGCTTTGATCTCTTGGGAATTAAAAAACCTTTTATGGTGATGACTGAAAATCAGTGTTTACTCCTGTAGGGATAAATTCAACCACTAAGTTATTACCATTTTGTATCACTGCGGCACATTAACGTGAATTGTTTTTCCTTATTTAGGCACTTTTTGCATGTAATTAATGTAATGTTTGTTGTGTTATGTATCTCAGCTGATACAAATAAACGTATTATCTATCTATCTATCTATCTAAAGTAATGCAGTGTTTTATTCAGTTTACAAAATTTTGTCGAAATCTGTCCAGTAGATTTTGACTCTGTTTAAACATCATCATCTTCTCGAGTGGAAATGGCAAAAATTAGATTTTTTTTTACCAGTATTTGGCCACTTCCACTGCCCTATCGTTGGCCTCATTCAGGTCCTCCAAGGTACAGAAGGAAGGGCAGTTTTAAACATTCCTCACACCCACACACACATAATACGCATAAACTTTTGCATTGATAATATTTGTGTAATTATTCTACGTGACTAGATTAATTAAGTTTAACACACCAGTTATCTGTCACGCAGAATCAATATAAGTTTATACTACGTACAACTTTAAATCCAAGGCCGAATTATAATGCTTAAACACAACTTGTTTTTCTTCTATGTCGCGAATCAGTGCAAATGTCTAAATTATTTTTTCCTGTTTATTAGAGTGAGCTACCAAAAACACAACACTAGTTAAGTACCTTAGTACTTCGCTAGTTTATAAATTATGGTGCTTTCAGAAATATTAAATTTTGCTTAATTTAACCAAACAAATCCCTCGCGAACACATTTTTGTTTAAATATATGTATAAATACATATAGGTACATATTATATTTATGTTACATATACATATATATGTATGTAACAATGTAATATACACACTAACAAGAAATTCAATAAAGTTAGTCAAGAATGTTTAAAGTTGATTTTACTTTAAATATTCTTTTACAGTTTTTACACAAAAAAATGTCTTCTAAATTACGTCACAAGGACAGATAACTTTATTTCTACTAGACGGATTTTGACAAAATTTGGTACCTACTCGGGTACAAAAATACTAGGAATAGCACATGGAGTACTTTTTATCGCGAAATTCTGACTGGAGCGGGATAGGATTTCCCAGGTCGCAGCTCATTTCATAATAAAGTTGTGGCATTTTAAGTATTTCTCCTAACCTTCGTGTCAACAATTAGCTGTATCGTTATCAGTTGATATCACAACTCGGAGGTTATCTCTCCTACCATAGATATACGAATTTCCGTGGGCCAATGTAAAGAACAGCTAATATTTTTATACGTATATTATATCGAAACCGAAAGTTTGGATGTCTGAAGTGTTTTTGTACTAACAAAACTGACTATAACTTCCCATCACGTGAAAAGGCGCTGGTAGGGTGAGGAGGGGGTGAAACTTGCGCATGGGTACGGCTGACGAACTAATCGCGCGCGCTGGATGACACCCGCCCGACCCCCGCTCACCGCATAGACCGATATATCGCCTCCTGCGCAGCTTAACCGCCATCGGCCTTTTTACGTGACGGGTACTATACAGTATGTGTGTTGCTTAATCACGCAAAATCTACAGGACGAATTTCGATAAAATTTGGTACACGGGTAGAAAAATACCGGGATTAGCACAAAGTGAACTTTTTATTCCGAAATTCCCACCGTACCAAAGCCCCGGGGGCGGCTAGTTTTCATAATACATTTTACGGTTTTAATATTTTTCTTTGCTTAGGTAGGTATGCCAAGAGTGATCACTCTTTGCTCCTTGTAAAGGTAGAATGTATGCCAAGAGTGATCACTTAATCAAACGGCTCATTCATTCTGATAGCTCCAATATCGAATGACCTACGACATCATTGTTGATGAAATAACAGTATAAAACATACTGATATGCTACATAGATATGTTGAGGAGATCCTCAACATAACTAATACAAACAAAAGAATGTTAAAAGTTATAGGGTAATGCCCACTGAAATCGAAATAAGATAATCTATAGAACTGCTAGTCGGATTTGACAATCGAATTTGAAAAATTACTTCGCGTATGATCGTAGATTTCGAATTTTATTAAATCTCAAATTTATTCTTGTACGTAAATAAGTGTATAAAAAATAATTATATCTGTCAGTGGTATAAAAATTACTGAAGATTTCGGCTGTATTATTGAAAGTTTTGATAAATTTTCGTTGATACAACAATATTTTACTTTTCAACAAACTCGGTATAAAATCAACAAAGTATACCTAATTAAAATAATAAAATCAAATTCTGTAAAACTCATGGAAAAGACTTATGCAAATCAGGCACCAAAGGTCAAAAAAATATTTACCAAATAAATGATTTTTAATTTTAAAAAAGGTTAGAGCTTGGGTTTGAAACACAAAGAAGAGGATAATATTTAGTACCCAATAGGCGACCGCAAGGTAGCAGAATTGTTAAAGATAAAAATATTTCCATGTTATATTAGTTTGTAAAGTTAGGGCTTGTAGAGCTAGTAATATGGTCCAGTAATATGGTCGAGTAATATGGTCTCGTCTTGGTAACATTTTATATGAAAAAGTTTTTTAATGAGATTACTATATCTAAATAAAATAACAACCTGCCCGAAATATGAACGATACATTGTCAAGTCAATTACGATTGAAAATATCAGTTACGTTTAGAAATCCCGAACCTGACCCCTGTTACATGTACCTCTACAGATGTAACCAAAGGGACTAATCCTTCGACATTGGAGCTGTCGTTATGTCAACGGTATTTGATACCGAGAGTCAGGACCGGATCAAGTAGAATAGGTAATTGCCAAGGGCCCGTCATCAACAACAACAACAACAAGAATTCTTTATTAACACACAAGAAATTACATTTTAAGATACATAAAGTAACTTACAACAAAAAAAAAATAAAGTAAGATGCGCAAAAGGCCCCTCATCTTCCAGGCAACCAATTAAGAAATTGCTTAGGATGAAATATATTGATATATCGGCTAGGGCCCTGCAAGTGCACAGAAGAAATTAAAAATGTTTCATACCTTACCGTCAAAATAAATCATATTGCTGTTATCGACGCATGCTGTCAGTTGATGAAATACTTCATACACACATCAGAACTATCTAGTCTCAAGTTGTAGATACGAGTATATTTATAATGTGGATGCGTTTCGTTATGTATTTTATACCAAACGTTGAAATCCTTCATCTGTAATCGCGATTTCTGAGTATCGTGCGTGACCGTGAATTTAATTTAAATGTTTTGGCTGTACTCTGTTTCAAAAGTTATAAATTTGAATATATAAATGCATTTTTATACTATAAACCTCGAAGAGATAAATAGCAGTTTAGGTGATGCTGCTGATGATATTACTCACACACATCCCATCACCAATTTGAAAAGAGCTGACGATCTTTAAACGGCTGTAAAGGGCCCCGTAGAGCATATTACCGGATTAACGATGTCGGGGCCCTTATGGCCCCGACATCGTTAATCCGGGCCTGTCAAGAGGGCCGAGGAATCTTTGCGGTTGTTATAACTTTAATAAATAAGTAGCCTCATGTACAGTCGACCGCACCTCAAGTTACCCTGCATGATCTCTTATGCCGCGGCCGCAGAGTCGAATTTGCAATGAATTTGAGTAGGTTGATGTGCTGTTGACTGTACATAATATCTCGATGGTATACCTACTTATATTAAAAACCAAAGCCGATTCCCTCGTCTATGTCATCCCCTATTTACGTTTCGATCTTTTAAAATACGCAATTGATTTTAATGTGGGTTTACTATTTAGTTGATTACGTTACGTGCATACATATTAAAATATATGTAGGTACATCCGTTCGTAGCCAGGGCAGTATGCAAGTATTTGCAAGCTACTACCCCAAAAGCTTGGCTATACAGGGTGTTTTTTAAATCATTGGCATCCTTTCTACTGGTGAAAGTACTCATGAACATGAGCAACTTTTTGTATGGGACTGACTCAATCCGATGGAAAAAAAAATCTGCTGTTCCATACTATTTTCCAATACCTACTCACCCGAAATGTATGGAACAGCTGATTTTTTTTTTCCATCAGATTGAGTCGGTCCCATACAAAAAGTTGCTCATGTTCATGAGTACTTTCACCAGTAGAAAGGATGCCAATGATTTAAAAAACATCCTGTATATAAAGTTGAAAGCATGAGACGCCGCCCGTTGGAAATCCTTAAAAAGCCACAAGGGACGCAAAGCCGATTCCACCATCATACAAAGATATTATAACTACTTTATACTTCCCTTCTTTTTACCTTTAGACTTCATATTAATTAAAGCTTCTTTCTTTCTTGTATGTACAGTCAAATGCAGGAAACCTAACCACCGTGATATTAGGATACGGTGAGATAGGCTGTCAGGTTTCTATCTTATCTGACTGTACATAAACCGATATCATCATCGTCAGCTTTTTACTACCCACTGCTAGGTATAAGCCTTTTTTTTTTTTTTTTTTTTGATTCGCAGGGGGAAATGCTATTTGCGCACTGAGTGTGGGACTCCTGGGCCGCGAGTCGGCCCAGACTACCCCCTGCGGATGCCATCGGCCGCTTTGCAGGGAGGCGCCTCGGATCTGACTAACACAAGGCGCCTCAGCGACTGGCCGGTCTCTCACCAGAGACCGGGCTCGCCATTTTCAGGGGCCCTCCGACACCTGGAAAGCCCCTGCCGCCGGGTGGGACCTATTTATTGTCCCACCATTTACGGGGGTGCTTCGAGGCGCGCTAAATAGCGCCTCCGCCGCACCCCCCTCCTCTTCCTCCGGATCGGGTCCGCGAGGGGGTGGTCCTCGCGGTCCCTTTCGTCGGCCTCCCTCTGCGACATGACAGTCTCGCAGAAGGAGGCCATTGCCTCCCAAGCTCCGTCGCTCCCCAGCATCGCATTGACGACGCTCGGGAGCGACAGGTCCATCCCGCCGAGCGCAGCTGCCAAGTCGTGGCGCTGCTGGCTCCACCTGGGACACTGCTCTAGAACGTGTTGGGCAGTGTCCTGAGCCTCGCCACAATCGTGGCAGACTGGCTCGGCCTCCCTCCGGGCCACGCGGTGCAGGTACTCACCGAAGCAGCCATGCCCGGTGAGCACCTGCGTCATACGGAAGGTGAGAGGTTTTCGCCGTCTCAGCATCCACCTTTCCAGGACCCGGCGCAGGGCTCCCACTGTGCGCACACCGTACGCTGCCTGCGCCAGGTCCCCCTCCCACCTCCGCACGAGTTCCGTCTGCCCTCGCCGGCGGACCCGCCGGATGGCCTCCGGCGAGGGGCGCTCGCCGATTTCCCTCATGTTCGCCACAAAGTGGTAAACTTCGGCGAGCACCTCCGCCACCAATTCCCACGGCGGATCGCCCGCGAGGGCTGTGGCCGCGGCAAACGACACCGTACGGTACCCCCGTATCACCCTCACCGCGATCACCCTCTGCGCCTGCCGCAGCTGGCGTTTGTTGTCCGCGGTGAGGGCGTCCACCCATATGGGGGCACCGTACATCGCCATACTCCGGCACACGCCGGAGTACAGCTTTCTCACTGCGTCGCTGGGCCCACCCAGATTGGGCAGGAGTCGGCCCAGCGACGCGGCCGTCCTGACGATCCTCGGCCCCAGCTCGCGAAAGTGGGGGCCGAAGGACCATCTCCCGTCGAGGATGAGTCCCAGGTACTTCATCTGGGTACTCACCCTCAACTCCTCCTGGCCCACCTGGAGGCGCGCCCCTGGGGGTCCCCGCATCCGGGCCCCGCGGAAGAGGAGGACTTCGGTTTTGTCCAGACGGACCCGAAGCCCCAACCTCTCTATGCGGTCGACCAAAAGGGCAAGACCCGTTTCGGCCGACCGCGCCGCCTCTCCGAAGTTCGCACCCCGGGACGTGAAGAGAGTGTCATCCGCATAGCAGATCACACCCGTCCCGGGGGGAAGCCGGCACCGCAGGACCCAATCGTACGCGATGTCCCACAGAATAGGGCCGAGAATCGACCCCTGCGGGACACCGCACCCGACGCTCCGCCGAACCATTTGGCCCCCCCTGTCCTCATACAGGACGAAGCGCTCCTCCAAGTACGCCCTCAACAGCCTCCGCAGGTACGAGGGCACTCCGAAATACTCGAGCGCCTCTCGTATTACACCGTGCGGGATGCTGTTGAAGGCGTTGGCGATGTCAAGTGACGTCGCCAGGGTCACCTCTCCATCCCGATTCGCCTCCTCCGTCACCGACCTCAGACGCCTAAGAGCGTCGATGGTGGACCTTCCGGCCCGGAACCCGTACTGTGCGTCAGAGAGACGCGGTCCCGGGCCCTCCTCCACATGCCGAACGAGGCGCGAAGCCGCGACACTCTCCAGGGCCTTCGCAGCCTCGCTCAGCAGGACCAGAGGTCGCACCGCCGAGGCCGAGTCCAGGGGCCGGCTCCCCTTCGGAATAAGGCAGAGTCGACCCTCCTTCCATAACTTGGGGAACTGCCCCTCTCGCAGGCAGCGGTTGAGCAGCTCCCGAAACCTTTCCCCGAGGTGCACGAGAATCAGCGCGAGCACTTTCCCGTGCACCCCGTCTGGACCCGGTGCCCTCTTCTTCGTTCGGAGGCGGTCGAGCACCGCCTCCATTTCGACGTCGGTGACGGGGGGCGGATCGGCCACCACCTCACCTCCCTCCACTCCGTCAGGCGGCTGTCGGGCCATTCTCGGTGGGGAGAACCCTGCGGATTGCCGGGGAACAGGTCCCCGACGATTTCCTCCAGCAGAGCTGGCTGGAGGGTTTCCGTCAACGGAGCCGCCTGTGGACGCAATTTGTCTCGCGCCCATCTGTACGGGCGGCCCCACGGGTCTCTTTCTAGACCCTCCACCAGCTCCTCGAGGGCCTCGTCTTTGGCCCGACTGATGGCCAGCTGTAGCTCCGTCCGCTTTTCGACGTACACCGCATACAGCTGGTCATCCCTCTCCTCGTCCCGGGGGCTGCGCCGCCTGTTCCGACCGTACGCCCTCCGGGCCGCGTTGCAGGCGACGCGAAGGGCGGCAATCTCCGCCGACCACCAATAGACCGCCCGCCTGGGGGCGCTCGGCCTACGCTAGGCATGGCCGCCCGGCACACCGCTGTGAAAGCGTCGCCGAAACGGCCAGCCGCTTCGTCCACCCCATTCCGGCCAGAGGCGGGAGGCTCCAGCGGCCGACGATGGCCGCCTCCTCCGCCAGCTCCACGTCGAGCCGAGTGAGGGCCCAGCGCGGGAACCGACTGCGCGCCCGGGACGACGACGCCGCCTGACTATCGGGGGCAGCAGACACCTCGAACCGGATATACCGGTGGTCCGAGAGTGTCTCCACCCCCACTTCGACCCTCCAGTCCGTAACTAGGCGCGCGGCAGCGGGAGTGGCGAACGTTAGGTCCACCACCGACCCTCCTGTCCGCCGCACGCACGTCTGGACTGTCCCCCTATTCAGGAGAGACAGTCCCGCGGCCAGCGCCCATTCTTCCACCTTGCGCCCCTTGGGCTCGGTGGCCGGATTCCCCACGCCGTGGATTTGGCGTTGAAGTCACCGGCCACGAGGACCTTCAGGGGCGCCAGCCGCCTTATCTCCGGCCCCAGAGCGTCCAGAAACCGCTCCAGGGCCGGCAGATCCCGGTTCGGGGAGAAGTAGACCCCAACTATGGCGTACTCTCCCCGAATCACCACCACGAACCCGCTGCCTCTCTTCTTGACCGCGAGGGAGGGGCGGCGCCAGCCTTGGCCACGATAGCCACGGAGCCATCGAGGTCCCCAGCCCAGTGGGACAGGGAGGGAACCGCGTACGGCTCCGAAGCCACAGCGACGTCAACGTCCCACTCCGCTATAGATTGCAGGAGGAGATCCTGCGATCTGGCGGAGTGGTTGAGGTTGGCCTGGAGGAATCCAACCATTACTCCTCCATTTGGCCGACTGGCGCCTCCTGTTGTCGGGCCCCTCGCGGAGGAGGGGACAGCCCTTTGCCACGGACCGGCGGAGGGTTACATGACCTGCCCCCCATCACGTGGTCCGCCGGTTTTCCAGCGGCACTACACACCGCGCAGCGGGGCTCCGCTGTGCAGGAAGCGGACAAATGCCCCGCCTCCCCGCACCTGTAGCAGAGCTGGCTGCGGTCCGCCTGCGAGGGGCACAACGCTGCCGTGTGCCCCTTCCCCATGCACTTATAACAGTGCATGGGGCGCGCCTCCAAGTGCCGGAGCTGCGCGCGGCCCCAGCCCACACTGATGCTGCCCAACTCGAGCAGCTTCTTTGCCGCCACCACCGGGCAGCGCATCAGGGCAGAGCGAGAGCCCCGCCAGTCTGGGCGGACCTCGCCTACCCAGACCTGGTCTTCGTCACAGCCTCCAGCCCTGGCGACCGCAGCCCTGACCCGCTGCGCGGTGGCCGTGTCGTTCAGGCCCGTCACGCGGAAATCCGCAGACTTGACGGGCCTGGATACCTCCGCGACGCCGGCCAGCGCCACCCTCAGGGCCGACGCGAGCGCATCGGCCTTGTCCGCACTGGAGGAGCCTGGGACCTCGATGAGCCTCGCCCCGGTCGCACTTGGGCGAATCCGGAGCGAGCCGATGCCCAGCTGCTCTAAACTGACCTCCTGCTCGGCCGCGAGAAGGGCAGAGGCGTATGTGGCCCCGTTCTGCGCTGCCTCCGGCTGTAGCGAGTATTACAGCCGAGGAGCTGGGGGCCGTCAACTTCTTCGCCTTCTTCTTAGCAGGGGCCGTGGACGCCACCGGCGGCGCCTTGCGCCCGGTTGCGGGGGCCGCCGCGGATGCCGCTGGGGGTGCCGCTGTCGGCGCCGCTGTGGGTGCCGCCGTGGGCTTGGGCCGGGACTTTTTGCCCACGCCCTTGCCCTTGCCTCCCTTCCCACTGACCTCAACCCAGGGGAGCTCTGGGTAGGCGTCGGCGTTGACTGCGGCCGCTGAGGTCGACGGCCCAAAGGGACCCCATTCCGTCGACCTCTCAGCCGCTCCCTTCTGCCCTGGGGCCGGGCGCGCTGGCGCCCGCACCTCCAACTCCTCCGTCTCGGGCTGCACAGGCCGCGCAGACCGCGCAGGCCGCGACGCCGGGCTTGAGCCGGAGGCCTCCTCGATGGCCGCCCTCGCGGCCCTTGCCACCTTTGAGTTGTCACCCGCCAGCGGTGGGCGGGTGGCCCTGCGAGGCGGATGAGGATCCTGTCCTGCGAGGCGGCTGTCAACAATTCTCTCCACCATCCTCTCGACCATCCTCTCCATTGAGGCCTCCAGCCTCTCCACCAGCTCCTCCTCCGTTGGGGGAGCTGTGTGCCTTCCGGCATTCCGCGCGGCCTGCAGGACCTCGCGGCGGGCCTCCTCATAACCCTGACGGAGCGCAGCGGCCTCCGCCTTCATGTTGGCCACCTCTCTTTGGAGGCGGCCATTATCGGCTTTGAGCCGCCGTATTTCATCGGTCTCGCTGCGCCCCACCAGGGTGTCAACGATGTCCTTGACATCAGAGGAGGCCCGTACTATCTTCGAACAGTAGCCCCCCTTAGACTAGAGTAGACTCAGCCTCTCCACCGCGGTGCTCAGGAGACTTTCGGCCCCCATCGCACCAAAGTCCGCCACCTCAATGGAGGCCACTTCCACCTCTTTTTCCTTAACCGGGGTCCTCCCCTCCGGAAGGCCCGAGCTTCCAGAGTGGACGAGAAGGAGGTCTCCACACCCTCATCGTCCAAGTTCCTCCTCACCTTGTCTCCGGGCCCTCGCCGACTTGGAGGCACCCCGCGCCCCTCCTCCTTTTGCCACAGCCTTTGACTGCGGTGCGCCCACCTCCGTGTCGGAGCCACTGGCGACCTCCGAATAGAGGCGCTTCGGGCTCCAACAGTGACTCCGACAGTGAGGTGACGGATCCCATACTACCCAGGAGGCTCCCGAGTCTCCTCTGGCCCACGGCCGAGTCGGTCTCCTCCCCATCCGAGCCGATGTCCGATCTGGACCTGTCCTCGTCTTTGTCCTCTTTCCTCCCCTCGTCCGAGATCATCCCCTCCCGATCCAGACTTCCCCCTCCCCGCTTCTTCCTCCCCTCCTTAGTTTGGCCCTGAGAAGGGCCTTTTTTAAGGAAACGCCCGGAGGCGTCCCTTTCAGGCTTATTAGGCATATCCACAATTAATCGCATACAATGCTCCGACAGCAAAGTACTCATTAGCCGCCGGCCTGCCACTCCGTTACGGTGGTCAGGACGCGACGTTGCCCGGGGGACGCGACGTGGACGCTAGCACTTTGGGGGGGTCCCCCGCTAGGTATAAGCCTCCCTCTGTCTACGCCAAGCTTCTCTATTCTGGGCCATCGCAATCCAGTTCTTTCCAGCAATACTCCTTACATCGTCGACCCACCTAGCAGCCGGATGTCCTAACAAACGAATTGGTATTGATCCTACTTCCTACTAATATTATAAATGCGAAAGTTTGGATGTGAGTTTGTGAATTTGTGATGTTACTCAATCACGCAAAATCTATTGGACGGATTTCGATGAAATTTGGTATACGGGTAGAAAAATACCGGGAATAGCACATAGGGTACTTTTAATCCCGAAATTCTCACGGAAGTGAAGCCCCGGGGCGTAGCTAGTTTAATAATAAAAACGTTGTTCCAGTGACCAGGCCCGAGGATGCAGAGCAACTCTCCAAGATGGCGGTGGGTCGTGGCGATCGGGAGCGCTATGATGGCTGTTGGAGCCCTGGCCTCCGCCCTCGCTTGGAGCGTTATCTTCGACTCCATTCTGCAGTCGGTGAGTTCTTTTTAACCAAATTCAAATAATTGGTCAAGTGCGTATCGGGCCACGAACAATGTAGGGTTCCGAAGGTACCTATTCTGTAGAAATGCTGACACATGAACTTATATTTACTTCCACAGTTATATAACTAATGAAAATAACCTAAGTATATACCATCATATTAGAATGAAAATTGTTCCTACGAATATTTTTCATACTAAAATCAATTTTGTAAGTTTATCGTCTATTACTCATTTAACGGGTAAAGTCTACATAGCCGTGATCATTTTCCTTTTAAATTCATTATATTTGCTAGTTATTATAATTTGTTTTATTTATCCACCCTCCACCATTTTCCTGTTCGAGGGGACACTTGACTCTAACAAAATTTATCACTTTAAAGTTAAATATTTCGCACACGGATCGCTAAATCAAAAATGTTCTTCAGACACTTATAATATTTTTAAAAGACCTATCAAATGATACCTCACACGATGGTATAATCGAGAGAAAAAGAAATCATCCCCACTTTAGGTATAGGGGAGTCCCCCTAAAAAAATATATTTTTCCTAATTTTATTCTGCAGTTCGCTCCGCGTAATAAATATGTATATCTCTACCAAATTACTGTTTTCTAGTACTAGTAGTCTCTGAGATTAGCCGCAGACAGACGGACGGACGGACGGACATGACGAAACTATAAGGGTTCCTTGTTTACTTCGGAACCCTATAAAAGGAGCATCCCTTCATGGAATAAGTCAGTGTTATTTGTGCAATTAAGTTATTACAAAAAAACAAAGGAGGGTCTCTAGTCGTGTGTATTTTTACACAACTGACCAAAAAACGAGTGTTATGTTTTCAGGGTGCATATATGTATGTAAGTTTCTTTATTTCACCATTAGTCCTGAACTGCTAAACAGATTTTGACGTAAGAGGTATTTTTACATTCCTTGAATTCCTCCGAGTGACATAGGCTATGTGAGTTGTCAGTCGTGTTTTTCATTTTTTAATAATTAGCTTGTTTCGAAATCTAAAACTAAGAACGTATGGTATGTATGGATTTCGTTAATGTTTTATTCACGGATAGTATAATACCGGGAAAAGTAAATAGAATACTTTTTATTCCGAAATTCTTACGAGAACGAAGCCCCGGGGCGCAGCTAGCAACAGTTATCATATCTTTTCCCTATTGCCAAATTCTGCGTATATGACTAAGAAAAAGATGCATAATGTTGGTGTCATACGTCAATAAATATAACGTTTATTACCTACAACTACAATACACGATAATATTATTGCCAGTCATAGTGATCATGACAATATTCCGTTTGAACTTAACTGGAGTTATATTAATTCTGTGCCGGAGTTTAATAACAACAATGAGCCAAATCAAATCGGTGTCACAGAATTAATATAAGTACTACGTCGGTGTACAGTCAGGTGCATAGAAACCTGACCCATCTCACAGAATAACTGAGATAAGCTCAAGGCATTTTATTTTAATGGGCTTAAAAAATAGCACTTTTAAATCGTCGTATACTTCATTTTAGTAAGTTACTTAATACACTACCGCCTCCAAAATGCAAGTGGAGAAGAGGCGGCGCAACAAACTCCACTGCTGCATTTTCTCCAAAGACGTCACTCACTTTACTACATATGTGTCAATCCACGGGAAATGGTACCTTATGGTCGTTGGCACTTACGACATTTTGCTTATTATGAGCCAAGTAAACTCGTATAATTTTTTTTCTTAACGACTTAAGCGCCAATGACCATATGGTACCCTTTCCCGTGGATTGACACATATTTGTCTTACAATTAAAGAATATCTATGTGGACTGTTACTATTTATAAGCAAAGATCTGTACCATACATTAGCAAACTGTTTGTAATAAAATCTATGTTGTTTTGTCCGTTCGCCGCCGTAATATTCTAGCGCGTGCGGTAGTTTCATATTAGTAGCGTCGTCGCCCGCTCGGCCGGCGTCGGCAGTCGCGAGCGACCATTTTGAATTCAGTATTGTTTGGACATCGCGCGGGGAGGCCGCGCCGCATGAAATTGCTCGCGTGAATGGCATGGCGGACGGCCGCCATTTGTCCTGACATATCGGTTTGATTTTAATACGCGGAGAGGTCTCGCGTCTTTTGCTTGTTAATTAGTTTGAGTTATATTTGTGAATTTCCTGTTTGTTAAATAACTATTGAACGTTTGTGTTTGTGAAACCTTTTACTTTGACTGTTTCTTGTGAGATGCGAAACGTGGCTGCCTGGGGACGCCGACATCTGTTGCCGAGCCAACTTCGGGAAGAAATCTATTTATTTGTTCTGGGGAATTGAGATCTCGGGGTAGGTTTGGTGTTTAGGGACCGCATTCCCCCTTTCCGAAGACACTCAAGATTGGATCCGAAGAGCAGAAGATTAAGTTTGGTAAGTGACCCTTGGGTTTGTGGGTGGTTGTAGCTATTAAGTTAGGTTTAATATACAGGGTTCTGTAGTTCCCGTTGTAAACTACAGTGGTAGCAGACTGCGTATAGGTTAGGTTAGATTCTAGTCGGACAAGCGTGGTGTCGCGTGGAGATTTTTTCCCGGTACTTATTTTTACCGGTGGTTTTTTCCCGGTGAAGTTCCGGTACAGAATTCTTCCCGCCGCTTCGTTTGTCCGGATTCTCTGCGCACATTTTCTGGCAGCAGAGCGTAGTTGTTCTGCACATTTTCTGGTAGCAGAGCGTAGTTTATCTACCCTCTATTTGTTCGTTTGTAAAAAAATAATTAATTGTTTGTAAAAATTATTAGATTTTTCTTAGTTTGTTTGTATAAGAATATTTGTAACCTTTTTTGTATTTGTTTGCGGTTTGTACCGTGCGTTCCGGGTTTGTGCCATTCTCATACCTACCGCGGTTCTTCGTGTAGTTGTTTGATTTTGTTGTTTTTTATTTACCTTTTGTTATTTTTTTTGTTTGTGACTTGACGCGATGGCGAAGGTCTCCAATGCTAGGGCGACACTCGCCAACGAATTGAGATGGTTTGTGACGGCCGGAGGACTCCTGTCCCGGAAGGACAGGGAGGGCGCCATACTGCTAAGAGCGGATCACCTCCACTCACGATTGATTAGCGCGGAAGCGGCCATGGTGGTGCTTACCGAAGCCGAACTTGCCCCGGAGGTCTACGCAGGTCACATGGCGGACATGGACCAGATCCTGAGTCTGCACGATGATATCGCGGAGGCGGTGACCGCAATAAGGGCGAGACAGGCTGGCGGACCAGCCCCTCGCACACCTGTTAGACAGGAAGGACCAGCGGTTACTGGTCGGCTCCCCACCCTTCAGCTGTCCCACTTTGGGGGTAGGATGGAGGAGTGGGTAGCATATAAAAATATGTTTGAGTCCCTGGTCGTAGCACGACAGGATTTGTCGAAGGCCCAGAAGATGGCCTACCTCCTCTCCACTCTTGAGGATGAAGCGCGGTCGCTCATCCAGCACCTCCGGGTGGAGGACGACCAGTACGATACGGCTTGGGAGTTATTGAACTCCCGCTACCAAAACTTACGTTTGTTAGCGGATGCGCACGCCGCACAGTTGATGGCCCTGCCCAAGGTGGCCAACAGGGCACAGTTGCGCCTGCAGTTGCTCACGCCCGTTACAGTGGCCTGTAACGCGCTCCGCACACTGGGGCTGCCGGTGGACCAATGGTCCTTTTTGCTGGTGCACATTGTATTGGGCAAATTACCCAATGACATCCGCTCGCGGTTTGAGCGCGAAAATGCGGAGCGGGATAGCACCACCCTACCAACATTCACTGACTTGGTGAAGTTTTTGGAGTTTGAGGCACGGGCTGCTGAGAATACCATGACGGACTCAGCGCCATCCAGAGCGCCTGAACGTAGGCCCTTGGAACCCTCATGGCGAGGAAGCCCCAACAGGGACGGCAACCGCCACCGCGTGGAGCTGGTGTGCGGGTTGCGCACACGGCAGCAGTCGCGAGGGACGCGGACTGCCTGCAATGTGGCCGGATGGGCCACAGCCTGCTACAATGCAGGGACTGGCAGAGACTGCCAGTACAAGATAGGCGCCGCATGGCAAAGCGGCATGAACTTTGCTTTTATTGTTTGGGCGGTCACTATGCACGTGACTGTCCCAGTGCCATACCATGCAGTGCATGCCGTGGGCTGCACCACGTGATGCTCTGCATGAACCGGAACGGGGATGGCCCCCGGTTGTTGATGCAGGGGTCCCCTATGGGCGGGGGCGCTCCTGCGCGAAGCCCTCCACCATCGGACGGAGGACGCGGCTTCGCTCGTCGCACCCCCTCGGGAGGGGGTCGCGTACCTGCGCGGGTCTTGGCGGACCGGGACCACGCGCCCCAAGGTCATGGCCAGTATGTAGCTGGCCAGGCCCCGGATAGGGCCCCCATGGGCGGGGGCCCTAGATCGGACGTGAGAGTGGGGACACCCCCCTCCACGCGGGTTACCAATACCCAACACATGCAGCCGCAGCGGTTTTCTCCGCCGCTGCACGAGTACCCACGGCTGGAGTACCACCCGCCGTACTATAGGTATGGCCGGGCCGCGGGTTATGCCCCCCCTCAGATGGGGATGTGCACTCGCCCGCCATATTATCCGGGTCAGTGGCGCGCCCCTGGTTTGGAGAGAGTGGGGAGCCCGTAACTAGCTTGCTCCCTTGCTGGGACAGAGCCGCGGACGGTTCTGCTCCCCACCGCGGTGGTCCGCGTCTGGGGTCGTGGGGGGGAAGCCATTAATTTGAGAGCTCTGTTGGACTCAGGGGCTCAAAGCAGTTTGGTTACCACTCGAGTGGCACACCAGTTAGGTTTAGTCGTGGAAGACTCGCCTGTGCCACTTCTTGGAGTTGGTGGCATACAAGTGAAGTGTCTGACGGGCCAGACACTTGTCACCTTTTCTTCGCTGAAGTCCTCCACAATGAGGATCACGACTTCGGCTATGGTAATGGATACCATTGCGGGTTGGCACCCCTCGACAGACATACCGCCGGGTGTGTTGTCTTTGGTTTCGGGTCTGGATTTGGCCGACCCCTTTGTCTTTCATCCCGGCCCAGTGGACTTGCTCCTGGGCTCGGACGTATTGGGTTGGATTTTGTTGGGTACCCAGAAAGCTCTGGGTTCGTCTTCACTGATGGCAGTGTCTACTATCTTTGGTTTCGCCCTGATGGGCCCTGTGTTTGATAATAGCACCGTGGAGGAGCCACCGGTCGTCGCATCTGCGTCCTTGGCCAAGACCATGCAAAGGTTTTGGGAGGTGGAGGAGCCACCTATGAGTTCCAGGATGGATCCGGAACACGCTGAGTGCGAAGCCCTTTTTCGATCGACCACGGAGAGGTTGCCCTCCGGTCGGTTTGTAACTAGGTTACCCTTTGTTGCCTCTCGTCCTAGCCTAGGGCAAAGTAGGGCGCTTGCGGAGAAACGACTGCTGTCCATGGAGCGACGTATGCAGCGTGACCACGTACTTCGCGATAAATATATTGAATTTATGCGCGAGTACGAGGATTTGGGTCACATGTCTCCGGCTCGAGTTGATTGGAGCTCAACTGAGCATTATTTTTTGCCCCACCACGCGGTGGTGAAGGCCTCAACGGGCAAGTTGCGGACTGTCTTTGATGGGTCCGCACCCACTTCGAACGGGGTTTCGTTGAATCTGTGTTTGCATTCGGGTCCCAAATTGCATAGGGACATAATTGACATCATCTTGAACTTTAGAAGACATCAAGTGGTTTTTGGTGCGGACATCCGGATGATGTTCCGCCAGACAGTCATACATCCTGAGGACAGGCGATTCCAGTTGATACTCTGGCGTGAGCGCCCTGAGGATCCTGTGACGGTGTATGAACTCAACACAAACACGTATGGTTTGAAATCTAGTCCCTATATCGCCATCAGATCATTGCTTGAATTGGCAGAGCGGGAACGGATCCGCTTTCCCCGTGGGGCTTCCGTGCTGTCACGTGACTTGTATGTTGATGACGTGTGCACCGGAGCCCAAAGTATTGAGGAGGCCCTCCTACTGCGGGATGAATTGATTGAAATATTGAAGACAGGTGGCTACGAGCTACGTAAGTGGTTGTCTAATGAGCCTAAAGTTCTAGAAGGGATCCCGGAGGATCACCAACAGAACCCTCACCTGTTTGAGGATGTGGATGATCCCAACAGGATAGCGGTGCTGGGCATGCAGTACCAGCCGCTAACCGATATTTTTACATTCCAAGTGGACTTGGAAATACCAAAGGTCTGGACTAAGAGAACGGTGTTGTCCGTAATAGCCCGTATGTTTGATCCAAGCGGTTGGATCAGTCCAGTGATATTCTCTGCAAAGTGTCTTCTTCAGAGACTTTGGACTTTGGGCGTCTCGTGGGACGAGCCGCTGTTTGGCTCTCCATTGGATGATTGGCTCGAGTTGTTTTCATCGATTAAGGAAGTCAATCGGATTGCCTTGCCTCGTCGAATATTGCCCCCGGGAAATATCGAGCCAGCCTGCATGGCTTTTGTGACGCGTCGGAGCGAGGCTACGCCGCGTCAGTCTATATGCGGACAGTTGACGCCGATGGCCGGGTCAATGTCTCGCTTTTGTTAGGGAAGAGCAAGGTCGCCCCCATCAGGACTAGGCTGACTATTCCCAAGCTTGAGTTGAGTGGAGCTCACCTTCTCTCTAAATTGTTGCATCACGTTGCATGGGAGCTGGCGGCCACGGTCGAGATACGGGACATCTTCGCCTGGTCGGATAGCCAGGTCGCGCTTGCATGGTTGCGCGCGGCCCCACATACCTTGGAGGTTTTTGTTGGAAACAGGGTTTCCCAAATCCAGAATATCGGAATTGATATAACATGGAGACATGTGCCGGGAGAGCTTAACCCAGCGGACTGTGCTTCCCGAGGTTGTACGGCACCAGAATTGGTGTCACACCCGCTCTGGTGGGGTCCAGAGTGGCTGATGGGATCAGAAACTTCTTGGCCTGTCTGTCAGACAGATGTTACTTCTTTGAGTTTGACTGGGCTCCGTGTACATGCTGTAGTCGCTGAGACGACGTCGGAGCCGGATTGGCTACTTGCTCGGTATAGCAGCTTGGATAAGCTTCTGGGTGTCACCAGTTGGATTAAGCGTTTCATACATAATTGTAGAAACCCACAGGCAAAGCGGTTGGAGCCGATTGCAGGTGCAGAAGAGCGCCGGAGCGCATTGTTGCATTGGGTCCGTGTCGTGCAGACCGGACGGTTTGAGTCAGAGCTTCGTATTTTGCGCGACGGACGCGCTAAGTTGAAGGGCGCGGTCGCTCGTTTGAACCCGTACATCGACTCGGATGGGCTTCTTCGGGTTGGAGGCAGGCTCCGGAAGGCGGATCTTCCATATGAGACTCGCCATCCTCTGTTGTTGCCCAAGGGCGGACCCTTGGTGCAGCTTTTGGTGTCTGATCGACACATTCGTAACGCCCATGCTGGGTGCAATGCTTTGTTGGCTATTTTGCAACGCGAATTTTGGATTTTGTCTGCCCGAAGAGCAATCCGTAGTGTCCTGTTTCGATGTATTGCATGTTATTGGTTGAAGGCATCCACGATGCAACCACAGATGGGTGATTTGCCCGCTGATCGAATCCGACCTTCGAGGCCGTTTGACGGCGTTGGAACCGATTTTGCCGGTCCCTTTTCGATCAAGGCTTCTCCCTTTCGTAATGCCCGTATTGTGAAGGGCTATTTGTGTGTATTTGTTTGTTTGGCCACCAAGGCTGTCCATTTGGAGGTGGTATCGGCTCTGACTACGGAGGCCTTCGTCGCCGCGTTGGATCGCTTTGTTTCGCGTCGAGGTCTACCTTCCCTTATTAGGTCTGATAATGGCACAAACTATAAGGGAACTGTAAATTATCTTAAGGATGTTTCTGTGTTTATTGATAAAAATTGTACTAGTTTAAGTCAAATTGCTGCCCAAAGGGGAATAACCTGGAAGTTTAGTCCCCCAAGTTGCCCCCATTGGGGAGGGATTTTTGAAGCGGCTGTGAAATCCGCAAAGACCCACCTCCGCCGCATTATCGGAGAAACGGCTCTAACTTTTGAAGAGCTGGCCACAGTGTTTTGTAAAGTTGAGGCGGTCCTCAACTCTCGTCCTCTCTGTCCGCTATCTCCAGATCCAAATGACTTGGAAGCTCTCACCCCTGGTCATTTTTTGGTGGGAGGGCCGTTGAATGCCCTGCCCGAATACCCGTGGAAGGATGAACGCGTATATCGGTTGTCGCGTTTTCAAATGTTGCAGCAAATGAGCCAGGACTTTTGGCGTCGCTGGTCGCTTGAATATTTGCATTTGCTGCAGCAAAGAGTGAAGTGGACAGACAGGACTGAGCCTCCCAGGGAGGGTGATTTAGTATTGTTAAAAGAGGCAAATTTGCCCTCATTGCTTTGGCGACGAGCTCGCATATTACGTTTGATTCTTGGCGGAGATGGCACTCCGCGTGTGGCTGAGGTGTTGGTCGACGGTTCGATTTTGAGGAGAGCTGTGACCTCTCTCGCCCGCCTTCCCGTAGAGTAAGCTAGCGGTCTGCTTCTCAGACCGGGACGGGGGGATGTTTGTAATAAAATCTATGTTGTTTTGTCCGTTCGCCGCCGTAATATTCTAGCGCGTGCGGTAGTTTCATATTAGTAGCGTCGTCGCCCGCTCGGCCGGCGTCGGCAGTCGCGAGCGACCATTTTGAATTCAGTATTGTTTGGACATCGCGCGGGGAGGCCGCGCCGCATGAAATTGCTCGCGTGAATGGCATGGCGGACGGCCGCCATTTGTCCTGACATATCAGTTTGATTTTAATACGCGGAGAGGTCTCGCGTCTTTTGCTTGTTAACTAGTTTGAGTTATATTTGTGAATTTCCTGTTTGTTAAATAACTATTGAACGTTTGTGTTTGTGAAACCTTTTACTTTGACTGTTTCTTGTGAGATGCGAAACGTGGCTGCCTGGGGACGCCGACATCTGTTGCCGAGCCAACTTCGGGAAGAAATCTATTTATTTGTTCTGGGGAATTGAGATCTCGGGGTAGGTTTGGTGTTTAGGGACCGCATTCCCCCTTTCCGAAGACACTCAAGATTGGATCCGAAGAGCAGAAGATTAAGTTTGGTAAGTGACCCTTGGGTTTGTGGGTGGTTGTAGCTATTAAGTTAGGTTTAATATACAGGGTTCTGTAGTTCCCGTTGTAAACTACAGTGGTAGCAGACTGCGTATAGGTTAGGTTAGATTCTAGTCGGACAAGCGTGGTGTCGCGTGGAGATTTTTTCCCGGTACTTATTTTTACCGGTGGTTTTTTCCCGGTGAAGTTCCGGTACAGAATTCTTCCCGCCGCTTCGTTTGTCCGGATTCTCTGCGCACATTTTCTGGCAGCAGAGCGTAGTTGTTCTGCACAGCAAACAATAAACGATTTGACTTCATCCATAGAGCAATCCGTTTCGTGCGCGGAAGTCCTTGTTGCTGGAAGACTGCATCTGATCATTGCTTGCATACCTCGCATTAAAACTAAGAAATGTACCATCGGGGGCATATAAAACTAACCACCCTGAGATGGAATTCAATGAGGTAGGTCAGTTTAATCTGCCCCCAACTGTTAATTGAGTTTTGTCGAGGTGGTGTGGTGAGCCTGTAAACGTAGCATTTGGAATGAGATAACAGAACTAGCTTTTGCCCTAGTGGATTGCCCACGGGAACAGTGCTTTTTCCCGGGATGAAAGGTACCCCTATGTCCTTCTTAGTATTTCTAACTATGTGTATGCGAAATTTTAGGAAGATGGTTCGGTAGATAAAGCCTGAACAGGTAACAAACAAACAAACTCACTTTCGCATTTATAACATTAGTTAGGATAGTTAGGATTAAGATAGTTAAGATTGGAGTGGTATAATAATAATAATAGTAATTGCAAGTTATTTTTCCAAAAATAGTGATAACCCACTGTTTAATCTACTCAATTTTCCTAAAAAGGGATCACAAAATTGTAGGTAATTGAATTAAGGCGAAGTCACGTGGACAAAGCCATGAAGCCTTACTCAAACAACGTGATCAATTCGATAAATCGGATTGGTTGTTTCGTGAGTTTTTTTTTTCAACTCTTGCATGATAAGCATTTAAAACAATAATTAGTAAATAAAACGAATCTCACGAGTTTTACGCGTGTATTTTTAAACAAAAATGCGATATATTGCTTTGATTATTTAGTAGAAAACCAAGCTAATTACTAAAAAATAAATAACACGACTGCCATCTCACATAGCCTATGTCACTCTAAGAATGCAAGTTAAATATTCAAAGGCAAGGAATCTAAAAATACTTACTGTTAAGCTGTTCAGGACTTATGGAGAAGTAAAGAAACTTACATACACACATACACGAACCCTGAAAACATATTTTTTGGTCAGTCGTTTAAAAATAAGTAAGTACTTTTTTATTTTACAAGCCATGACGGCTTGTAAAATAAAAAACTACTAATTTTTGGCAGTACGAATAAAGCATTTCCTTACTTAGAATATTTTTAAAGCGTACAAAATTAACTTAGTTTATTGACATAATAATAAGTTGCCCTTGAACAAAGTAAATACATTTTATGCGCTATACAAGTACCTACCTATATCGTTATGAACATTAGTTCGTTATGGTTTATTTATGTACAATTTACAAAAAAACAGACCACATTTTTTATATTTCAACCTTTTTTTCATTGTCAGCCTCAATAACGATAACGGGTTCGATGCCTGGTCAGGGAAAGATGGAAAATGATTTTTTTTAGATAGGCCTGGGTCTTGGATATTCATCTATATCTATATTTGTTATAAAATATAGCATCGTTGAGTTTGCATTCCATCACAAATCTCGAACTTACTTTTTGGCTATAATCTATGTGATTTGTCCGTATATTTTACCCAACTGGCCTTATAAAAAAGTATACAAATCTTTAGCTATATTATATTTGATAGAATATTTATTGCACAAATAAAACTGTACAGTGAAGAATAAAAACCTAAAAACTAATATATTATGTATACTTAATTAAATTAAGATCACCTCGAAAACCGTTTCCATTCAATTAATTGGAAACTAAACTAAAAAATTATTTGCTTCTACATAATGATTAGTAATTATATAACATAATAATGATCTACTATTTTACATAATTTAACATAAGCGTGATTAATAGTTAATTCATATAGACAAACTTATTAAAAGGATATTAATTTAAAAAATTAACGGATTGAGTATTTAAACTAGCAAAAGCAAAAGCAGAAAAACTGTGTAGGTATAACAAAATCGTTGACTTGATAATGAGATAAATTTACTTACTTACCACAAATTTTTTATCGCACAGGTGCAATCAAAATTACTTTAATTAGGGAAAAATAATAACTATAGATAATTCATATCATTCAGGTGTATTTCTAACAACCACGACTAGATTTGCAATAAAGTAATCATTGTATTTTAAATT
Organism: Ephestia elutella; assembly: GCA_018467065.1. Taxonomy (NCBI): domain Eukaryota; kingdom Metazoa; phylum Arthropoda; class Insecta; order Lepidoptera; family Pyralidae; genus Ephestia; species Ephestia elutella. The sequence continues at coordinate 17,110,280 of CM031575.1, read as the reverse complement.
AGGGGCTTTGTTAGATCCAGTAAAAAGTTTTCGCAACTCCTGGAAAGTACTTTTCGGTACTTTATATGAAAACCAGCTGTCGCCCGCGGCTTCGCCCGCGTAAGTTTCGCTTACATGAAAAATCTCTTCATCAGATGTTCCAGATCTTGAATATTTATACGTCAGCAGAAAATGCTCATCAGGTCGAACGACTTTTGTTAAGGCACCATTTCCATATTTCTTATAGTTTAGCTGTTCTGTTTGGTTCTGCATCAGGTGTTCCAGTTTTCAAAATAAATTATAGACTAAATGTTGCCCAGGCTTAATAGCTATACAACAAAAAAAGTTTCATTCAAATCGGTTCAGTACTTTCGGAGATTAGCGTGATCATACATACAGACAGACAGACAAGACAGAAAGACAGACAGACAAGAAATTAAATTTTTTTGCTTTTTATAATTCTTTTTAAGTGTCCCTCTATCCATTTCAGTCAAAAATACTAAATGTACAGACAAAATATTTTTACTGTTTTATTATATGTATAGACATGGTACTGGTACCAACCGGTAACAAGCCAATAGGTCAGGTGGGGTGGGACTATTCGTATTTAGTATCGTTGATTGCTGCGAGTTCGGACTGTTTTGTGACGGTTCAAATTGAACGTTCCCCATTGTAGTACTAATTACTTACCTTTAGACATAGGTACCTAACTCTTTTTTGCCTAGAATTGCGGATGTAATCAATAATGTTCCTACTGACTTTGACCTGTTTTGTTCCTGAAGTGCATCAATAAATTGTAGATAGCTTCTTCAACCATACCTTTCTAGTTTTCAATTATTTTGCTTTTAGTTTAGTATTTTGCATATACATTTATAGCTGAGTTTGTTCTTTAACTATTAATATCAATATAGAGGCAAATCGCAAAATGTTACAGCCGCAATTTTTCAATCTACTTATACATTTTTGAAATGATCCTGAATAGGTACACCTATTTTACCTTGATTTTGCATATTTTTTTTTACAAATTTCAGACCTTGTTAATTTAGCCTATTCAGAAATATTGGCAAATCTCTATTATGATAAGCAAATAGAAACAATAAAATTTCATTATAAAAGTCGTAAGGGTTGCGGGACGCAAACATTTTGTATGAAATTAAATGTTTAGCGATGCGTTTGCAATGAAAAAGGGAGTTTTCTCTATAGATTTTTAATTCTCAAATCATAATGAAAAGTATTTGAATACCTCGTACTACAAGGCGGCTGTTATCACCGCTCTTATCAATCAGGTTACTCCGTGTATCTCGTACACTGACACCCTCTTATCAAATATTCAAATATATTGAGGATTATATACATTTTTACAGCTTAATATTATGTATTGTTGTAAAGTAATAAGTGTTAACTGATGCTAGTCTGTAAGGAAATGCAATTACAACCAACGGGCTGAGAAATGAATAGTTTATTTTCATATTAGGTACAATTTCTTTTGTCACTTATTTTCTTACTTTTATCGTCATACATTCTTTAGATAACCTTTTACAATATTTTTCATACAACTCCTGATAAATGAATACAGTTACCTACTTCAAAAGTGTTTGAGGAAATGTTAGAGCATACGCAATGGACAATTAAGTTAGAAAGCATAAGGTTTTTTTATTACCTAAATATTGACATAAGTTTAATGTTATTTAGGTTCTTTATTATCGATTGAGTTGATTTAAAAAAGGACTCTACTTTTTGGTCAAATGATAGTGTCTGAAGCATAAATTGATTGGTTTTTAACCTTTGACACTTGATTTTAATGATCATCGTGTCTAGGTCTCAAAATGTATTAGGACACACCCAAAACCAATTCAGCACCGTATAATATAAATCAGAGTACTTCTTAGGTATCTACTTACTAAAGTTTTTTTTTTAAATAACTGTCTTCAAAGCTTATTTGTAACTGTTATGATGAATCTACAGACTACAGACACCCACAAACTGGGCCTTTGTCTGTTTACCACGTCCATTTCTCACATATTTGTAAGTTCCATATATTGAAAGTAAATTTGCCACACCTAATCCATGCATTTATCTGATGACGATTTTAAATGTATTGAACTTATGTCGAATCTACAGAGACCCAAAAATTCATACAAATTAGAATTACAATTGCGTGCTGGACTTTACTTTTTGATCATGTACATCATGTAACAATTTACCATGTTGCTTCAAATAAATCATTCTATTCTAATTAGCACGAAAATAGTAGATTTTACAACAAGTGCACAAAACGAATCATTTTTATCCGAGACTTTAAGCAGCCCGAGCCGAAGGCGAGGGCTGATAGTTATGTCGAGGATAAAAATCGTTTTGTGGAGTTATAAACTCTGCTTTTCACTTCGATTGCGAGGAAATAAATCAAATTGAAGAAATTAATAAACGCACGAAAAACGAGAGCTGTTTCCCGCCGCTTTATTTTTTAATCCTACGACATTGATAGGCTTGGGCTGCAGACCTATACAGCCTGCCTACTATTAAATTAATTTTGTAATAATATTTTTCTTAAATTAATTAAATAACCTACCGTACTTGAGTTTAAATTTTAATATCTTTTGTGTCTTAAAAAACACATAAGGCAAATAAATTAAAAGTAAATATTATAAAATAACAAATTCTGTCTATGAACTTTTTATCGTGTTTGACTGTATGGCTCATTTTCTTTGCCTTAATATAGATACATTTATGAGTAGATACGTTAATGCCCTTGTGCACAAAATTCGATTTTGTGCAGCCTATATCCTGCACAAATAAGCACTTTCAGAGCATGAGAAGTGAAAAAAATATGAACTTTTTAAACTCGTGTCCTCAACTGCGTCTTGATTCTTGAAGAGATAATAAAAAGTAATATCTACGTCAATATTGTTCCAATATCTATGATTGATGATTCAAGGTTTCTGCTAACGTTGATACCGCTTTTTCCTCGTGTCCAAATTTACGAGGAAACTTTCCTCATCGCATCGTAGCCAATCAAATTACAAACAATAAAGACACTGTACAGTACATGTGCCTCAGTTCTCAAAAGGAAAAGAAATCGTTATAAAACATAAAAGTCTTACAGATATCTTGTTACATTATTTCAATTTCTTTGGCTCTTGAGATTCAATTGAGACACAATATCGACGTTTGTAATTAGTAGAATCGGCCCCCAGGCACATAGTTTTAATTATCTACATATCTTATTTTATCATGTTAACTAAAGAATCTTTAGTAAAGATTACATCGATGGTAAGACATATGTTGTAAAGTGACGTCTTTGGAGAAAATGCAGCAGTGGAGTTTGTTGCGCCGCCTCTTCTCCACTTTCGCTTTGGAGGCGGTGGTTACCTTAGCTTTATGTCATTATATGACGTCAACTTACTAAAAAACAAGAACATGATGATTTAAAAGTGCTATTTTAAAGACTATTTCAATAAAAACCTTTGACTTTGACAAAAATTAATTTAATTTTTTTTTATTGTCAGCAAGTGGCCCTGGTCCCAGGCTCGCGGTCCTACGAGGCGTGGCTGGCCCCGACCGTGCCACTCTTCTTCGAGATCTTCTTCTTCAACTGGACCAACCCTGACACGTTCCCTGGGGAGAAACCACACTTGGTACAATTGGGTAAGATAGATGTTATCTATATGGCTTATATTGTCCAGATTTCTATATTGTTATATTCTTCTTCTTCTTCAGTCATGGTCATGCTGTTTGGAGACGCGCAGCACTGTAGCTCTCCATTTCTCCTGAGCTTATGCTTGGCGAACTAATGCTATATGTTAGCTATAATTCAGAATTACGCTACAGTGAAATTTTCTGGAAAGTTAAGGTGAACGCGCGACAGGACGCGCGTATCACGACGTAGGAGCCTTAACATGTCATGGGCACAACAAAACGATAAAAGATACATAGATTGTCAGTATCCGACACGGATTCTCACAACTGTAAGATTGAATTACAGGTTTCCACTTTCCATATCTATTAACACAATACAGTCGTAAAATACTCAGATTAAGCATAATAGTCAAGTGCTGCAGGAGAAATGGTTTATTTTCTCTACAGAAACAGAATCATATCTTTATCCTTTACGGGGTAGACAGAGCCAAGCATAGAAGTAGGAAGTTTGTTCGGCGTTAAGGCGGCGCGGGCTCTTCCTACTTTTATGGAGCCAAGAGTCGTGAGTTATTTTATCTGTATGGGAGTATACAGGTAGAATCACCAGATAAAAAGAAACTCCCGTGCTAACGTCCATCAGTGGAACCTGATGAACTACTGAGTTAACTACGAGTAGGATCTAGGTAATCTTGGTGAATAAACTGATTTTGAAAGGCACTTCGGTTTTTGGTTTTGGGTTTCAAAAGGCATGTCTATTGCTTCCTCTACACTCTTCACACTAGCTGTTTTGGGGTATTCTCAATATCAAATCAAGAAAGTAGCTAATGATAAGTTGCTAAAGATCCACTCAAAGAAGCACTGCATTCCAGGCCCGTACCGCTTCAGGGAGCGCCGTGAGCATGTGAACGTGACGTGGAACCGAGAGGAGCACACCCTGGGCTACCGCACCTTCCGGAGCTGGGAGTATGACGAGACCAGCGAGGGGAAACTCGATGACGTCATCACCACTGTGGATGTTATCACTGCTGTGAGTGGTTTGCCTTCATCACTTTCATAAACTAAAGCCACTGGTAGACTTGAGTCTTCCTATGTAGGTAATGAGCATTCTTGCGAAATAACAGTCAATTTGCTTCGAGATTTTTGCTGAGCTGAACAATTTTCGCAGCACACGTCATCATCATAAAATTTAAGAGCGAGGCTCTTGTCGGTGGAGTTCCTTCCATTTTTCTCTTTCCATTGCTAACTCTTTCATTTCTTTATACGACGCGACGTTCACTTTCTCCTTTATTTGCCGCATGTAACTCTGTCTTGGTCTCCCTGGGCCCCTTCTTCCTTCTATCTTTCCTTCTATGATGTTTCTTAAAAATGCATCGTGTCGTATTAAGTGCCCTAACATTTTCCCCCTTCTGTTCACGTAATCGTCAAATTTGACATCTTCGTCTAAAATGAGGGTTAACGTTTCTTCGCTATTACCAAATACTATATTAAAATAACATAAGTTATTTGCTATTACTACTCCTAGTCATAACCTAGTCACATTTATTCAGGGTAGTCCATCCTGAATAGTTTCCCTAAAAATCTCTCTAAAAATCTATTCCCGCCAACCCATCAAAATACAACTACTAGATACATAATATCTCGATGATTCCCGCGGATATAAGCAGAAAGAAAAGCTGCAGGTGGCAATGAAAATTCAACTAGAAAAAAGGCTTGCAAAAAAAACATAGTCTTCTAGTACCATAAGAAGTCTAGTACAAACCACATACCTACTACCTTTATCAAAACAACTGGCCGAATGTTCGATAACAAATATTTGCAATAGATCTAAAAATATCCCTGGTAAGTATTATTCCCTTACGAGCGCCTGTCCTTGCGTGTCCAATATATAAATGTACTTGACTGGTTCAGGATACGAAATTACTTTATAACTCGATCATACACGCGAGCATTAATTGGATTAGCTTTGTGAGCTTTTGTTTATAGTTTCTTGTCCCTTGAAGTTCAAGGAAACTAAATGAAGCAAAATCTTCTAATAATTAAGTATACTAGATTGGGATATGACAAAAAATTCACCGAACGTAGAAACTTAAACATTTTGTTCTATGTAGGTAACAAATAAAAATCACGCCTGTGAGGACAAGGATAAGCTTGTAGTTAATAAACTACTTATGTATTAACTTATTGCAATCGACACAAGGTTTGGAGGTTCCGAAAGTCACAAGATGGTTGGTGTCGTTATATGGTGGTAGTCGTGAAATATTATCAGATGTACCTGTGTTATTAACTTTATAAAAAGGCATGATTTTCAGTACAGGAAAATTGCTTAGATATATCTTAGGTTGATTTACGATTTTATTTTCAGGGTGCAGTCCACCGTGAGCGCCCCAAACAGAGCCAGTTTGAACAGTACATGTTTAGCCTGTTCCTGAAGAATACCTTCTCTGGCCACCGGGTTCACGTCACTAAAACAGCCAGGGAACTATTGTTCGAGGGCTATAATGATTGGCTGCTGACATTAGCCCAGGTCATGCCTGACGACCCATCCGGAGCACCGAAGCTTGATAAATTTGGATGGTTCTATGAGGTATGGCCTGTAAAAGTTACTATCTTTCCTTATCATTGCAGTGCTAGATATTATTTTCACTAGGCTAGGTGCACAAAGTTTCTTTTACCAGAAGCAAATGGTGATCTATTAAATATTTTTGGATGGTCTGCAAAAGTCACAATCTGTCCTCATTATTGCCATGCACTGCTAGATATTATTTTCACCAGGCCAGGTGCACAAAGTTTCTTTCACCAGAAGCAAATGGTGGTCTATTAACTACTATATAACCTCAGAGTGGTCTAAAATATTACGAGACACAGGAAGGATTGAATCCACTCGCCCACCAGCGCTGTCTATCCTCCAATTGCTGGTCAGACAGAACAAAATTATTAGGTATACAAAATGTCCAGACAGTTACGTGTCCAGACAAGTTAAGTTACATTGTGTGAAATGGAATAAAGTAGCAGAATTACTCGTTTAACGCAATTTCTGGTGGATTTTCAGAGAAATAACTCCTTGGACACGGATGGTTACATGGAGGTGACGACCGGAGAAGACAGCGGTACGCTCCCTGGACAGATCGTGAGGTGGAACCATGAGGAGCATCTGGAGTATTACCACGGAAAATGCTCGAGGGTGATTATCTTAATTTTACTTTTTCATTTCTTTTAGCCACTAACTAATATTATAAGTAGCGCTCGTAATGCTTATAAAATCCTTACTTCTGTTGGTCGTGATCATCCAAAGACAGTGGAATGAAAAATTCACAATGAATTTATTGACAGTAATAAAGTAAATGGTTTACCATTGCTTTCTCCACCCAAACCAGATGGCAACCACTAATTAGAATAACTATTCGTTTTGTTGAATCCATATAGTTTTTGACTTTTCCTTGCTTTTTTGTAACTATAATATTTGTTTTTCACAGCTAGCCGGCAGTGCAGGGGAGTTCCTACCCCGAAACCTGTCTGAACATTCAACCCTGACTATGTTTGTCCCAGACCTGTGTCGTACAGTGGAGATGCCGTACATGCACAGCGGCCAGTACATGGGCCTAAACTATCACAAGTTTGGAATGGCGCCTAGTAGTTTTGATAACTGTGAGTTTATTTTAGGTTTTCTATTTATATGATGGAAATGATTTGTGCCTGATTAAAACAGCTGAGAGGTAAACCTCTCAGCATGAAGGATTCTATTGTGTTATTTCTTCTTCCCACTATTGAAGCTTTCAACTTCTGGAAAGCATTTGAAATAAAATTTCGTGAATTGTAATTGACGGTATTGAGAAGATTTATCTATAGCTAAGACTAGCTTTTGCCCGCGGCTATGCCCGCATGAATTTTCCACGGGAACAGTGCTTTTTCCCATGATGAAAGGTACCCTATGTCCTTCTCAGTACTTCTAACGATGTGTATGCAAATTTTCAGGAAGATTAGTTCAGTAGATAAAGCGTGAAGAGGTAACAAACAAACAAATAAATAATCAAACAAACTCTCTTTCCCATTTATAATATTAGTTAGGATTAGGATTATGCAAAAAAGTAAAGAAACGCGACAATTATGTTCTTCTAAAGAAGAAGAGAGACAAACGATGAATGCAAAAATAAACTGAAAATAATTGAAAAGACACATACAGATCTTGGATGAAAAGTTAAGAAAGAATCTAAAATTTACTGTTCTTTTGTTACAGCGTCAATAACATCAGAGAACACCTGCTTCTGCAACGGAGCATGCGAATGGGCAGGTGTCATGAACGTCTCTGCATGTAGGTGAGCTATTTCTATCATCAACTTCCTTCCTTCCTACCACAGGGTGAAAACTTCATAGAAAAGGTGCGTCATATATACCTACTACTACTACTACAAATGAAACTGTACATCCGTGAACACGTCAATGTGTGCGTTTTCATAGTCATAGCGTCGCAATCCTCAAAACAACGGGGAGAAGGCGGGGTATGCTGGGGGTACGCCATATTGCTGGCACAGGCTTTTTGCTTAAAAGAGTTCCCCGGCCTCCTATAACTAAATAACAATTCACGTTTTTTGGAGCAAATAAAGAAAAGAAAAGAAAAAAAAGAGAATTGCGGGAGTGGCAGGCTTTCTGTACGTAGTACATATCGATGGCTTAGAGTGAAAACCTCGGATGTGTGTTCTTTGGCAAAAGAAACATCCGAGGTTTTCACTCTAAGCCATCGATATATTCATTCTGTGTGGTAGTGGTTCGCGCGCTCAGTCTGCGATAGTTTCGGAATGATCAGAAAAGGAATAGGTGACCTAAAATGTATTATCTTCAGCTCCTCTGTGCTTCAGAAGACACGTTACGCCATTGATACCTGTATTCGCACCCGTTCCACCAATCCGCATTGGGCTGCGTCGTGGTCATGGCTATGGCCCATTCTTCTTATCCATCCATAAGGAAAGCCAATGTTCCAGCAGTGGGAACATTAAAATATATAGGTGTACTTGCCTACCTTATTATATGTAAAAAGCTTACGCTGCAATCTTAATGATAGATCGTCCAAGCTTATGTCCTTCTAGAAGCACCTTCTGAAACGATTTCAATAGGCCTGCGAGCAGGACGCCGTTTTGTATGTAATTGTGTGTACGCCAACTGCTTCCCAACAAAAATCCGGAATCGTAAACATTTGGTCGTTATTTTTAACCACGACGCTAAAAGAAGGGTGTTATTAGTTGATACGTCGATGTCCAATGTAAATCCTTCCCCTCTTGTTTGAACTGTTTCTTTTTCATTGTCACTGGACTGCAAGGAGCTTGACGAAGAGGTATTAGAAGGATTTGAATGAATGTGTTGATGTTCAAGAGAGCCTGTCAGTTCCGAATTAATGTCCGGGTCTACGTACTCTATTATACTTCTACAAACACTACCGTGCCGTCCATATCCCACGATACTTTTAGTTTCTCGTTATTAAAACATTTTGAATTAATTCCGTAGCAAAATAATGTAGCTAAAAATGCCAAAATGTTGACGACTCCAGGCGTTGTTACTACCCGGCGCGTCGCGTATGTCTAGCGAGCGCACGCGGTCGCCACGTCTAAACTGTGGAGCCATCCTGCTCAGACTGAAGATAAAACGATGAGACAAACACACCCAGAAAGAGAAAAGGATAGACTATCTACTTGTATAAAAATCAGACCTGCTAGCAGTACTATTTAGTCACAATAATACATTTATTTTGCGTCCTTCCGGCAAGACAGAAAGTCCTGCTAGCAGGACTCTGGACGATTTATCATTAACCAACGCGCTAGGAGCGAGCCAGTTGCACCTCGCTAACTCAACTTTATATGTATTCCGTTATGTCAATATTTTGCCCTATCGATTTTTCAGTGTATTCGTGATTTTCGTGTTACACATAAGTGACTTTTGTAATTAGTGAAGAACAATAAATAGTGATTGTGTCGAGAACTGGTTCACTTTCGAATCAATATCCTACATACTTACCCAGCACACACACATCTCTATAAATATGATGATGAATCAACTTCCTTCAATCAACCAAATCGTTTATTGCTTCCTTAATGGATGATGCAGGTCTTTGCATCTAGCTACTAACGTATACATTTTCGGTATTGTCAGGTACAATTCGCCGACATTCATCTCGTTGCCACACTTCCTGCACGGGGACCCTCGGTTGAGAGAGCTGTTCACGGGACTGAACCCTGATCCGGAGAAACACTCCTTCTACTTTGCTGTTGAGCCTGTAAGTACCTATTGACATTTACCGTATTTATTCACCCATTTGCATCTGCAGTCTTTTATATAACAACTAGCGGCCCGCCCCGGCTTCGCTCGGGTGGACAATATTTTTTTTAGGGTTTCGCACCTCAAAAGACAAAAACGGAACCCTTATAAGATCACTTTGTTGTCCGTCTATCTGTTAAATTTTTTTTCTCAGGAACGCTTAAATGTATCAAGTTGAAATTAATAAAGAATACCTACTCGGATCCACGGTATCTTTCACCTAAAAAATAATCAAATTATACGTCAACGCGATTGATATTACCGTAAATGTTGCGAATTTTCGTAGATTTGCGTAGATTTCAGGCAGCAATAAAAAACCTATGGGGTACTTACCTAGACGCTCAATAAAAAACAAATGAACAAATCTTCGAGCAACAAGAACTTCCGTGTGCGGAACCGTGTTGCTCTATGGTACAGCTTCACAGAGAAACCTTACCCTACCCCTCAGAATACAGAACAAACCCCTATCTCACCGAACCCTATCTCAGGGGAAACGGAAACCTGACCCGGTTTCCGTGCAGCTGACTGTACGTATAGACGTGAAAATTCAAATCGCCGATAAAAAATTCTACCTACTTACCAAAATATACCTAATTTTTATATTTATCCTTTCAGAGATTGGGCATCCCAGTTGACGTAGCAGCCAGGTTTCAATTAAACATCTACATGGAACCAGATAATGGGTAAGTAAATTAGGTATATATTATATACTTACACTAGCTTTTGGCCACAACTTCAGCTTCGCGGAATTTGCCATTTTAGCTTCATGGCGTTTAGGAATTATTGTGGAATAATAAATCTCACATACATAATGAATACTAAAAAAAAACTCTCTTTTTCTAGCATTTTATTATCACGCCTTTTATCGGTAGGCAGAGCAGAGACTTAAGCGCACTACACACCAAAGTCGCCGACCCGCCGACCTATGTCGGCAACTTTTTTTTTTGTTTGTGTTGCCGATATAATTCTATTCATATAGGCCGCCGGGTTGTGTCGCCGGGTTGTGTCGGCGGGTCGGCGGCTTTGGTGTGTAGTGCGCTTTAGCGTCGTGATTTTGCAGTGATATTACTCATCAAAATTTCTTACTTCCAGACTGTACTTAAACGTACCAAAGCTGCTATTCCCTGTCTTCTGGGTCCAACAGCGAGTGTTGATAGATGAGAAGACAGTGGACGAATTATGTATGGCGAGGAACGTGTTGGACTGGGGAGCCACAGTCTGCGTAGGAACAGCTCTGGCCTTCGCCATCGTGGCCGTGGCAGCCTCCTGCAACTTCTGCAGAAGACGAAAACCAGAGTATACTAAACCTAAGAACCATAAGGTTATGGACGAAGCGGAGATGAAGCTGAATCCTATGTGACGTTTAAAGACATTATTTTAGAGGAAATTAGTCGAACAAGTGATGAATGAAAGAGTCCTATTTGTATAGGACAATTAGGTTATACAATTAAGTATACTTGCCAAATGAAGGATTTCAAAGTGCATGGAAAGTGCTAGTCTCATGCAACAATAATGATGGATTCAGTCAGTTCAGTAGCTAAAAATAATGCGTCACTTTTGATTGTTAGGCTTAGGAAATGTTAGCCTAATAAATAATTAAATGTAAATGCAAGTAATGTGATAGGTAAGGGTATTTGTAGAACATTGTAGCCTGTTGTCCTAGCAGAGCGACAATTGCCGCCATAACGCGACGCGTCGTTAAATTATCAATTACGTCAATTAGGGCTTATAATAAAAATGTAAGTGATTTTACCGTAAAATGAATCAGAAAGGAACCTGTTTTATGGTGCATTTTTTACCAATATGGCGTCGCAAACGGCAATGCTATGAAATGACAAAGTCAACATTCATAATGTATAGAGCATATCAAAATCTATTGGATCTTCGAGATATTATGTGTTGTATTTCGATGCGTAAAATTGTCATTTTTCACCGAGGTGACTTTCCATGCAAAACTACCAAAGGATTGGGATATTAGATGGAAATTACTTGGCTGTCATATTTTAACGCGACGAAAAAAGTTCGAACGCGACGTCGCGACGCGATGCGAAACTAACTACATATAGTATCGCATCGCGTCGCGTTCTATCTTTCTCCTAGGACAACGGGATGAATTCAGTGAATGTTACTGAAATACCCGAAAGAACACTTTGATGTTCGCGTGGAGTTTACAGGGTATTATCGGACATACCATGACGAAATAATTGTTTGTTTGTTTGTGTGTTTAGCTGGTAAAAATCTCATTTTGTAAATATGTGTGTTGATTAGAATCACTCGTACCAGCTTGTATCATATCGATATTATATTAAAGCTAAATTATTATTAGTTTGACCATGAGAGAGTTTAGGTAATTTGTTGTGTAGCTAATGTTTTGTAGATGCGAGTCAATTGATTTACAAGTAGTGAGTCACTAAGACAATATGTATTGACGAGCTGCGCTTCGAGGCTTCGCTCCCGTGGGATTTTTGGGACAGAAAGTACCTGTCCCCTTAAAATCATAGTTATGTAATATTATACTCTCCTTAGTATAGTTTGAACAAATTAAAATTTGCAAATTTTGCATACGATTTTTGTATATTTTGTTTCGAGCGTTTTTTTATTTTGTATTGAATTGTTTTGAAACTGAATTTTTTCACAAGTTCCCATATTTTTATATAGTATCAATATTTATTTTTTACATAATGTTAATTTTGTTTGTAATATAGAAGTATATGTAATATAATATTTTACTTACAAGTGATATTAAAAATTCCTGTAATTTATTATTATTATTTTTGTATTATGTAAAAGTTTTTATAATCACGAGTTAGAACAAAACAAGCACAATGGAGAAAGAAACAGAAACTGAAAAAATTTACTAAAATGTATTAAAAATATCAAAGTTCGGAACAAGTACCTAGATAAATACTTTGTTGTTCGAACAAAAATGTGAGTTTGTGATGGATGAATATAGAGTAAGTAGGAGAGATCTGTAGCAAAAATCTATAGTCTCTACCAACAAACTATCTCTACCTACCCACGGGAAATAGCGTGATAATACCTATGTATGTGTGAATATGACTCTCACTTGACTAATTTTTGTCAAAGTACTACTTAATTGGCAGTACTTTTTGCAATGCCCGGATCAAACAAGGTAGTCAACTAATCTAATACTCGATACATACTTGTTAACACAGAACTTATTAATAAAATTTAGGTAAGTATTGTATTTTGTATTATTAAGTGTATTTAGACCAAAGATATTTCGAGTCAATTGGCCTGTTGGCATTTTTCATAATAAATTCACACAAAGCATGCACCAATTTTTGGTGGAACTTTTAAAAGCATCCAAATTAGTCCAGTATATTTGTGTGAATTCGAAACCATCAAACATACAATAAATAAGCAGTACCTAATATCTAGAAATTGGCTTCTGTTATAATTCAAATTTTTTTAAATTATATTTAGATGTATGTAGTCATGAGACTCTTTAAATGTTATGAAGTGTATTATTGTTACATTAGTCAGATATGGATCAAAATTATTTAAGTACCAAAAATACTTAGGTAGGTATGTAATTGTGTAACATCACAGATATATTTTTATTGATTGAAAGACCAAATCACACTAACATTCCATAATGTGATAAGTTATTGTTTTTATATTTAAGTTACTAGGTAGTTATAATTTCCATAATTTCAAGAGAGGTCCCGGGAACTAAATAAATGTAGATTTTGTTTTCCGTTTAAGTATATATTTGTAATAAAGTGTATTCATATTTTCCTACAACATAAATTTGTTTATATTTTAAACACAGATTTAAACAAATATCAATGGTTTCTGGCAATTTATTTTGTTAAAAGGATAAATAAATTGCAAGAATAAAATATTATTTATTTATTTTAGTTTTTAGAAATCTTTTAAAATATTTTTTCGAACAAATACCACCATCTTAATATAGATTATAAATAAGTTATATTGATTTTTATATAAGATACGAATATTTTGTGTTAATTAATGTATCTACCCACATAATAATTAATTACATTGGTATATATATAATGTCAACATAAATGTCGTGTAAATAAAATGTATTCTTTTATAAATATCGTTGTGATAAAACATGTTTCTTTTATTTCAGAATTATTAAACCTTTCATCGTACCTACTTCATACTACATATAAAGAGGTTTGCAAGTTTATGAGTTTGTTTGTAGGGTTCAATCTTCGGAACTACTGAACCGATTTCAAAAATTCTTTCACCAATAGAAAGCTACATTATGCCTGAGTGACATAGGCTACACTTTATGTATGTACCTCCCGCGCAAAGCCGGGGCGGGGCGCTAGTGCTAAATAAAGGGTCGCGCGGACGAACCTCGCGACTGCGAGAGCAATTTGAATTTTCATGTACTTACGTATTATATACAAATTCATGAACATGAAACAAAATACATAGGATGATTAAAATGTGGAGATTATGTACGTACATAAATTTAACAAAAATCGCTTCTAGCAGACCTGAGAGAGGAAACTGAAAGAAAGTTATTTATACAACGTTCACGCGTGTTTGCTAATCGTACAGAGCGACGGATATTTTATTTTTTCATACAAGTATACTAACTTGTATGTAAAAAACTTGTAACTTGCTCGTAGAACAGATAGCCGTTGGGGCAGAAAAGTTCTCGAGTGGCGACCACGAACCGGAAAACGTAGTGTTGGTAGGCCTCCCACTCGGTGGACCGACGACCTGGTGAAGGTCGCGGGATGCGCATGGATGCGGGCAGCGCAGGACCGGTCGTTGTGGAAATCCTTGGGGGAGGCCTTTGTCCAGCAGTGGACGTCTTTCGGCTGAGAGAGAGATACTAACTTGTGCTCGCGATTTCGTCTGGTTCTAAGCGGCCACTTAGGCCAGATTTTAAGTTAGACCTTTAAGATTACAACAGTGAAATCCACGTCAAATTTCATCCAGCAGTTTTTTCGTGATATGCGTATAAACATTCAGCCACCTCAGATGCTTAGAACTTGAGTAAAATCAGTATTAAATAATTTATGGTAAAATATAGACTATTTCAGACACTGTTAGTTATCATCAATCAATTTATCAATTAATCTATACATATAATAAAACAGTAAAAATATTTCGTCTGTACATTGTACTGTCTGTATGTATGATCACGCTAATCTCCGAAAGTGCTGAACCGATTTGAATGAAACTTTTTTTGTTGTTATTAAGCCTAGGCAACATTTAGGCTATAATTGATTTTGAAAACTGGGACACCTGATGAAGAACCAAAACAGAACAGTTAAACTATAAGAAATATGGAAATGGTGCCTTAACAAAAGTCGTTCAACCTGATGAGCATTTTCTGCTGACGTATAAAAATTGAAGATATGGAACATCTGATCAAAAGCTCCAAGAGACCAGCTACACTATAACATATATGGAAATGGCGCCTTAGCAAAATGTGATTAATCTGATTAACATTTTCTGTAGACGTATAAAAATCGAAAATCAGATACATCTGCAACAGTTTGGAACACAAAAAGATTTTTCATCTAAGCAAAACTCACGCGGGCGAAGCCGCAGGCGACAGCTAGTCCATACTAATACTAGTGGTTCTGTCAGAACAGTAGACCTCGCGAGCCCTTCCACGAAATAACCGATATTTTACCGTGTCCCTGGCTTAGAAGAGTTTTGAAACCAACCTACCAATGCTGGAAAGAAAGTAAAAAGTCTTATATTTTACCCATAAGCCCAAACATGTTCTTGTGGTTGGTCAATACCACAAAAAAAATACTGAAACCTGCCTTTTTTGCCACAAAATAATATAAATAATAATATAATAATAATAAATATATACGGACAAATCACACAGATTGAGTTAGCCCCAACGTAAGTTTAAGACTTTACGGGATGCTAATATAACAATACTATATTTTATAACAAATACATATATAAATAAATATCCAGAACCCACGTCAATCTGAAAAAGATTATTTTTCATCTTGACCCGACCGGGGATCGAACCCGGGACCTCTGGTGTGGCTGTCCGGCGTGATGACCGTTAGGCCACGGAGTTCGTCAGTCGTCAAAAATGCATGGTACCTATTGGCTGTGTTATTTGCGCAACAAAATTAAAGTTCAAAAAAGAAAGTTCAATTTGAAATCGAATCTCTCTTATTAGTATGTATGTAGGTATTATATATATTACTTTTTTTATAATAGGATTCTAATCATACAATGAAGTTTTTTGATATCAGATTTATTTCAAGTGTTCAAGATAATTCCACCAAGCAAAGCAATCCACAATACAATACCATTAACCAAATAAATACACACAATTCAAAGCCAAGCAAGACGAAAAAAAGCCATATGATATTTAAGAACCATTTCATTTTATTTATAATCAATAAATCAAGTCACTCTTGTAAACGTATGAAAAATTAACAATAGCAAAGGGGTTTGAAGATTTTACTATGGAGCGTGGCATACCTACTGCCGCCATTTACTGCCGCGAGTATTAAAAGCTTTGGTGCCCCATCTATTGATTTTTTCTGAACTATCGTATGAGAATTTATAACATATGGATGTATAGCGGTTTTATTGAATTTCACTGTGTTGTTCAAACAAAAAAGTTTCGTCTTAAGCCTGCATCACACGTTTTTAGCCAAAACAGGCGTTACAGAATTGACCCTGGTGCCAAAACTAGATCATTATTGATAATAAAAATAGTACTATAGGCTTCTCAAATAACTGCTACTACTTATACGAGACAGATAAAAATATTTTGCCTTTTATTTTTGCGTAAATACCTTCCAGAAAACACGAAAAATACGAAAAACAAGGTTCACGGCTTTAACGAAATCATTATGTAAAACACAAATTATAATTTCTACATAATGTTAAATCGCGAGTTTATTAAACTAGCTACAAGTTGCTCGTTTTAGATTTTTGAAAAATTACTCGAAAAAAATATTATATATCGTAACAATTCACTAAGAAATTCCCCATACATTTTTTGTATGGCAATGCCATCGCTCAATATATACGAGTTCCAAGCCCACGAAAAATCAGTCTGCCGGTAAGAGTCAAGGGGAATCCACGTCGCTCTGCTGCTCGGGAGGCATTTAATTTTCGCGTGTTCATGTATTCACAGACAGCAGAGAGTAATGTAGATCAGAGTTACATATTTATTACTTTTAATCTTTTTAAAATTTATATAGGTACCATTTTCATACTCATGAATAATGGCCGACAATTTTTGATGAAATAGAAATCGTAATAAATCGCAATCATAGAAATCGTAATAAATCGAAATCATAAAAATCAAAATAAATCTAAATCTAGATCCAAGATGGCGGACAATTTTTTTTTTTAATTTTGCGATGTGTATATCGTTTCATAAGTTTTTCAGTGCGCTGATTACGAAAATAACATTTATTTTGAGATCCAAGATGGCGGACAACTTTTTTTTTTTAATTTTACAATATGGGTATGTTTTTATAGGTTTTTCGGTGCGCTAATGACAAAAATAACATTTATTTTGAGATCCAAGATGGCGGGCAGTTTTTTCAAGTTTACAATATGGGTATGGTTATATAGGTTTTTGGGGACGCTGATGACGAAAATAACATTTATTTTGAGATCCAAGATGGCGGACAATTTTTTATTTTATTTTACAATATGGGTATCATTTTATAGGTTTTTGGGGACGCTGATGACGAAAATAACATTTATTTTGAGATCCAAGATGGCTGACAGTTTTTTTATTATTTTACAATATGGGTATCGTTTAATAGGTTTTCGGGGACGCTGATCTTAAAATAAATGTTATTTTGGTCATCAGCGTCCCCAAAAACCCATAAAACGATACCCATATTGTAAAATAAAATAAAAAACTGTCCTGCATCTTGGATCTCAAAATAAATGTTATTTTCGTCATCAGCGTCCCCAAAAACCCATATAACCATACCCATATTGTAAAATTTAAAAAAAAGTTGTCCGCCATCTTGGATCTCAAAATAAATGTTATTTTCGTCATCAGCGTCCCCAAAAACCTACGAAATGTTAACCATATTGCAAAATTTAAAAAAAAAATTGTCCGCCATCTTGGATCTCAAAATAAATGTTATTTTTGTCATCAGCGCACCGAAATACCTATATAACCATACCCATATTGTAAACTTGAAAAAAAAGTTGTCCGCCATCTTGGATCTCAAAATAAATGTTATTTTTGTCATCAGCGCACCGAAAAACCCTTATAACCATTCCCATATTGTAAACGTGAAAAAAAAGTTGTCCGCCATCTTGGATTCCAATGTTATTTTCGTAATCAGCGCACTGAAACACTTATAAACGATACCCATATTGAAATATAAAAAAAAATTGTCCGCCATCTTGGATCCAAAAATACTATTTTTGTAAACCTCATCCCGAAAAATTGGCCTTCATGGGATGCCAGGCAGATGTTTAACATCTTAGCATCCTGGCACGACAGTCATGCTATTTTCTGTCGCGGCATTCGTGTCCATTTTACTGCCAAGTCGCGCCAAGTATGTTTTACATAAGAAAATGGTCGTAATTTTATTTTTAGTATTCATTACCGTAAAGCAAGAAAAAAAAATTATATAGGTACCAACAAATCCTTTGCCGGATCCCTGTCACTTATTACTTCGGGTTGGCGGCAATCTCACGTCGATGTGTGCGTGTGACTTGCACACAGCCAGCTGCGGTCTATCAAATACCTAAACTCGGTCGGGCGCGCGGACGTGATACACTCTTAATAAGAATAACAAAAATGTCTACTGACATTTTTGAATTATTTTTTAAATAGCTGAGATAAGAGGTTTTCTTTATATATTTCGGCCATTTTTTTAAATTTCGAAAAACTGGCTCGACTAAAAAATTCTATAAAATTACCGAACCTGCTCACAAAATTTCATGAGAATCGGTTTAGAAATGCGACCTGTAGGCGATAACAACCGGACAGACAAAAGAATTTTCGGCTAGTGGAAACTGAGACGCTTCGCTCGCTGCGCTCGCTCGGTCAACTAAAAAATTGACTGAAACCTGCCTTTTCCGCCTCGAAATAATATAAATAATAATATAATCTTCTATCTATATATATAAAAGAACAAGGGTGTCTGATAAATCAACGCCCAGCCTAAACCATAAAAGCTATAAACTTGAAATTTGGACCGAAGTTTTATGTTAATACGTAGTGCTCAGATAAGAAAGGATTTTTCAAAATTAGACCCCTAAGGGGGTTAAAATAGAGGGCAAAATTTGTATGAAAAAAAATTAAAATCTTCACTGATTTACTTGAAACTTGGCAAGAATGCTTCTCAACTAAAATAACCAATGGCGTGTTTCAGCGTTTTTTGAAATTCAACTTCTAAAGGGGTAAAAAAGGGGAGGTAAACTAATTTATCATCACAAAACCGAAACTATAAAAGCTATAAACGTGAAATTTGGTTAGTGTCTTCATTATACAATATACTGCCCACATAAGAAAGGGTTGTTCACAATTTCAACCCTTACAGTCCAAAAAAAGGGGTGAATTTACGTACCTTTAGACAAATCCCATTTGAAATTTCGCCAGTCACAAACAATGCATGTTGGCCTATCGGTAGAGGCCGCGTATTGTTTTTTTAAGTACAGGGTTCGAATCCTGCCTGATGTGACTTTTTTTTTCCAATTTTTTTTGCGTTTTGTATTAGTTTTTTTGAATTCTATATTTTTTTTAAATATTTTAGTAAAGAAATATTTCAAGAAAGTAGCTGGAAGTAGCTGGATCGAATCCTGCCAATAACAATAATTTTCTGTTTTCGTTTTTTATTTGTTTTCTAGAATTATTTTCTTACTTTTTTTTTAATTTTGAAAAGAAACGAATAAATTCATTTGCAAATTTATTTCCGGTCATCCGGTGCCAAGAAAAATATCCAATAGATGGCGTTGATAAAATGAGAAATGTAAGCTGAAATTATTTCTCAATATTTTCAATAGATGGCGCTGCGCCATTTTGGTGATTACTTCGTGCTTATTTAACAGCAAAGGGGTTGTGGTTATATAATAATAAAACAGTAAAGATATTTTGTCTGTACAGTACATTTAGTATTTTTGACTGAAATGGATAGAGGGACACTTAAAAAGAATAACAGAAAGCAGAAACATTTTTTTGGAATTTTTTGTCTGTCTGTCTGTCCGTCTGTATATGTATGTACGCGTTTCACGCAATATCTGCTGGACGGATTTGAATGAAACTTTTTTTGTTGTATAGCATTTTCTGCTGACGTATAAAAATTTAAGTTTATGCAACATCTGATGAAGAACTCCAAGAGACCAGCTACTCTATAAAAAATGGAAATGGGGCCTTAGCAAAAGTCGTTCAACCTGATGAGCATTTTCTACTGACGTATAAATAGACAGGACACGGGATAGGATAAAGAGGGACCCGGGGTGGGAGTGGTGGTACACGAGAAATTGTAGATAACGAGCAGACGAAGATCGTTTATTGAATGAAATATCACTTTTGATTCATTTTAACACCGCGACTGTACTACGAGTACCTAATATATTCCCGCGGGACACGGGATAACCAAATAGCTGAAATTTTGAGTACTGGAGTTTAGGTTACTACAGTTTGGAACACAAAAAGATTTTTCATCAAAGGAAACTCACGCGGGCGAAGCCGCGGGCAGCAGCTAGTAAATAATATACGGACAAATCACACAGATTGAGTAAGTTCAAGACTTTACGGGATGCTAATTTAACAATACTATATTTTATAACAAATACATATATATATATTGATAAATATCCAAAATTCACGTCAATCTGAAAAAGATTATTTTCCATCTTGACCCGACCGGGGATCGAACCCGGGACCTCTGGTGTGGCCGTCTGGCGTGATGACCGTTAGGCCACGGAGGTCGTCAGTCGTCAGAAATGCATGGTTTGACCCACAGAACATATAAAAGAGGTTAGAAAGGAGTTGTGGGCGGGGCCGGCGCGCCAAGCATGCGAGCGACCGCTCGTATCTTTACAAAAACACGTGACCGCGCCGTTTAGTCGCTCGCGAACTCTAGCGGAGTAAGTATTGCGAAGCGCTGCTACAAAATTGTACGAAAATGCCTTCATGTGCGGTAATTACTTGTCGAGCGAGAAGCCAAGAGTTTAATATAAACAAAGGATGCGTTTCTTATCATCGGTAAGTAAAAAAACCTCTAGTAAATACGATATTTTAGTCAAAATCTTTCAAAGGTCATTAAAATATATTTTTTTCTCCAAAAAATATACATTGCTGTCTGCATGCGTTCGTTATTTTTGCAACGTCAAACGTACCGCGTAGTGGAGTGCGCGGCAACAACGTGGCATTAGCTCTAGTGCTGGGCGTAGTGAGAGACGATATTTATAGATATCGTCTTTCAAAGTCATATATTTATAAATGTTATAAATTAATGTTAATGTGGAAAGACTAAATTAAGTAATGCGAATAATTATTATTATAACAAGCTTTTATTTAACTTGCAATATATGTATGTATGTATGTTTGTCCGTGTGGAATCTTGCAACTGAATTATAAAAACCAGTTATTTTAACCGATTGAGCTGTTTGGTATACGTGCAAAAAACAAACCAAGCGACAACTTCTTAATAAATATATCTTGTTCCAAGGTCAATAAATATAAGATTGTAAGAAATGTACTTTGTTTTATTTTCCATTTTACTATATCACTTTTGTATGTAACAGTATTGTTGTTTGAATTATGTTATTGTTTAATAACAAAATTCAATATCGATAATTAAGTCATTTAAAGTTTAGTCGAGCACTAGCGTAGTTTACAAACACAATCACACTAATTGTACACCGATTGCGTGCGTGCGTATGATTGGTTCAGTTTGAAATTTCGTGATGACGTGGCGCTATGATTGGCTAGATTGGAAATTGCAAATGTGTGGTAACGGTGAAAGGTGGGGCGGATTAGGCGACACTGGTTCTCATAGAAACGGCGCATTATAGCCATTCTAACCTCTTTTATATGTTCTGTGGTTTGACCTATTGGTTAATATGTATATTTATGTAATTTGCGCAACAAAATTAAAGTTCAAAAAAGATAGTTCAATTTGAAATCGAATCTATTATATTCCTATTACGTATATTACTTTTTTTTAATAGGATTCTAATCATACAATGAAGTTTTTTGATATCAGATTTATTTCAAGTGTTCAAGATAATTCCACCAAGCAAAGCAATCCACAATACAATACCATTAACCAAATAAATACTTGAGTTTTTTTTTTCAGTTTGCGTGTACCACCCTAGATCTCATCTATGCTTCTCATCAGGCAAGATAGATGTCAAACGCACTCAGTTTAAAAAAAAAATACACGCAATTCAAACAATCTCATTTTAATCAATAAATCAAGTCACTCTTAAATTAATTTGCGAGTATTAAAAGCTTTGCTCCGCCATCTATTGATTTTTTTGTGAACTATCGTATAAGAATTTAATATATGGATTTATAGCGGTTTTATTGAATTTCACTATGTTGTTCATACAAAAAAGTTGCGTCTTAATAAGGATAAACAAAAATGTCTAATGACATTTTTGAATTTTTTTTTAAATAGCTGAGATATAAGGTTTTTTTTTATATATTATCGCCATTTTATAAAATTTTGAAAAACTGGCTCGACTAAAAAATTCTATAAAATTACCGAACCTGCTCACAAAATTTCATAAGAATCGGTTCAGAAATGCGACCTGTAGGCGATAACATCCGGACAGACAAAAGAATTTTCGGCTAGTGGAAACTGAGACGCTTCGCTCGCTGCGCTCGCTCGGTCGATTATAAATGCGAAAGTTTGGATGTGAGTTTGTGAGTTTGTGAGTTTGTGAATTTGTGAGTTTGCGAGTTTGTGAGGATGTTTGTTACTCAATCACGCAAAATCTACTGGACGGATTTCGATGAAATTTGGTACAGAGGTAGATAATGACCTGGAATAGCACATAGGCTACTTTTTATCCCGGGAAAAAGCACTGTTCCCGTGGGAAATTCACGCGGGCGAAGCCGCGGGCAAAAGCTAGTAAATAATAAATAAATAAGTATATATTATTATACGGACAAATCACACAGATTGAGCTAGCCTCAAAGCAAGTTTGTGTTATGAGATACTAACTCAACGATACTGTATTTTATAACTTAGACATATACAGGGTTATTGGTAAGTCGACCTACACTACATCCGATGACAGGAGTTGTTTTGGTCAAAACAAATTATTTTTACCCCCTATTATCTTATCCTAAAGTTAACTGTTTCAAAGATATTTCACATTTTAGATGTTTTAAGACAAAGATTTTGTCCTGTATTTCTTGATTATATTTTCACCCCCTATGAAAATAGTTTGTTTTGACCAATACTAACACCTGTCACTGGATGTAGGTCGATGTACCAGTAACCCTGTATAGATAAACATCCAAGACCCAGACCCAATCTGAAAAATATCATTTTCCATCTTGACCTGACCGGGGATCGAACCCCCTCCGGTGTGGCAGTCCGGCGTGATGACCTTTAGGCCACGAAGGTCGTCAAATAACAGGTAATAATTAACATCTTCGATAAAAAGGAAAACGGAGAGCAACAGTTTAAGCAGTTATATACAGGATGTTTTGTTAAACACCACCAACCTCTCTAGGAGTGAAAGTACTATGAGCAACTTTTTTGTATGGGACCGACTTGGAAATCTTAAAAAAATCAGCTGTTCCATGCATTTTCCAATACCTACTCACCCAAAAAAATGAATGGAACAGCTTATTTTTTTTTGAGATACAGAGTTGATCCCATATGTACAACGTTGCTGATATCCATAAGTACTGTCACCCCTAGAGAGGTTGCTGGTGTTTAACAAAACACCCTGTATAGTGGGTATTATATTATCTGTGGTTCTCTCTCTCTCTCTCAGCCGAAAGACGTCCACTGCTGGACAAAGGCCTCCCCCAAGGATTTCCACGTTGACCGGTCCTGCGCTGCCCGCATCCATGCGCATCCCGCGACCTTCACCAGGTCGTCGGTCCACCGAGTGGGAGGCCTGCCAACACTACGTTTTCCGGTTCGTGGTCGCCACTCGAGAACTTTTCTGCCCCAACGGCTATCTGTTCTACGAGCTATGTGCCCCGCCCACTGCCACTTAAGTTTGGCGATTCTGCGGGCTATGTCGGTTACTTTAGTTCTCCTACGGATCTCGTCATTTCTGATTCGATCACGCAGGGAAACTCCGAGCATAGCGCGCTCCATCGCTCTTTGGGTGACCTTGAGCCTTCTTATGAGGCCCATAGTAAGCGACCACGTCTCTGTTCCGCATGTCATTACTGGCAACACACTCTATCTATCTGTGGTTATATTCAGCTAAATCTAATACAAACGGATTCTAAAACCAGTTAATATGAACGGGGAGACCGGACCGGACGACGTCGGACCAATGGGACCGAACCCAACATCCTGCGCCATTTGCATTTCAGTTAGAAACGTGACGAAGTCGCGTGGCCTGCAAACATTCTGCAGTTGTCAACCTTAATACATTTAATATAGAATTCAAAATCGCTTAGCAACAGCTGGCAAAAAATTAATATAATGATTAAATTTTTGAACACACTTATTAATTCTCTCCATCCGCATCGGCCTGTCTCCAATCAAATCTTGGGCGGTGGTTCAGTCGGCTAAGTGCTCAACTTAGGTCCTAAAGGGTGCAGGTTCTAATATTAGGCGTAGCCCGATTATATGTACTTAGTACGTAAGGTGGTTGAAGCGGTGGTGGCTGAGTGATAGGCGCCCGCTTGTGGCCGCAAAGGTCCCAGGTTCGAATCCTGCCCGTGCTACATAAGTTTGTATACCAATTGTACCTATGTGACTCATGTACTTACGTTAGTTTTCATCGACCACCACTTGCTTCCTGTGAAGGAAATCATCGTGAGGAAACCTGCACTCTGGTTGATGATAATACGTATGTGAAATGGAGAAGGCAAATGGCAACCAACCTTCCATTATCATAAGCAAGATTGAGGTAATCTCTGAAAAGTAGCATACATGAGTCAGATTGTTATACAAACTCATTTGGCATGTGTAAGTAGAATAGAGAATTTTGGACCACAGGCGAACGACCGACCACCACCGACCTAGCCACACACAGCTACCTGGCGAAACATCAAGGTACCAACCAGCACGATACTATACAGAACAGTTCCTAACATGTCTATAAAATTATCTTCTTATTTTTAAAAGAAATAAGAGTAGTACCTTTGTAAACTCCATTTATTCTTACCAGTCCTATCATGTAAACAATCTTCACAGTACTTTTTTTGAATTTTGTTGAAAATAAATCAAATATTAGTTCAAACCTAAACATTCTAAATTTTTGACGACCTCCGTGGCCCAACGGTCATCACGCCGGACTGCCACACCGGAGGTCCCGGGTTCGATCCCCGGTCGGGTCAAGATGGAAAATGATCTTTTTCAGATTGACCCGGGTCTTGGATGTTTATCTATATATGTATTTGTTATAAAATATAGTATCGTTGAGTTAGTATCCCATAACGCAAGTCTCGAACTTACTTTGGGGCTAACTCAATCTGTGTGATTTGTCCGTATATATTTATTTATATTTATTTATTTATTTATATTCTAAAGTAAAACATTTATTAATAACGAAAGTAGGTAATTTCCTAAAAAGTCTATTTTAATTTATATTGTTGTAAAATCATAAAAAGACATGGTAAGATTGCTTACATGATAGGACTGGTAAGAATAAATGGAGTTTACTTAGTTTTATCATATTTTATGTTTCTTATCTATGTATATGTTGTGTACAAAAATTAATAAATAAATAAATAATATCTAATACATTTTACACGGAAGATGCAAACGAAATTGAGATGTCAAACATTAATCCCAGTTCTTGGCAACATACGCACAACTTATAAATACGATAAAGAGGATTAAATCGAGAATACTGAAGAGATAACGTCAAACAGACGATAACCGAAGATATTATTGTTTTTATAAGTTATGTTGCTGCTATTGACGAAAATATTTTTATGAAACGACTAAAAAGTCGGACAAGATCGAGTTCTCGCCTGTAGAGGATTCCGTAGAAACCCCGTTTTAAAAAACTAATTTCAGTGTCAGTTGGACGTTGAATGAATAAATTTTTAATATACTTATTAATCCCGACTTAGTAATAAAAGATATAAAAAAAATAGAAAAAATAATAAAACTTTAAAATCTACAAGACTGCCAGTAAGGGCGCTGTGTGCCTACGGTTCCGAGTGTTGAGCTTCTATGAAAAAACTTTATTTTTGGGAATAAAAAAAATTGGATGACAAAATACAATATTGAACAATGCCATCTGCTAGTTGAAAACTGTATCGCAGATGACAAAGCCCCGGATTTCATGCATGCAATCTGAATTTTCTTGGAGTCGAAGCAATTCAAATCGGTGCTCTGTAAGGAATTACAACTAGTTACATATCGCAAAAACGTTTTTTTACCTTATAAGTTGGTACATTTGGTACTCTTTTAGAAGCCGTGGGTCCATGAGGACCCGGTCACTTGAGGCTTTCATGGAGCTAAAGCCAACATGTTGGCTTTATTAAAATAATAACTAGCTTTTTCGCGCGGCTTCGCCCGCGTGATTTTCCCACGGGAAAAGTGCTTTTTCCCGGGATGAGAGGTACACTATGTCCTACTTCGTACTCCTAGCTATGTGTGTGCAAAATTTCAGGAAGATTGGTTTAGTAGATGAAGCGTGAAGACGTAACAAACAAACAATCAAACTCACTTTCGCATTTATAATATTAGTTAGGATTAGGATTAAGATAATAATCTCTTCGGATCCCTAAACTAGCCGTTATCTCTCCTGCCCGTTTCCTCACATCCCCGCCACCTTGCAAACGCTATCCTTGATTCTAACAGTCCTCATTGCAGTAATAAAAGCTGGCCAATTGGCCAATTTTCCAATTGCAGGTGGAGATCACCTTGTTGTGGCCAGATTGCCAGTGCCGGCTCCTATGGCAGACGTGCCCAAATTGGAAACGGATATGTGGTGGATACTTTTAATCGCTGTTGCAGGTTAGTTTTTTTTTTATTCTTTATTTAGTAGCACACAAAACAATTGATTTATTTTTATGGCGGATATCCATTTATGGAAATCCACACCTCGCGGGAACACGTGATTATTTGTACTTAAACATGTTCCTACATAAAAAGTTGAGTAAAAACTATTACTATAACTTTGACAATTTAACTTTGTAAATTTATTTTTCTACGAGCTATGTGCCCCGCCCACTGCCAATTTATTTTTGTGCTCCAATTTTTTTTATTTCTATATCTGGATTTGTAATAAAATATTATTAACGAGCTGAGCCGGGGGCTTGGCTTCCGTGGGAATTCCCTAAGTGCTATTCCCGGTTTTTTCTACCCATCATGTACCAAAATCCGTCCAGTAGATTTAACGTGATTGAGTAACAAACTCACATTAAAGTTTTCGTATTTATAATATTTGTAGGATTTATGCATGGCTTACGTACAGTCGGGCAGATAAACCTGACCCCCATGAGATAGAATTCAGTGAGTAGAGGGTTAGTTTTAGCTGCACCCCAAAAAAAATAAAATAATGGGAGACACTATAGAGAATTTGTAGGGAGTCAAGAAAGGTGCGACTGGATGGAGGCCAAAGAGCAAGACCGGCGCACCCTCCCTTAATTCAGCTTATTTAACCAAACGGTTGGTTTATCCATGGGAAGGAGTTGGGAAAAGTGTACATAGCTAAATCAATCAGGTCAGGTTTAGTTTATTTCTCAACTAGCAAGAGGACACCCTGCCGTCTTCTGTGAAAATTTCGCGATAAAAGTATCCTAACCCTGGAAAACTACCAATGAGCCTCAAACGTAGAGTATTTGACCAATGCGTCCTTCCCGTAATGACCTACGGCTGCCAGACCTGGACCCTCACTGCAAAATGCATGTATAGTCTAAAAGTGGCGCAACGGGCTATGGAACGGTCCATGCTAGGCATCTCCCTAAGAAACAGAGTACGCAACACCGAAATTAGGAAGCGCACAAAAGTAACAGACATTAGCAGAAGGGTCGCTACTCTGAAGTGGAAATGGGCAGGTCACATATGCCGTAGGGAGGACGGAAGATGGGGCCGAAAGCTACTGAACTGGAGACCGTGGATGGGACGCAGAAAACAAGGCAAACCAGCTGCCCGTTGGAGTGACGAAATCGCCAAAGTTGGAGGCCCATTATGGAAAAGAATTGCACAAGACCGAGAAGCTTGGCGTGCATTAGAGGAGGCTTATGTCCTGCAGTGGATTGATTAAGCTGGAAAAGAAAGAAGAACCCTATGTGCTTCTACCCGTGTACCAAACTTCATCGAAATTCGTCCATTAGGTTTTGCGTGATTGAGTAACAAACCTCCTAACACACTCCTCACATATAATCCTCGCACTTACAAACTTTCGTATTTATAATATTAGTGTAAATGCTTATTGCAAGTAGGTAAGTATATTGAAGTCATTATAACTGATAACTGTATTAGTTATCACTGCTTCTAGACGAAAAACATCCAATTTACACCTGTGTCATGTTTGTGAACGATATAATTCTGACGCATTTTTATTATTACATTATTTAACTAGCTACGCCCCTGGGCTTCGTTTCCTTGAGACTTCTTCGTGAACTTTCGCATTTATAATATTACCTAATAGAAATAGTAGGAAGGATATGTGTCTAAGACTGTACGAAAGGGCGAAAAATTTGGATAGGTATTGCTATAAGTAATATTGCGACAAACCTTGATTAATCTATGTGTATTAGTATGATAATTAGCTAAAATAATTATAATACTAACTATTTTTCTGACATTTTTTTGTGTAAGTAATCCATACTAATATTATAAATGCGAAAGTTTGGATGTGAGTTTGTGAGTTTGTGAGGATGTTTGTTACTCAATCACGCAAAATCTACTGGACGGATTTCGATGAACATAACAGCATACCTACATAAATAATAGATAGATTCAAAAATTTCTACGGATAATATGTATTCAAATCAAATCTTTGATTGATGTAGGTGTATAGTATACCTACATCAATCAAAGACATCAGACAGTATACACGCTACCTTACTGTCTGTCTTGCTTACTCTGTGTGAAATTCACGCGGGCGAAGCCGCGGGCAAAAGCTAGTATGGAATAAACAACATGGTAGTGTAACACCGGAGTCAGATATTTTTTCAAGTCTCCTAAAGGCATCAGACATAGCATAACGACTGTAATTCAAATAATGAATAGTCAGCTACTGCGCAGGTTTCCTCACCGGAAGCAGGATAGAAGATGCACTAGTATACCGAAAAATATCCTTTAATAAACAAATTATTCTAACGACGTGCAGCAGCGTCATTGCTATTAATTTATAGAAGGCGTTCGGAATTGATTTGACCTCGACGGATTTGCTGTACTCAACTGTACTGTACACGTTTTCCATGCATGTGTTATTTGAGATATGCTTTCTGAAATACGGGAACTACTTTTTATAGGATAAATCAAAAAGACACACATACATGAATGATAACATAACAGCATACCTACATAAATAATAGATAGATTCAAAATTTCTACGGATAATATGTATTCAAATCAAATCTTTGATTGATGTAGGTGTATAGTATACACCTACATCAATCAAAGACATCAGACAGTATACACTGTATACTGTCTGCTTGTATTGTGAAATTCTTTTTACAGAGCTATCGAATATTGCGGTCTTGGCAAACGATCAAATCAAATTTGGGTCGTAATGAGACACTATTTTCTGTAAAATTTAAAATGTCTCTGTTAAATTCTTGTTAGGTGTGCAAGTTTCCTCACGATGTCCTCAACCGTGGTATTGTTGGTTAAAGGAATTTCCATAGGCACAGAATAAGTAATTGTAAGTATGTAATTAGTTCATTCATTATTACATCACTGCGGCGCTAGTGCTGCCTATTTCGAAAAATATCCTAAAACTGAAGAAGATTTACCAATTCCAAAAAAAAAGACGTCTAAATGGAATTGATAGCAATATTTTTTGATATGGAATTACAATACACTCCACTGTAGTGGACTTTAAACAGACTTTTTATCTCTCATACTTCGTAAACTTTTGTTTTTAGTTAGTAATCCTTACGTCAATGTCAAGTCAATCAAAGTTATTTTTAGATCTTATGCTTATTGTACCTACTTACAAAGTAAACAAAGGCTGTATTCATCATTTTAAATATGTAAGTTTATCAAAAATAATTAGACCTAATCCTAACAATCTATTATTCCAACTTACTTTCTTGTGTTTGCTAAAATCATTGATTTTTTAGGGTGCGAGTGCCGAATCATGTTTTCGACTTTGACATTTCGCTAAGTTGGTTTTGTTTTGTGGCATTGTATCTGACGTTAGTGTTAACAAGTGTTGCCATTAGTCTAAAATCTAAAATTCTACTATTTTAGTAATATAGTTATAGTGAACTAATTTAAGACTCTTAAATTACTATTATTGGAATAGTTAGCCCCCAGAGCATCACCACCGTGGTATTGTTGGTTAAAAATTTCCATATTTTCTCTCCATCCAGTAGTTTTGCGTAATAGGTAACAAACGTTCAAACATCAGCTCTTTATTTTTTTTTTAATACTTACTAATATGTCTATTTCAGCGTTCGCTGTCAGCAACGAAGAAGAAATCCTAATGAAGAACCTAACCACAGTGACCTGGGCACATGCCGTCAACAATAAGACATACCTACAGGCAGCCTTAGCCAGTAAGCTACATCCAAAGAACTACAAACTTTTGTCCAACAACAAACTTTAATACAACAAATTCGCCAAACTTATAAAGAAAATATGAAAAAAAGAATAAGTACAGCCGCAAATACAGAGAAATCTAACCCTGAGATAGGAAACTAATTATATTATGTCTCAAAGCTACAAACTACTAGCATTTCGGAACGACCACTGCTGAGAAGAAATGCCGAAAGAAACTCATGAAACAGTCTTGGTCGCCTAACATGCCAGAGGGGCTACTTATTAACTTTATACATACACTAGATGGTGTACAGTCAAATAATAATATAAGAAAAAATATAATATAATAAAACATGTTATGTCGAGTAACCAAACCACAATGAAATGGTTAAGAATAAAAATAAAATTCGAATCAGAATCGAGCAGACCAGTTCCCCCTGGCAACACCCGTTCATGAGTTGACGCGAGGGTCAGCCATCGCAAAGCTCAACCATAATAGAGGGAACCTCACGACCCGGCCCACGACGCCGTCACCAGTTTGAACATTTTAGTGATAGAGCATGACTTACTCGATCCCCAAGATCATATAAGAAAAATAAATACTTTCAGTCACTTGAAGATCACAATACACGTACATGTTTAACAATTAAATATCAATGTAATTTAAATAAAAAAAAGGAAAGGTTATTTTTTCACAATAACAAAAGAATGTAATCAAGTGTGGAGTGGCGAAGTTGTAGGGAGAGACCAAGCTTTTTTATCGTTCAAATAATCACTTATTGTGTAATACGCTTTATTCATCAAAGTATTTTTAAGATAAGATCTGATTGTGCATGTTTAAAAAAAATCTTTTCCTTGAGTCGAATTAAAAAAACAGAAATAATTTTAGTCTACTGTATTTTAGGAGGGAAAGAAATTTTCAGCACTAGTCTGGTCCTAAACCAGTGTTGAAGGCATTTTTGGTCTTCGTCAGGCATTTAGGTCTACGGTCCTAATTGTCTGTCAATAAAAGATGTCATTTTTTTAATCAATTTAGCATGCTAAGTTAGAGTACCTAACTCTAACTTTGCATGTTTATTATACAACTCTAAAGTGGCACATGGTTAGTCAAAGACTTTCGTAGAAATAACCATTAATAACAATTATGTGCTCTGACGGATTTAGGCTCGGCTCATTTCTCATAACAGTCTATTTGTTAAGTAATTGTATTTAGTTAAAGTCGAGGAGTATTATATTCAACTCGTGAACGGGTGTCGCCAGGGGGGATCCTGCTTCGATCCTGATTCGAATTTTATTTTTATTTTTTGTTCTTAACCAATTCATTGTGGTTACTTGATCACAAACATATATGTTTTAATTTATTTTATTTTTGACTGTACACAATCTAGTGTAAGTATGTATAAAGTTAATAAATAGGCCCTCTGGCATGTTAGGCGACCAAGACTGTATCATGAGTTTCTTTCGGCATTTCTTCTCAGCAGTGGTCGTCCCGAAATGCTAGTAGTTTGTAGCTTTGAGACATAATATAATTAGTTTTCGACGCGAAAAAGAGCCGCCTTCTTTGAAGGCCAAGTTTCAATAAAAAAAAATGACTTTGACTTTGACTTTATTCCTACTAACTGAGTCACAGGGGGCCGTATAAATAGAATTATTTATCATTTAATAGCCATCGATATCCTAGTACTAGGCAAAGGCCTCTCTCCTTCCAAGACTCTCGATATAAGGCTATATCGCGCCACTCTTTCTCAAGTTCAATTCGTCGCACCAGCCAGCGCATCCGTGGTCTACCCGGCCGCCTCCTGCCATTAGGAGGAATCCAGTCTGTCACAGTTGGGCCCATTGGTCTGGAGACATTCTGATGACGTGCCCCACCCAGTCCCATTTTAACTTTGTTGCCTGCCTTAACTTTGCTGCCGTGTAAATAGAAAGTACATCGAAATACGTCCAATAGATTTTGCGTTATTGAGTAACAAAATCTTCGCTGCCGAATTTCGGGATAAAAGTTCCCCTTATTTGCTATTTTAGCTATTAGTTAGTTAATTATTATTTTTATCTTGATTTTGTAGTTTTTCAGGATTGCATCAAACAAATTTTTGCTTCAATTTCAGGTGACGTATCAATGTTAGAAGCTGACATTGTCATCGGCCACATCTCGGGCTCAGAAGGACCCCCCATCCCGATCATGGCCCACCCGCCGGCCACCACGTCGGACCTGACCCTCTCCGAGTTCCTGTCGACAGTACAGCAGTTCAATAAGGGCAAATCAAAGCCGAAAGGCGTGAAGCTGGACTTCAAGTCGATAGAGGCGTTTGAGAAGTCGCAGGAGTTGATCGGACAGTATACCAAACCTGAGGTATTTTTTTTTGGCAGTTTTCAAATCACTTTTACTTTCAGTACTATCGATTTAGTCAGTTTTTAAATCACTTTTATTTTCATTACGATCGATTTAGTGTGCGTCAAGGCAACTAGTATTCACGTATTTTTTTTTATTGTTTTTTGTTCACAACAGATTTTTTTGTCTTAGATATTTTTTATTCTGATTTATGTTACTCCTATCTAGATTTTGTATCCTAGACCTCTTTTTTTTCTAGACAGGAACAAAGGTCGACCTTTCTTTTTATCTGCATCTTTAATTACATCTCTCATACTTAATCAAGAATCATATAATTAACGATTATTATAACTCAAACCTTTCATACAGAGCTGATTCATAATACGCATTGACCAAATCAATTAAAATTGCATTACGCCAAATACCGCATGCATTACACTTACCAATCTACTTTGAACCTTAATAATCTGAAATTAAGCTTCATCAAAGGCTTTTCAGATCCCTTCCTGGTTCAAGTTCATGGTAATTTGAACTTTAACGCCCATTAATAAAGGCTTGGGAATGAAGCCGAGACATTTAAATGAATGAGAGTGTAAATAAACACCACATGTGTGGTCATTTGTTTGGAGTGCCTGGAGCTTTAATTCGAAGTCTAAAGGCCGTAGAAAATTAGTACATATTTTTCATACAATGATGAAAAAGTTTATTGATTTTATGCACCCACTATGAAAGAATTCGTATCTTTAGTACTCTCATATAATCCTGCACATTGAAATTCGGAAAAATCGAATGGGTTCAAGTCCTGCTCGCATGGAATATTTTCACAATATCTTATTTCTATATGAGACTTTAGTACTAATTGCATCTGAGATGTACAAAAATCCAAAAATAATTAAAATATCGTATCTTTCAAAGTCAAAGTCGAAGTCAAATTTTTTTTATTGAAACTTGGCCTTCAAAGAAGGCTCTTTTTCACGTCGATAACTAATTATTCATTCATAATATATTATGATTTCTTTCTTGGTAACTACACTCATGGATGTAAATCCTATACTTACCTAATGTAGTCGCCAGGAAAACGTATAAATTAGATGTAAGTACATAACTACATTCTACGGTTTCGTGGCGGGGATGTTTGTCTTGTGAAGTATTGCCAGCTTGCGATGTCATGTCTTCTTACTTTGCAAGCTTCCTTATCAACTGTGTACTCAACTACTGACACTACCGGAATCTAGCGGCAATAGACATAAATACTACTTCTAGAATATAGTGTGTATATTCTTTACCGTAAGGGGAAAATGGTCCGTAGATCGTATATGAGAGTGTTAATTTGATTTTGTATGATTAACCAACCCTTTCCTAGCGGACTATAGATATTTTATGAAACATATAAAATAAAGTTTAAATATATACTTGAGGGGTTTAAATAAAACATTCAGAATTTTTTCAGATTTTTACTATACCTAGAAGTACTTTTTCTAATACCTAGACTTATAAGTACCGACAGGTACTTTACGTGTACCACAACCATAAGAACTTAGGTAAATAAAATAACTAGAATACTAGAAATAAAATAAAAACAAAATGAGATAAATGCAATAAGTTAGATGCTAGCTTCATGATATTGCACAAAACAGTTTTTTTTTCTCGTTAACACATAAGAACACATTGCATTGACTATATTTGCTGTTAGGTTTTGACTGAATTCTGAATGGGGTATCTGTGAATTCTTCATACTGTATAATTCACAGATACACCATACAAACTGGCCAATATTCCTCTATTACGTGTAGAGAAGTTTGACTTGTATCTTAGATGGACCAGGACTTTCTAGATTTTCTTTGGAACCTCTCTTTTTTTACAATTACCTGATGCCATCAAACCTTGTGCAATAGAGCGACGAAAGTCTTTGACAGTAGTTTTTTCAAACTTATGACTATGAATGACAAATGCATTTACAAAAGTATATCCATTAGACCCTAACTTTGACATTAAACGATGTATTTAAATAATCTATGCCACTATTTAGGTGATTTATTTCAGTCAGTTCATTCGATACAGTAAAGAGCCCTGTCGGTCGGCTGTATTCACGCCCCTCGTATTCATATTACAATCTTTCACAGCTTTAGGACTGTGGACTTCATTTCCATTTTGTCTTTGAGCGATACTGTAGCTTCTTCATTACCAATAAATTGGGGACAATATGAACAATAAAGAATCAATAAAATCTGAAAGAATATCGGTGAACGTAGTGCAACGAGCAAAGTAATCTTCTACCGCTTTAGTATTCGCAGAATATTGTGGTAGAAATTTGTCTCCAGTCTCCATCCCGTTTTTTCCATTTGCAGTTTGATTCAGGTAGTTTACTAGTGGCCCTTGACGTACTTGTTGAAGGCAAGGCAGGATTTGGTTCGAGGTTTGGAGCTGAAGACCTAGATGTTACCTGGTCATCAGAAGATTCCATCAACACTTCTGTACATGAAGATGGGTTGCAAAAATCTGTAGGAGATAGTTGGGTCTCATTTTGAAGCCTTTCAAGAGCCTCTTCAAATATGTATGTCATCAAAACCTCTTGATGTGGGTACTTGCACATTATCGTTAGTTTCTTCGTCAGAAAGTGCAACATCAGATTTGCATCGCAGTCTGGGAGGTCTTCCAACAAGAGGGCTTCAATAAGAGCATAATTAATTGTAATATCCATTTTCAAGTCCTAAAATCCATAATACCATCATTAAACAATAAAACAAAAATATAAAAATACATTATTCTGTTCTCAAAAATCCTCAGAAAAATGCTACCTAAAGTTCCTGAAGGTACTTATTAGTCCTTCTATACTTTTATCTCTTTTCTCCAACATGCGTACAATTAAATAAATAAAGGTAACAAAGAATAACTAATAACAGATTAAATAATCTACATAATAAAGAATAATTTGACTTACCTTAGATAAAGTATTTATTTTCAAACACCACACTTCGTTTACTTGCTAACTAGTTCGACACGTTGTGATTTGTAATTCAAATACAAAGGTAAGTATGTATCAAACGTCGAAAAAAGCGCTGTGATTGGCTGGCCAAACGGTACCGTAAAGGATCTTCAGGAAGCATGATAGTCTTGCGATCGTTATATAAAATATATTTGGCGGGAAAGTAGATGGTACAAATTAGTACCTTCAGTTAGGAAAGGGAACAGAATGGTTATAAGTAGGTACATGTACAGTCTTCAGCATATCAATTTATGCCAGCATGGACCACTATTCGTAGCTAGTTAGCAGCTAATGAAGGTATGATTTTGTGTAGGATTGTTGACTGTATTAGCATTTGATGAATAATAAATTTTTATTTACTCCTAAGTATTTAGCAACACTGCATTATTGTTGTTTCATTGTGATGATATGTGCTTTCTAATAGAAATACTATACTTATAGGTACCAAGTTGAAGGTAACTTTCATAAACAATAAAGTTTTAAACGATGTAGTTGGTTAAACGATGTGGCACAGTATATATAGGAACACCAATATTTATACTGTGGTTATGACCAATCGACGTATACCTATTGTTTAGTTTTTATATGAGCTACTTTTCTTGCACTATGGAGGACCTCAACGAGGCCAACGACAATTCAATTGACGTGGCTTCATACTGGTCTCATTTAATATAGCCATCCGACTCTAAAAGAAGAATGAGCTACTTATGCATTGACACAAGATTCGAAGTAATTCGAACCTGCACCCTATCGGAAGCAAGTCGGGCCTTTTACTCCGCTAGCTCAGTGACCACAAAGTGGATCTTAGCCTCTGAAACGAGAGAGCGCCACTGTTCTGCGCGATGGCTTTGCGCACCCGAGCACCTAAATATGAATTATTTATTTTACTATAACCCATTTCACCACCTTCATCACCTTTCATAGCCACTATTCAGCTAAACGTGGCCTTCGAGTCTCACGACTCTTGGCTCTGTCTATCCCGTAAGGGATAAAGACGTGATCCTGTATCTGTGTCCTTTCATAATGCTCACTTACGCTATATAAAGAACCTCTATGCAAAATCTCAAGTTCCTACGTTTAGCAGTTTCCTCTGCGTTGTTATCCCAATCAGTCAGCAACCAGTTATAAATACAGATTATAAATTTAAATCTGTATCTTTCCCAGGTCAATTTCCCCGTGTGGCTGAATGCAGACATCCTCCCAGGGCCAGTAGACGCCACCACGAAGCCAGTAGACCCGGCCAAGTTCCTCAAACTGTGCGCCAATCATCCCAAGACAGTGTTGTCCATAGGCTGGACCACGAGGTTCGGAGGGAACATCACGGAGGGCGAGTACAGCCGAGAGCACATCGGGACCATGCTTCGGATGATACATGAGCACCATGTTACACAGACTGTCACTTTTCCAGTAAGTATTATGATCTCCCATCAATGCTTTTCCAGAGTGATCGTAGAACGATTTTTCTTGCCGTTTTTTGATGGCATACAAATTGATCTTGTTTCAAAGTTATTATTCAAAAGATAATTTTCCATCTTGACCTTCCTAACTAAGAATCAAAACCTGGTCCACATTAAGCAAACTATTTCTGGATGTCTCGATTCTAGTTGGGCAACCTCTTCCCATTTTCTCAATTAAGACAATGTAAATAGGTAAATCACACTTACTGAATTAGTCTCAAAGTTCGATATCCAGTTCTAATCTAAATAGGTACCTACTTTATAAATACATCTAGATTAAACCGACCTTCGAACCCTAGTTATCATGAAGTCAGTTGATTCCAAGACGATCCTATCTATTGGACCATTACTTTTTCAATTGATCCTTTGCTTCTCCACAATCATCCTGACTCACAAAGATATATTACACCTTTCTATTTCCAGGTCCGCGCCGGCCTAGCCTCCAACAGCCAGCCAGTTCTCCTAGACCTACTCCGAGAAACCTCTTTCCTCAACTCCTCAATGACCGTATGGTCCAGCGAAGGTGACGCCGTGGAGACCGACCGCCTCAGGGCTCTCATACTGACCGTAGGCCTGGAGAGGACATACCTGGACGTTCCAGCAGAGCTGGCTGAGAGGCTACACCTGTCCCCAGCTGCTCAGGTTAAGACTTAATGTAATTTAGTGTTGTAATTAAAATAAAGTGGTGATATTTGATACGGCCTTTATGTTGGCAGACTTTTGTAAACGATTCTGTCAAAAATCTTTTTACTATTTATCTACAATTTAAAACATCACGAGGTAAGTAATGCGAGGAAATCTACGTTTTATAACTAGAGCACGAATGTGAAGTGTAGACTGCAATACTCTTAAATAAAATACCAAAAAAATTGTGCTTATTTGTTTCATTTTACTTATCAGGAAGAAGAAAACACTGGATGAGATCTAGAAATGACCCCAAATACGTGCGATACCTATGTATATTTTTGCAGTATGAGTCTAAGGTATCCTGTTACTATACCTGAATCTCCATTACATCAGAGAGCCCACTATTTAGCTAAGCGTGGTCTTCGAGTCTCACGACTATTGGCTTTGTCTACCCCGTAAGGGATAAAGACGTGATTCTATGTATGTATGTCTAAGGTAATGTGATTGTTTGTTTGGTAAGGTAATGTGTTGTTGTTGACCTTTGGTATTTCCAAGTCCACTTGGAATGTAAAAATATCGGTTAGCGGCTGGTACTGCATGCCCAGCACCGCTATCCTGTTGGGATCATCCACATCCTCAAACAGGTGAGGGTTCTGTTGGTGATCCTCCGGGATCCCTTCTAGAACTTTAGGCTCATTGGACAACCACTTACGTAGCTCGTAGCCACCCGTTTTCAATATTTCAATCAATTCATCCCGCAGTAGGAGGGCCTCCTCAATACTTTGGGCTCCGGTGCACACGTCATCTACATACAAGTCACGTGACAGCACGGAAGCCCCACGGGGAAAGCGGATCCGGTCCCGCTCTGCCAATTCAAGCAATGATCTGATGGCGATATAGGGACTAGATTTCAAACCATACGTGTTTGTGTTGAGTTCATACACCGTCACAGGATCCTCAGGGCGCTCACGCCAGAGTATCAACTGGAATCGCCTGTCCTCAGGATGTATGACTGTCTGGCGGAACATCATCCGGATGTCCGCGCCAAAAACCACTTGATGTCTTCTAAAGTTCAAGATGATGTCAATTATGTCCCTATGCAATTTGGGACCCGAATGCAAACATAGATTCAACGAAACTCCGTTCGAAGTGGGTGCGGACCCATCAAAGACAGTCCGCAACTTGCCCGTTGAGGCCTTCACCACCGCGTGGTGAGGCAAAAAATAATGCTCAGTTGAGCTCCAATCAACTCGAGCCGGAGACATGTGACCCAAATCCTCGTACTCGCGCATAAATTCTATATATTTATCGCGAAGTACGTGGTCACGCTGCATGCGTCGCTCCATGGACAGCAGTCGTTTCTCCGCAAGCGCCCTACTTTGCCCTAGGCTAGGACGAGAGGCAACAAAGGGTAACCTAGTTACAAACCGACCGGAGGGCAATCTCTCCGTGGTCGATCGAAAAAGGGCTTCGCACTCAGCGTGTTCCGGATCCATCCTGGAACTCGCATAGGTGGCTCCTCCACCTCCCAAAACCTTTTGCATGGTCTTGGCCAAGGACGCAGATGCGACAACCGGTGGCTCCTCCGCAGGTGCCATTATCAAACACAGGGCCCATCAGGGGCAAAACCAAAAAATCGTGAGACACTGCCATCAGTGAAGACGAACCCAGAGCCTTCTGTGTACCCAACAAAATCCAACCCAATACGTCCGAGCCCAGGAGCAAGTCCACTGGGCCGGGATGAAAGACAAAGGGGTCGGCCAAATCCAGACCCGAAACCAAAGACAACACACCCGCCGGTATGTCTGTCGAGGGGTGCCAACCCGCAATGGTATCCATTACCATAGCCGAAGTCGTGATCCTCATTGTGGAGGACTTCAGCGAAGAAAAGGTGACAAGTGTCTGGCCCGTCAGACACTTCACTTGTATGCCACCAACTCCAAGAAGTGGCACAGGCGAGTCTTCCACGACTAAACCTAACTGGCGTGCCACTCGAGTGGTAACCAAACTGCTTTGAGCCCCTGAGTCCAACAGAGCTCTCAAATTAATGGCTTCCCCCCTACGACCCCATACGCGGACCACCGCGGTAGGGAGCAGAACCGTCCGCGGCTCTGTCCCAGCAAGGGAGCAAGCTAGTTACGGGCTCCCCACTCTCTCCAAACCAGGGGCGCGCCACTGACCCGGATAATATGGCGGGCGAGTGCACATCCCCATCTGAGGGGGGCATAACCCGCGGCCCGGCCATACATATGGTACGGCGGGTGGTACTCCAGCCGTGGGTACTCGTGCAGCGGCGGAGAAAACCGCTGCGGCTGCATGTGTTGGGCATTGGTAACCCGCGTGGAGGGGGGTGTCCCCACTCTCACGTCCGATCTAGGGCCCCCGCCCATGGGGGCCCTATCCGGGGCCTGGCCAGCTACATACTGGCCATGACCTTGGGGCGCGTGGTCCCGGTCCGCCAAGACCCGCGCCGGTACTGCCAGACCCCCTCCCGAGGGGGGTGCGACGAGCGAAGCCGCGTCCTCCGTCCGATGGTGGAGGGCTTCTGCGCAGGAGCGCCCCCGCCCATAGGGGACCCCTGCCTCAACAACCGGGGGCCATCCCCGTTCCGGTTCATGCAGAGCATCACGTGGTGCAGCCCACGGCATGCACTGCATGGTATGGCCCTGGGACAGTCACGTGCATAGTGACTGCCCAAACAGTAAAAGCATAGTTCATGCTTGGCCTTGCCATGCGGCGCCGATCTTGTACTGGCAGTCTCTGCCAGTCCCTGCATTGCAGCAGGCTGTGGCCCATCCGGCCACATTGCAGGCAGTCCGGCGTCCCCCGCGACTGCTGCCGTGTGTGCAACCCGCACACCAGCTCCACGCGGTGGCGGTTGCCGTCCCTGTGGGGGCTTCCCTCGCCATGAGGGTTCCAAGGGCCTACGTTCAGGCGCTCTGGATGGCGCTGAGTCCGTCATGGTATTCTCAGCAGCCCGTGCCTCAAACTCCGAAACTTCCACCAAGTCAGTGAATGTTGGTAGGGTGGTGCTATCCCGCTCCGCATTTTCGCGCTCAAACCGCGAGCGGATGTCATTGGGCAATTTGCCCAATACAATGTGCACCAACAAAAAGGACCATTGGTCCACCGGCAGCCCCAGTGTGCGGAGCGCGTTACAGGCCACTGTAACGGGCGTGAGCAACTGCAGGCGCAACTGTGCCCTGTTGGCCACCTTGGGCAGGGCCATCAATCTGTGCGGCGGTGCGCATCCGCTAACAAACGTAAGTTTTGGTAGCGGGAGTTCAATAACTCCCAAGCCGTATCGTACTGGTCGTCCTCCACCCGGAGGTGCTGGATGAGCGACCGCGCTTCATCCTCAAGAGTGGAAGAGGAGGTAGGCCATCTTCTGGGCACTTTCGACAAATCCCGTCGTGCTACGACCAGGGGACTCAAACATATTTTTATATGCTACCCACTCCTCCATCCTACCCCCAAAGTGGGACAGCTGAAGGGTGGGGAGCCGACCAGTAACCGCTGGTCCTTCCTGTTCAACAGGTGTGCGAGGGGCTGGTCCGCCAGCTTCTGTCTCGCCCTTTATTGCGGTCACCGCCTCCGCGATATCATCGTGCAGACTCAGGATCTGGTCCATGTCTCGGCCATGTGACCTGCGTAGGCCCTCCGGGGTAAGATCGGCTTCGGTAAGCGCCGCCATGGCCGCTATCCGCGCTAATCAATCGTGAGTGGAGGTGATCCGCTCTTAGCAGTATGGCGCCCTCCCTGTCCTTCCGGGACAGGAGTCCTCCGGCCGTCACAAACCATCTCAATTCGTTGGCGAGTGTCGCCCTCGCATTGGAGGCCTTCGCCATCGCGTCAAGTCACAAACAAAAAATAACAAAAGGTAAATAAAAAACAACAAAATCAAGCAACTACACGAAGAACCGCGGTAGGTACGAGAATGGCACAAACCCGGAACGCACGGTACAAACCGCAAACAAATACAAAAAAGGTTACAAATATTCTTATACAAACAAACTAAGAAAAAATCTAAATAATTTTTACAAACAATTAATTATTTTTTACAAACGAACAAATAGAGGGTAGATAAACTACGCTCTGCTACCAGAAAATGTGCAGAGCAACTACGCTCTGCTGCCAGAAAATGTGCGCAGAGCGAAACCGGACAAACGAAGCGGCGGGAAGAATTCTGTACCGGAACTTCACCGGGAAAAAACCACCGGTAAAAAATAAGCACCGGGAAGAAATCTCCACGCGGCACCACGTTTGCCCGACTAAAACCTAAATAACTTAACGCAGTCTGCTACCACCGTAGCTTATGAAGGGAGCTACAGGGCCCTATATGATAACCTAACCTATAAATTAATTACACTTAAAAAACACTTACCAAGCTAAATCTTCTTTCTCTTTCGGATCCAAACTTGAGTATCTTCGGGAAGGGGGAATTCCTAATCACCCTACCTAACCCTTGAGATCTCAATTCCCCAGGACAAATAAATAGATTTCTTCCCGAAATCGGCTCGGCAACAGGTAGATGTGAGCGGAGCAGCCACGCGTCACATCCCACAGGAGAAAGTCACAATGACGGGTACACAAACACAAAGTTCAATAGTTATTTAACAAACAGGAAATTCACAAATACAACTCAAAGTTAATTAGCAATCCAAAGAACGCGGGCCCTCTCGCGTATTAAAAATCAAACCGATATCGCATAGCAATCGCGACCGTCCGCGAGCCATTCGCACGAGCAGTGTGAAAACCCCGAACGCCCTCTGGCGGCAGCAATGCGAAACGCCCGCGTTTAGTTTTACC
The DNA here is from genome assembly GCA_018467065.1 of Ephestia elutella. Lineage (NCBI taxonomy): Eukaryota > Metazoa > Arthropoda > Insecta > Lepidoptera > Pyralidae > Ephestia > Ephestia elutella. Next base: position 17,067,347 of record CM031575.1, on the reverse strand, counting down.
CAATATATTACAAACACAGTAGGTATCTTTATTATAAGAGTACCTATTATTAAGATAAGCGGTCAAATGAGAATTTCTTTAATAGTTACCTACGCAAACTTTGTTTGAATTGATAAATCCTTATGCAATTTAGCGTTGCATTCATTCCAAAGTTGCACTCAACATTCCTGTGATAAAGGCTGGGGTCTCTTAACTCAACAGATAGCTAATTGAGTATGAGTAGGCTATCTATATTGCTGATATTAAATCTTACTAATGATTTGACATGTTAAACAGGATAAACAAGGACATAGATGTAGAATGACGTCTTTATTCCTTACGGGGAAGACAGAGCCAGGAATAGCTGCGTACAGGACCTGCTTTAGCTGCATAGAGGGTTCACTGGTGGAATGAAGATCCACATATCGCCTATGAGTGGAGGAATTCTCAGTTAAGCCCTTTCGCTCGAGCGGCAAAGAATTTAAAAAGTTATATTTTTGGGTGAAAGCTTTAATGGCAGAATTAATATGTTATCAGTGTATCGAATCGATCTTTGACGTATCAAATCAAAAGAACCCAAATAAATTAGTAAGTAAGTATTCCAGGATGAAAAGTAACTATGCTAGGGTTATATACTATTCCCACCATTGCTTAGTTGGTGTGTAGGGTGTCGACCTGACATGTGGTGACCACGTGCGTGCGCGCATTGACATTCGTTGTCTGTATCGGCGGCTCGATCAAGACGAACGATGCATTAAAATACACGAGTACAATGTAATGCAAAAAGTTGGCGTAAGTAAAACTGTTATTTCTGGTTTCTAAGCACACAACTTTATTTTGATTTTATAAGTTATCAAAACTGCATAGTCTCTCTCTCTCTTTAGTCGTATTTCCTCATGACTGAGGGTCGTGGTCATTATATGGAACGAAACACACACAACGACTCTCTTGGCAATTTCAATGGAGTGGTTTGCCATTGCCTTCTCCATATCACACACTAGCTGATAAATCATCAACACAGAATGCAGGTTTCCTCACAACATGTTTTCCTTCACCGGAAGCAAGTGGTGGTCGATGAAAACTAACATGAGTCAGATTGGTATACAAACTCATGTAGCCCGGGCAGGATTCGAACCTGGGATTTTGCATCCACAGGCGGCTCTACCACTCGGCCACCACCGCTAAACTGCATAGTACAGTAGCTTTATTATATGTAGACCCAACTTAAATTCTGGTGCAGGTTGCAAATACTTAGTACTTACCTAAAATTTCATTCGACATTTAGTAGCGGACTCTTAATTCCGTTTTTATTTAAAACCTTTATTGTACAAAAAATACAAAGTAAACGTACAATAGGAGGGCTTAATGCTAAAGCATTATCTACCAGCCGACCTTTGGGTTATGCAACCTTTGCAAATATATCTCATTTTCAACCCCTTTGTAACTTTCTTATGGATGCAAACTTCCTTATTGGCCCTTACTTATATCCCCATTAGCTAAAATTCCCCATTACCCTTTCCCCATAGGTATGTAAATCTTCTGAAAATCCTATTATGATATAAAGCTGATCTGATGGACTCCAAAGATGACCATAAAACACTTCTTGATAAAATAATGCAACCCTATCTAATTGGTTACAGTCAGATCTCTTGTCATGGCAAACCCATTGAATCCAGCTCCTAAATTAGTTACTAAAATTTTCCAGCTGATGTCAGATATTAATATTATCACACAATTACAATAAATTGCACTGTCTGTCTGTCTAGCCGGCAAGCTGTGACACGACATGACAGTGGGTTATTGCGATGATGCAATAGGTTCCTAATAGAAACACACGGGGTGATATTACACACATATTTATTATATACTTATACGCTCCCGTGAGAATACTATATGTCCTTCTCAGTACTCCGAACAATTTTTTTTTATTATTGGTTTAGTTGACAAAATATACAAACTCACTTTCGCATTTATCATGTTAGTTGGGATTTCTTTATTCAAGAAAGCTACATAATAAATATTTAAAAAAAAGTAGAGTTAGGAAATCCCTTAAAACATTTTCATATAAAATGTTGCCAAGAGAGACTATATGGCTCGCGTTTACAAAAATTTATCGGATCTCATGAAGAGCCAAGTTGCTAAGTCTACACGCCACTCTAAATCCCTAAATCAATAAGCCCCATTACTAGATATTCCTTGGTCAAAATATGGGGTTTTGCTATTTCTCTACCAAAAAAATATCGACTATTCATTACTTTTCAAAGTCAAAATATTTTATTGAAACTTGGTCTTCAAAGAAATCACTTTTTCTGTTATACAATAGTTCTTGTAGTGACAAAACGGCCAAGTCACAAAGAACTCTGTAGAGTTTGTAGAGTTGTAAAGTAAGGGCGTGTAGAGTTAGAAAAACAAGAATTATGCTCCCGTATGTTCAGCCCCCGACAGATTCCCATGGCTCCAGATGGCAGCCCGATGTAATAGATCTACATCTAACATCCACAGCTGTACAAACAGACCGACAGACAGAAATGCGACACCGCGCCGCTTCTGTTTTGCAACGCCAAAGTTTTACGAGTAGATTCATATATTGCTTACTCATATATTCTTCGATGCCTCGACGACCCAAAGAGGATTTTGGCAGAACAGGAAGGAGTGGAAGCTTCTAGAAGTTTGCTGGTCGAAGGCCAAGATCCTCTTTAGTATTGGTTCTGTTTTTTTTATTCGTGAGATGACAACAAATCCTATAGAAAGGTTTAAAAGTTTTTGACTTCTTCGATACAAGTATTGCACAAAAAAGGTGTGTTATGTTTTCAGGTTCGAGTTATATTTGAATGTATGTGATGTGATTCCACCTCTCATTCTTCTTAGCGTGTCGACTCGGCGGGTCAAATTTGTGATGACCTCTCATTGAGTATGTGCGACAGAGCTAACGAGCTCCATACTCTAGTAGGCATACTTAGGAGGTAGTTCTGTGCTTTAAAACCAAAGTAAGAGATGTGGTGGCCTAAATTGCGGAACGTAAAGGAAAATGGGCGGGCCATATCTCTGGAATGGAGCCTCAGCGATGGACGTGACGGCTTCTAGAATAGAGACCACGAGACACCAGAGCACCAGGAAAGTCACCGACAAGATGAGTCGATGATATCCGGCGACACGCGGGCCCAGACTGGATGGCTAAGGCACGAGACCACCAACGTTGGAATCAAATGGAGGAGGCCTACATCCATAAATGAAATAAGGGCTGATGTCGATGATAGTCTGTTCGCTACCTCCTAAGCGGCTATGTCAGACGGCGACAAATAACGTTTCTATGCTTCTATTTAGCTTGTATTATTCCAAATTCTATGCATTTCTATACGTGAGAAAATGTAGGTATTATTAATGGTACTTTGTTAACTTCTGCTTATTTAAAGTAAAAGTTCTTTCACCAGAAATGCATGTTCTTGGAACGCAACAGAGTTGCACAAGGCTGGTTTTATTTGTAAAATACTTAGAAGTTAACAACACTGGGAACAAAAACAGTCCCACTTTTGAGTATTTTATAAATGCGAAAGTTGGATTTGTGGATGGTTGTTATTGTTAGGTACTCAATCATGGAAAAACTGCTGGACGGATTTCGATCAAATTTGGTACAAGGGTAAGAAAAGAAAATAGCGGGAATAGCACATAGGGTACTTTTTATCCAAAATTCTCTCATTAAACGGAGCAAAGCTAGTCTCCACTATCTACACGAATAATTTGAGGAAGTGCTTGTAAATTGTTTGTAGGTAGGTAATCATCAGAAATACTAAACCCATTTCAAAAATCTTTCTGTGTTTGATAGTCACATATCCTGAAATTCTCACGGAAGCAAAGCTTCATGGCACAGCTGGTCATTGATAACTGAATTTCTATTTATTGGAGAAAAATTAACAGAATCCTAACTAATATTATAAATGCGAAAGTGAGTTTGTTTGTTTGTTACCTCTTCAAGCTTTATCTACTGCACCAATCTTGCTGAAATTTCGCATACACACAGTGAGAAGTACTGAGAATAGGTTACCTTTCATCCCGGGAAAAAGCAATGTTCCTGTGGCAAATTCACGCGGGCGAAACCGCGGGAAAAAGCTACGAGTATAGTTTAAAATAAACACATTTTTTAAACATTTTTTTAACCAAGCAATAAATAAACTACAAATAAACAAGACGGCAGTCTCAAAATGTAAATTGCTTTGCATAAATTAAGATATAAAAGCAACAATTGCCTTAACGTCGTGATAAACAGCGCTCTTTGACCCGTGCCTGTGTCTAACCTGTAACCTGGAGGTTGCTACAGGCAACATCGAATTCAATAAACGATACCTTTATGTGGGAATATAACAACGTGGACGAGACTTTACAACTACTTATTAACTTTTTAGAAAGTAATAATTTGAATTCGAAATATTCGAATGAACTAATGTAAAATGTGCACTCTGTTAAATATCTTATCTTACTTCCTTTATGTATATCTCCAACTTCCAATCCTTGTACCTACATCTAGGTTATATGTTTTTCAAATGAATAATTTGATTTTTAGTTTTTGAGCAAAAAACTGGAGATGTCGAGTGATTGTGTGATTTCTTCTCACAAAGAATAAGCGTTGCCATTGCCACAACGCTGCCAGACTTTTAGGTAGTTTGAATGACTGTGCAACAAATAATGAAAATAGTACCTACAGAATTACGATTTTTGTATTGTTGAAATTTTAATAGCACAGTAAACAAAATAATTTAAGCCAATATATCAAAATTAGTTCCGACGTTTAGCAGGTTGCTTAAGAACATTAAACAACTTTATTACAAGCCCAAATCATAACTCTCTATTTTTGGCTTTGCTGGAGTCGTGTAAAAATATACGAATGTTGTAAATTCTAACAAAGCTATTTAACGTAGAGTTTAGCCCATGTACCACCAGTAAAGTTTACAGTTTCCCTAACTGCCCAATAATTCCATATTACACGGCTCATAGACGTACAGCCGTATATTTTGGGATCGCGGAACACAACGAACCCTTTTAGCAAAGCGGATTAACCACAGTAACACGTCTCGTTTGATTAATTTATTGATCGCTCTGAATGAACTTTTGTTGACAAGGTGCTTAATTACCAAGGATCCAGCGAGCCAAAGTCCAAGTTAAAAATGAAAACGAAGTTTGAAAACTAAACAAGCTAAATCACGTGGTCAATCGTCATCATTATCGCAAGTTATTAGACAATTTTAGACATCGTGACGAAAACGAATCAAAACCATAGAGTACAAATGAATAGACAAGCAGCACATTTGACGTTCGCTTTCGCTTTGATGGAAGAAAATTATTTTCGTTATCTGAAGAAATGATGAATCTATGTAATTTTGGCTATTTTATTGAGTAACAAATATCGACACACCATGGAAGTAATCAAAGTACTTATTACTTCCATGCGACACACGTGTGTGTGCGTAGATTGATTTTTGTTGGACATCCAAACTTTCGAATTTTTATTATAGGGTTAGTTAGATAGGAATACTTACCTAAGATTATTTTATTTCTATGCAATTACCGGAACAATTATCTGGCAAAATCTACTAGGTTTACACAGGTAAGAAGACAGACAAGTCATAGTCCGTTTTGCCAAGGGTGCCGATGCGTCACATATTATTTTTGGACTTATCCCATTTAGCGCACGGGGCTATATAATTATTGGCACATTATTGGTTTAACTTTTCTCCGGAAAGTAATTATGGTTTTAATAAAATATCGATCGACCTATTTATTTAGTGGTCAGGTCAGGACATGGTCAGTTTATGTAACAGCGTACTTCCAGATTGTATATTTAGTAATGTAATGTTCGATGTTTAGTAACTATATAGTTCTCAACCCTTAGGTTGAGCTGAGTTTCGCTAGCACGGAAACTTATCTTACATCTTATTATACAAATGCCAAAGTTTTCAGACTTCCATACCTATTTTATAGTTACTTTATCGTATTGCTGCTATGACATAATTTTCAATTACTGCCATCTGATTTACGTATTGCAACATTTTACATTTCAGCTTATTTCCTAGTTAAATTAGACTTCAAATTCTATTTGTTTAGGTACTGAAAGATATTGGGATTGGGATAGAATAATAAGTATCTAATGATTGATTGATTTCTACAACTCTAGTCTTTATTGCACCATATTTGGTGAGTGAACGTTTAGGGAAATAGACCTAATGAACCAAGTAGAATAAGTATGCAAATAAATTGTTTATTTACTGGCCAGGATTCTTAAAAGTACATTGTAACTCTGGCGATTGTTTTGAAATCATCTATAGACCTGGCTCCATTCCTCTGACACGCCAAGCTCGGTGACCCGGTTGCGGTTTACGACAGATAAGATAGCAATGTGTGGATAACAGAGAAATCTCGCTATAATCACAATATGTACAGCCAGCATGTCAAATTAGAAGTGTCTATACGCGTTCCTCGCCTTTGGTCGAAAATGGCGTCATCTCGTGTCGGAGGCCAAGATCCACTTCGGGTCGCTGCGCCGCAGTAGTAAGTTACGCTTTAGGAGCTGCACATTTAGACCCGTTTCTCTAAACATATCTACGAAGACTTCTTAAGTTCTTTGGCTACACAGAGCGCCACACACAAGCCAAAAAATTGGCAAAAATTAAAAAAAAAACAAATGTCAGAAATATTTTTGTCCAGCTTTTATTGATTTTTCGCTTGTGTGCGCCGTGAACCAGACAGCCTTGAGAAGACTATTCTATTGAGTCATGTCATAACCTAGGGTGTCGAAGTCAAGGAAGAGTATTCCTTGAAGCACATCCATTTTCAAACGCACCTAATGAAGCGCACCAAAGAAAAGCACCAACTAGATGGACGGATATGATAAGGTCATCTACGTACAAGAAACTCCATCAGGAGGTAAAGCAGGCACAGGATCATATTGCCTGCAAGGCCCTAGTTAAGGGAGCCTAGCTACTGGTGGTCACGACCCTTAGCCATGAGGATATGAAAAAGGTATCTTCTTCATAGTTCGCGTTACTTCGTCATCGCCGCATTGAAATGTTCTGTCCTCCCCTGCGGCCTGCGAAAGCTCGCTCTTATTTTTGGGCTCTGAACTCTTGCTTCGGGCTTTGGGTATGAGTAAGCACTCATATTTGTATATCATGTGTAGGTTGATTTGCTGTTGACCGTACTAATTACTCATATTATGTTCTGGGAATTCTAAAAGCCAATTTAAATAAGTAGGTAGGTATATAAATTATCTGGCGATGATGATTCAGATAGCGTTCATTCACTGATGTTTTATATTACTAGAGATATTAACGCGCTACGCTAGTCGTAGCGTATATATTTTCCAGTTACTCCTGTACCAGCCATGATACTTTCTTAAACAGAGTCGAATTTGCATTGAATTTGAGCAGGATGATGTTCCGTAGACTGTATATGAATGACTTGCGAAGTCACATCCACTTCCACTCGAGCTATAAATTTACAACCATACATAATTTAATCCACAGTTTTGGAAGTGGGCCGAAAGCGATGTGTATAAAGGTCAACCGCGAGTTGGTTTTGCCACTAAGAGAGTTAGAGTTCCGCACCAGTCGGCCACTGTCATGGATTCCTAAATGACGTAAAGTTCTTAAATACATCACTTTTTTAATAAGAAGTTTAGGATAAATTACTTAAGTACGTTTTTAATTTTAGATTGTTATATTGTGTAAATTTCATGATATTTACATGGAATGAATGCCCAGTGCTACTTGGGAGAGTTCCATATAAAAATTCGTGGGTACTATTATGAACCGAAACATGGGTTGTCCGTCTGTCTGGCTGTCAAGAACACGTAGAGATATAAAGTCGAAAAGTTGAAATTTATATCAAATACTTGGGTCGACGGTCTCTATCAGGCATGTATTATAACTAGGAAGTCAACGCAGTCATCCAAAGATATGACCTTATTTATCGCATATTTTATAACAATAATTAATTCGAAGGGAATCAAAAAGACAGTCGATGTTATTTTCGAATAAATATTAAAATAAAAATTATTTTTTCTTTAAACTAGGATTTTTTTTAAAACTTTTACTAGGAAATGTCGTCGTACCCCGAATCTCAAAGAATTTGAACTCTACCTTCCGGTTTTTTTTCGACAAAACCCACAGAACTAATTAATTTCTGAACACGCATCCCAAAATATAGAATTTGCAGAAGGATATACTCGAGTGCTTATAAACGCAAAGTAAAAAAAAAATTAAATCAGCAAAGTACAAGTCATTTTTAAAGGATACGTGAAACCTCATCAGAAAAAATATAATAGACAAGATGCGACACGTGTCTTCACTCCTTTGGCAATTTCGAGGAATTTCAGGAATAATGTAAGTAGGTATCCTAAGTGTTATTCCAGATCTGATTTTGATCTTATCAAGTATATTTAGGTTAGCTTAGTTTAGGTGAAACTGGTATCATATTTTTCTTAAGTCATCTCAATCTAGCGCCAGAAATAGTAAACATGCTAGTAAATTGAACAATAAGCTAGTGTGCAGGTTTCCTCGCGATCTTTTCCATCACCGGAGCAGGTGGTGGTCGATGAAAATTACCGTACATGAGTCAGCTTAATCAACAAACTAAGGAGTGCATGTCAGGCCAGGCCATGCCTGGCATTCAAACTTGCGCGTTTTCGGAAGATCTTTCGAGTGCCTAGCCGACTGAGCAGCTAACATGCATAGTCCACCACTGTCCTTGTGCCCCCACACAAAAAATCCTGGATCCGCCCTTGCGACTGAGTCATACAATGCTTCTTTTTAACGACTGCAAAAGAAGAGTTATGTTAACTATTATAGTGCAAAAGCATTCACAAAGTGTCACATCTGTGTCTTAAATAGCTTGCAACAGCGCTACCTAAAAACGGGATAAACGTGTAGCCCATGTGTCTCCGTCAGACCAGTCGCACGGTCGCCGCGCAGCCAACATGTTGCGTCTGTACGTCCTTCTCATCCTGCTGACGAACCGTATCCGGACCGCATACGTGACAGACAGACCGTCTTTCGCCGACCGACTCGACCAAATTTACGAAAAACTAGAAAAATTCACCATAACACCAGTAGAAGTGACGAAGTCCCCGCGCGAAAAGTTGTACGAAAAATTGGATAAGTTGAACTCTTTGACGCCCAGTGTGTTTAGTGCGAATGATGAAGAACTGATTTCTACTATACAGTATTGGGGGAAATTAAGTGCTGAGCAGTTGGATGGGGTTGTGAAGGATCTGCAGAGCGTGAGGGAAGAGGATGATCGGATTGTGGGGGAGTATGGAGATGGCGACTGGAGCGATGAGGTATGGTTTCATTTTTTTATGAATTTTATTTGTTAGTGGCCCTTTCTTTTACCATATTCATTCATCTTTTTAAGTAGTCTAGATCATAGTCTAGTCTAAGATCTAGATGGGTTCTCTATGTGAATTCGAAAACCATCGATTTTTACATCGACGAGAAGTATTGTGATCAATCGGTACACTGAACAATGATTCTCCGAAGTAGCAATCGATATTCATTTCAATGACATTATATTCCAACGAACTAATTTAAGTATTTGAGCATAACAACTGCCATCTTCGGGTCGTAAGGTTCCCTCTATTATGATTGAGCTTTGCGATGGCTGACCCTCGCGTCAACTCGTGAACGGGTGTTGCCAGGGGATCCTGCTTCGATCCTGATTCGAATTTTATTTTTTGTTCTTAACCAATTCATTGTGGTTACTTGATCACAAACATAACATGTTTTATTATTTTATTATTTTTTTTTTCTTATATTTTATTTTATTTTTGACTGTACACAATCTAGTATGTATAAAGTTAATGAATAGCCCCTCTGGCATGCTAGGCGACCAAGACTGTTTCATGAGTTTCTTTCGGCATTTCTTCTCAGCAGTGGTCGTTCCGAAATGCTAGTAGTTTGAAGCTTTGAGACATAATATATTATGATTAAATAATTAGTTATCGACGTGAAAAAGAGCATTCTTTGAAGTCCAAGTTTCAATAAAAAATTTTGACTTTGACATCTAATAAGAATTAACATCCGAAATTCCGAAGTAGAGTTAGAGGAGCCGCTTCTTATTTGGAGTTAGTTCAATCACTTCTGAATGGAAAGTAAGAATTTTATTGAAAGTTAATTAAAAAGAAATGAGTTGATAAAGAATTTTATTGAAAAGTAATTAATAACAATGATGAGTAATTGGGCGCAGCTAAGTACAAGTGATTAAGTACTAAGTTTTATTGACAATCACAAAAATCCTACTATCCAACTAATATTTAAAATGTGAAAGTCGGATTGTGTTTGTACAGTTGGATTGTATGTGAGGATTATTGTTTACTAGCTTTCGCCCGCGGCTTCGCCCGTGTGAATTTCCCAAGGGAACAGTGCTTTTCCCGGGATGAAAGGTACCCTATGTCCTTTTCCGTACTTCTAGCTATGTGTATGCGAAATTTCAGGAAGATTGGTTCAGTAGATAAAGCGTGAAGAGGTAACAAACAAACAAACTCACTTTCGCATTTAAAATATTAGTTAGGATTAGGATCAATCACACGAAATGTACTGGACTGGATATGATTTATGACGTCAACTAACTATAAAACAAGAATATAACGATTTAAAAGTGCTATTTTTAAGCCCATTTAAATAAAAACGATTAACTTTGACTTTGATAGATTTCAAATAAATTTTCACGGGTGCGAAACCCCCCAGATAGTAAATAAAAGAATGTAACAAACATTTTTGAAAAACATTTTATATTTTTGCAAGTAAATTATGACCCTTTTTCAGGTTTGAGATTTGAACCAACGACATCCATTAGGATCTAACAGTTAACGTAAAGGCTACTGAACCACTGGGGCAGTCTAAATTTACATAATTTTATTTTAATAGACGCAAATAATGACTCTGTACAAACCAAGGGTCCAACACCAATACAATAGTTATTTTTCTTTTTCTTAACATACTTAAATATAAATTAAATACGCTAATATTATTATTAAATAGCCTCTTTACAGGCTAATGTGTAATTTTGCGTTGTCCTAGTTTTATAAAGTCCATAGAATTAAGAATGTGTCCATCGGCACTTTTCTTACAGTTTATAATAAGGGGACAGTACTTAGATCTTTGTGCCTCTTTGTATGAAACAATAGATGAGATTTACATCGCTGACCTACAAACCAACTAGTCGATCTCCTACATGTACATTTTAAAATAAACAGTTGCTATATCTTGATATTTGCTACCAATTTTAAAAGAAATAACTTATACATTTATCCCAGAAATAAACATATTCCCTAAGGATACTTGCAAGCACACAGCCGCGATAAAAAGCTTTTCATTTTTAATTTATTCCTCTTCATAACAGGAAGCGCCCCGACTTTCAAAATTGTAATTAAGATTTCAATCTAGATAATGCAGGATCTTCTAATTAGACATTTTTACTCCCTTTAATTAACATTTATTTCGTTACCAATGTATATGGAATGACGATGCATATTACTGATTATATGGTACAAACTTATGTTTTCAGTTTTTTTAAGGAATTTCAGGATTAGAATCGACAATTAATTAGGGCTAAGATTTGAATGTTGAAATTCCTAGAGCATCTAAAAAAAAATTAAAAGCAGCATTTAAAAAAATTACTTACGTAGTCTACTCAAGAATAAAAAAAATCTAAGCTATCAAAAAACAGCTCAGCGATTCAGGCGTGATTGAGTTAATACATACACACAGACATCCAAACATTCGCATTTATAATATTAATAAGATATATTTCATCAGGTAAAGCTATTTACAATTACAACAGTCATTTTACACAAGTAGTAACTGACACTTCGCGTTAAAACGTCGTATTTTAACCAAACTGACGCCGCCAGAGTTAAAATTAACTGGCCGTTTCGTAGAAACCAAACAATTGGGTTATTCTGTCCCGTAAATCTCGTATTACTAGACAGCGGTCTTTAACTGAATGCAAAAGCTCTGGCTAGACGTAAATTGATAGATGTAAGAAAACGCGCAAACATAAATAAACCAAAATAAAATTTGGGAAATCTGAAAGAGCACGTTGAACGTCTTACTGTTTGGCTGTGTAGATTTTTATCTTTGCCTTTTTGTCACATTTGACGATAGTAATTTTCTCTGTAAAATTACAAGAAACAATAATAAACTTTTACAATGACTCTACGTGTTGTTTATAAGCTCCAGTCAACACATGGATATTTTTAGTACGTTATACCAAATACAAAATGAACTCTAGTTGTTATACAGACTGAACATGGGCTGAAAATTAGTATTAATAAAAAAAAGTCAATGTGTCTGAAAAATAGGCTGAACATATTTTTTTATTTTGTTTATATATCTTATCAGACTAGTAGAATAAATAAATGAAAAATTCCTTTCTAATCTGCATCGAAGTCTTGAGCGTAAATTATCGCATAATTGAACGTAATTGCCTACGACTTATCGTATTATTGAGCATGAGCAAACCCATAGATTGCAAACCAGTCGCTTTGGCATCTTCTGCCTTTACAATACTTATATTACATGCTAGCTTTTGCTCGTGGCTTCGCCCGCGTGATCCCACGGGAACAACGCTTTTTCCTTCTCAATGCGAAATTTTAGGAAGATTGGTTCAGTAGATAAAGCGTAAAGAGGTAACAAACAAACTCACTTTAGCATTTATAATATTAGTTAGGATTAGGATATATAAATGTACTTATATAATTCGTGTATACATGTCTGCACCAAAATAGCGCATAAAATGCTGGTCTCTATCACAGTGGGGGGTGTTTAAACCCCCAATTTATGATTAACTATTATCAAATTCGAATTATCAATATTTTTTAATTGCGTATATGAGAATATGAATAACGAACCTCTTTAAAAAGAGAGATTTTAGGAGCACCAGACACCGGAGAGCATGTATGAGTGATGAGTGTAGAAGAAACGAAGTTAGGATCATAGCAAGTGGAAATCGCTAGTCTCTGCCTACCCCCACGGGAAAAAGGCGTGATATTACCTATGTATGTATATATTTATATATGCAAAGATAACGAAAAGACATTGTTCATCGCCGGCTTACTGCGGACAGTTCGTGCAATAAATAAAAGTATTATCATTCATCATAATTAATGTCAAATAGATTTTCTTAATATATATTGGAGAATATCTATAATCAAAATATACAATTTAGTAAGTATTTTTGTTTCCGTTATTAAAATCAAAGATGTCGGCCTTCACGTCTGTGCTGGGATGCCATTATCTAAAATAATATTACATTTAAGTAGTTTATTTTTTATTCTTTGATGAAAGACTGGATTAATTAGGTATTTTTTTAGCATAATATGTTAGTTTTATGTATTAAGTACACTCATATCATTTCATATTTATATTTTTGAATGAAGAATTATGTATTTATTTTAATTTTTACTAAAGTAATTCAATATTGCATTTTGTTTGGTAACACTCGATTCATCAGCGCGGCTTGATTTTGACGTTGACATGTTGTCTTCGGTCGACATTGACACTTGGATACTTGTCAACAACTGTCAACGTCAAAATAAAGCCGAGCTCAAGAATCGAGTGTTACCAGGTAAAGAAAACGCAATATTGAATTAAGTATTGAAGTAAAAATTAAAATAAATTCATTCTAAAATATAAATATGAAATGATATGCGTGTACTTAATATAAAACTAACATAATATGCTAAAAAAAATACTTAATTAATCCAATCTTTCATCAAAGAATAAAAAATATACTACTTAAATGTAATATTATTTTAGATAATGGCATCCCAGAACAGACGTGAAGGCCGACATCTTTGATTTTAATAACGGAAACGCAAACAATACTTACTAAATGGTATATTTTAATTACAGATATTCATACTCCAATATATATTCCGAAAATCTATTTGACATTAATTATGGTGAATGATAATACTATTATTTATTGAACGAACTGTCCGCAGTAAGCCAAGCTCCCATACACTTTGAACGAAGTCCTTTATAATTGTCCTTTGCGCTCTGGTGGAACTTTAGACAGATTTCGAGGTTAAAAATAATTTACAACTCAAAAACATATGTTAGTAACATAAATAATGTTTAGAGCACCTTAGACATTTGTAAACTGCCTCAAATGATAAGTTATGAGCGGCCAAGAAAATAAAGACATTGTTTCTGAGCAAAATATAAATATACGTACACACAACATTTTGTGTCACTATTTTGCCTTTGCACTGCGGGCCTATTACATCACATGGTTACTTGAGCTATTTTCGAATTTCGGGATAAACAGTACCCTATGTGCAATTCCCGATATTTTTCTACCCGTATACCAAATTTCATCGAAATCCTTCCAGTAGACTTTTTTTTTATAGAATAGTAGGCAAACGAGCATGGTTGCCTGATGGTAAGCAAACACCGCAGTCCATAGACACCAACGACCCAAGCTGATGTCACTGATGCGTTGCCGACTATTTGAGAAAGCGATAGGCTCTTTTCTTGAAGGCTCCAATGTCGAACCTATTCGGGAACACCGCTGAGGGAAGTTTCCATATTTTAGTACAGCGCAGTAAAAAGCTACGCGAAAAACGAGCGGTGGTTGAACACCAGCCATCAAGGTGGTACTTCTGCAAAAAGAAAGTTAAGATAAAATTAAAGATAAGACTTTGTGTGATTGAGTAACAAACATCCTCACAAACTCACATCCAAACTTTCGCATTTATAATATTAGTAGAACTAGCTGTCGCCCGCGGCTTCGCCCGCGTGAGTTTCGCTTAGATGAAAAATCTCTCTTGGAGCTTTTCATCAAATGTTCCAGATCTTCAATTTTTACACGTCAGCAGAAAATGCTCATCAGGTTGAACGACTTTTAATAAGGCGCCATTTCCATATATGTTATGGTGTAGCTGGTCTCTTGCAGTTCTTCATCAGATGTTCCAGATCTTCAATTTTTATACGTCATCAGAAAATGCTCATCAGGTTGAACGACTTTTGTTAAGGAACCATTTCCATAATTCTTATAGTTTAGCTGTTCTGTTAAGGTTCTTCATCAGGTGTACCAGTTTTCAAAATAAATTATAGCCTAAATGTTGCCCAGGCTTAATAGCTATACAACAAAAAAAGTTTCATTCAAATCGGTTCAGTACTTTCGGAGATTAGCGTGATCATACATACAGACAGACAGACAGACAAGAAATTCCAAAAAAATTTTTTTGCTTTCTATTATTCATTTTAAGTGTCCCTCTATCCATTTCAGTCAAAAATACTAAATGTACAGACAAAATATTTTTACTGTTTTATTATATGTATAGATTAGTAAGGATACATACACTAGCCGTGCCACGCGGTTTCCCTCCCGTGGGAATTTCGGGATTCCCGATAGCCTTCCTCATAATGTGGCTATCGTACACAGAAATATTCTTTCCAATCAGACCGGTAGTACCAGAGATAAGGGTGTTAAAACAAACAAACAAAATAGCTTATTTTATTAATTATTAGCTTTTGCCCGCGATTTCGTCCGCGTGAATTTTCCACTGGAACCGTGCCTTTTTCCGATATGAAAGGTAAAAACGCCCTATACCCTTTTCAGTACTTCTGTGTATGCGAAATTTTAGGAAGATTGGCTCAGTAGATAAAGCGTGAAGAGGTAATAAACAAATAAACAAACTCATATTCGCATTTTTAATTTTTAAAAAAATAGACTAAAAGAGAAAATTAGGTACGATTAACAAATACGAGAGTAAAATTTGGCATGCAAGTAGATGTTATGACGTAGGCATCCGCTAAGAAAGGATTAACGCAAGCGAAGCCGCGGGCAAAAGCTAGTACTCAATAAAATTGACCCTACCTTACAGAATCCTATCTCAGGAGGGGTCAGGACTCTGACCTACTGAATAGCCACGCCGGCGGGGCCGCCGTACGTATACTTCCCATCACGTAAAAAGGCCGTTGGTAGGGTGACGAGGGGGTAAAACTTGCGCATGGGTACGACTGACGAACCAACCCGACCCCCGCTCACCGCATAGACCGATATATCGCCTACTGCGCAGCTTAACCGCCATCGGCCTTTTTACGTGACGGCAACTATACTTGCGTTTTAAATGTGGAGTGTGACAAGCCTGATAATACTCACTTCATGACCTAAGTATTTGTGACTTGATTTTATTTAATAAATTTCTCTTATACCGAGATAAATTATTAATATTATTTTTATGTCTTTATGTAAGCTCACGTTGCAAACATAAAATTGCAAGAAGACAGAATCTGGGATATAAAAGCTAACCTTTTCAATATAACAATATTCCCTTTACCTAAGTTTCATCCTGGTGAGTTCAGCAAGTTTACGATTCGTTTTACGAGGCCGTAAAACCTCTAGACTTTGAGGTTAGGTTTCTAGAAATGTAAAAATAATAGAATCGAATGCCCACAAAGAGATAGTTGGGTAAAAAAGACATGTTTTATGCGGGTCGCAACTGTAATAGGGATTTAGTTATTGCTTTCATTTTATACTTATACTAGCCGCGCCCCGGGGCTTCACTTCCGTGAGAATTTTGGATAAAAAGTATCCTATGTGCTATTTTCGGTATTTGTCTACACGTATACCCAATTTCATCGAAATCCGTTCAGTAGATTTTGCGTGATTGAGTCACAGAATTAATATAAGTGATTGAGTAACAAACATCCTCACAAATTCACAAACTCACATCCAACCTTTCGCATGTAAGTAAAAAGGGCAATATTGACTGTTTTCTATAAGCTGCTGTTTAAAGAATTGAAGAGTTTTTCGCCCTGAAATTTCTGATATGTATTGTAGAACGTATGTTTAAAGGGAGGACTGTTTCCAAAACACGATGGGAAAAATTTTGCTCGATAGAAAAAAATCCTGAAGTTACCTCTAAAATTTCATATGAATACAGATAACATCCGTGTTTTATAATAAAAAATGTTTTAAAATCACCAACACAAAGGTATTTTACCTTTTCGATTTCGTGACTGATTTAAATTTCTGAAAAACTAAACATTTCTATTAACTTTTTGATAAAAACGTGAATGGCGCGCAACCGGGACGTCCCCGCCTCAGCCGCTTCATATGAATTTTCGCTGACCGCCTAACCCCCCTTAAAGTAAGATCTCTATCTGGCTATACTGTGTATGTTTGTATGCCCATCATGCAGAAACTAGGTACATACTAAATGATTTGATGCGGTTTTCACCGTTGTACCTATTGTTGAAGATTTAGATTTCAATGATCTGGCATAGGTTTCCTTGATACGCAACGGTTAGAATTCCGCGCGGACGAAGTCGACGGCAAAAATTAGTGAGAAATACCTACTCTAAGAAATTTGCTTTGAAATAACATAAAAACTTTATGAATGTTTATTAGGTAGTAAAATACCGGTTAATAAATTTGAGTTAACTTTACTATTTTTTGTAAATAATTGCTTGGTAGTGAATTAGTAAGAACTATCAAACGTTAATTACTTAGTAAACTAACAAATAACTATTAGAAGGTATTAATTCTACTATCCTACCTACTAATATTATAGATGTGAAAGCCTGTATGAATGGGTCTTTGTTTAAATGGTTGGTGCTGGGTAATCAGTACTAGGTGTTTTACGTAAAAATAGACAGATTTGAATAAAAAAAAAATCCCTATTGTTCTTAGTCGCAACATAACGTAACTATTATAATCTGAGGCATAACTCAAGAACAACTTCGGTAATTTCATTCATCTTTTATTTTTCTGAATAATAAATGAATTAAATTAGCAAAATAATAGGAAAATTGCAATTGAAATCTTCGGTCAGCTAAATCTACAGAATATGAGAAACTTTTTGTTTGGGTCAGACTCTGATATTTAAAACAAAATCAGCTGTTCCATACATTTTGGGCGAGTAGGTTTATTTAGGAGCGGTGGTGGCCGAGAGGTAGGGCGCCCGCCTGTGACTGCAAAGGTCCCAGGTTCGAATCCTGCCCGTGCTACATGAGTTTGTATACCAATCCAACTACCTATGTTAGTTTTCACCGACCACCACTTGCTTCCGGTGAAAGAAAACATCGTGAGGAAACCTGCACTCCGCTTGATGATTATCAGCTAGTGTGTGAAATGGAGAAGGCAATGGTGAACCACTCCATTAAAATTGCCAAGATAGTCGTTGTGTGTGTTTCATTCCATATAATGATCACGACCCTCAGTCATGAGGAATACAAATAAAGGGAGAGAGTTTTTTTTTAAATATCAGAGTAGGTAGGTCCCATACAAAAAGTTATTCATGAGTACACAATTTCACCATTAAAAAGGATGTCAATATGTTTTTGAATGCACCCTGTATAGAAAAAGGGGAAAGTTTGCAAATAATCATCAGGCCTTCTTTGTTGTATTGTTGTTGAATGTTAGGCGATGAAAGTGAAGAATGGAAGGCATGCAACAAAGATGAGAGATGAAGACGGACATGTGAGGAACAAGAGTGGTATAAATAGCTAATAAATAGTTTAAATAGCTAATGAATATTAGCTATTTAAACCACTCTTGTTCCTAGGTATTCAGACTATTCACCTACAGTTACTGCCTGTCATGGCAACATACACATACATACATAGAATCACGTCTTTATCCCTTACGGGGTAGACAGAGCCAAGAGTCGTGAGACTCGAAGGCCACGTTTAGCTAAATAGTGGGCTCTCTGATGAAAGCAGCTGGCACATTCTATGTTTTTTCTTCCATTCGTTCCCAGACCAGCATGGCAACATGCTTAGATTATTATACCCGGTGGTCATTGGTTGGTTTATTTTCTGTTTATTGTACTAGTAAGAGAAAGCATGAAAGTCATGAAAGTATCTATTGATATCTGTTAGGCATGTTATTGAAATTATAGGGCTTTAAATAAGTAATAATCATCACATCTTTAACAATACCACCAATAAAGTTTTTATTTAGTTGCCTTCACTCTACTTGGTCATACATTGGCCAAGGAGTGTTATGTTTTCAGGGTTCATGTGTGTAAGTATGTATGTATGTAAGTTTCTTTATTCCACGATAAGTCGTGAACGGCTGAACAGATATTGATGAGAGAGGTATTTTTAGATTCCTTGCATTCCTCCGAGTGACATAGGCTATGTGAATTGTCAGTCGTGTTTTTTTGTTCTTTAATACTAATTTTAGTATTATTTTATAATCTTTATTGGCTCTGCCCTCGGTTTCGTTAATTTCGTTTTTGAAGTATTTCATCCACTGAGGGGTGAATTTCCAAAATTCCTTCCTCCTCCTTTTAAGTCTTATTCCTCATGACTGAGGGTCGTGGTCATTATGTCTAGTGAAACACATAAACGATCTTGGCAATGTCAGAAGAGTGGTTTGCTTGGCTTTTCCATTTCACAGACTAGCTGATAATCATCAACTAGAGTGCAAGTTTCCTCATGACGTTTTTGCTTCTCTGTAAGTGGTGGTCGATGAAAACTACCATACATGAGTCAGATTATACAAATTCATGTAGCGGGCAGGATTCGAACTTGGGATCTTTGTAGTCACTGGCAGGCGCCCTACCACTCGGCCACCACTGCTTCAATAACAGCAATAACACGCATGTTTGCAATGTATTTAACTAATGTATTTTTATGGGTCATTGTATGTAACCTGAAATAAACGGATTTATTTTTTTTATTTTTTAGAACCCCTCTGCGAATTTTCATGTTTCTTCATTCAGCTGTTTAGTCTTTGCGTTGATATCCCAATCAGTGAGTCAGTCAGCCTCCAAGTTTTGGGAATTTTATTGATAGGTTTGCTTTAGTGGGCGCGGTACGCAGCCAATTTTGGCAGAAAACCGCAAATCGATGTACAGGATTGTTTTATTTGTTTGTAAACTTTTAATTGCAAATCGTATAAAAAAAATACAAAACAAAAAGACAGGCGTACAATGGCGGACTTATCCCACAAAGGGATTTCATCCAGTTTTTTTAATTTTAATTTTTTTTAAAGTTAACCAAGTATTTAAAAGGAATATTTAAATACACGTACTTATACAGATTCGGTTGTATTTAAGTAAATAAGTGTTCATAATTCATTTATTTGCGATAAAACATGGTAGTAAAAGGTGTTACAGTAATATGAAGGTGCTAATACATGTTCTGCTTTTAAAATAGCATGCAAATACATACAATTATTGTTAGTGTAAGATACTAATGTATTTTAAGTTAAATAAATAAGCTATGCTGGTTCCACTATCAAATGATCACGTCAGTGCACAAACTATGCCAATACTTATACGTATATACTTACCTACCTTATATATCTAACTTAAGTAGGTATTTATCCCGCATTCCTAAGGATTTGAAAGGTACACGG
Source organism: Ephestia elutella (assembly GCA_018467065.1). Lineage (NCBI taxonomy): Eukaryota > Metazoa > Arthropoda > Insecta > Lepidoptera > Pyralidae > Ephestia > Ephestia elutella. The sequence goes on along the minus strand of CM031575.1, from coordinate 17,047,001 downwards.
TTTACGCAGGTATAAATGCTTTAAAGCTCTAGGTAATGCCCGTGTTGTGCTTATCCTAATTGTAACTTGTTTGTTTGTTACCTCTTCACGCTTTATCTACTGAACCGATCGTCTTAAATTTTGCATACACATAGTCAGGGGTCCAGAGAAGGACATAGGCTATCATTTATCCCGGAAAAAAGTACGGCTACCGAGAGATCAACATAAATGCGGGCAGAGCCGCGGGCGAAAGCTAGTTTCAAATAATTGTATAGGTGTGATTGTACGCGCATCGCGGATAAACTATTAGGTACCTGCAGAATAAAATTTGATTCGGTTTTCATTTTTACTCAGTTGTATTCCTAAAGAAACTGATGCAAGTTAGTTCCTAAAAATTACACGCGGACGAAGTCGTGGGCTAGTAGATAAATGAAAAAAATCAATTGCATTTGACAAGAACTGCGATTCATGATGACGAACTTGATGCTATTCGGCTAAGCGTGGCCTTCGAGTCTCTCGACTCTTGGCTCTGTCTACCTCGTAAGGGATAAAGACGTGATTCTATGTATGTATGTAAGAACTTCTCGAAGAACTTTCCTCGGAAAGACCAAAGATGAGCAAATAACAGAGAGACGTCAATTTGTAATTATTTTTTAGAAGTGCAATATCTCAATAAAATGTCACGCATTGCGTACAAATTGCACATAAAATGCAGCTGACCCCTAACCTCACTATCCGACGGAAACTGTACAACAGACGCAACATCAAAATAGATACAACATAGTATCTGTTTCCCTTTTCGCCTTTATTAACTTCACACCTACTTACCAAGATACCTATGTTGAAGAAACAAAATGTCGAAGCTTTCTTTGCAAATGCTCAAAATAACTGGCAACTTCGTAAATGCTTCTTGTCAAAATTTTGAATATCATCGTAGAATGTCATCGAAATAGAGATATATTTCTGTATCTTTTGTTTAACTATAAAAATATTCATTTTAATAGTCGAATTGACAGGAGTGAAAGAGGTTGAAGTCTACAACCTGTGTGTTACATCGACTGAAAATCAAGTTCCGATTTATCTTTTTTCCGGATATGATTTAAAAAATGGATCGATTTTCCCATTTTCCTGGACATCATACACTGGTCAACCTATTTATAAAGAAGGTACCAAACAATCAATCCTTTTTAATTTCCCTTTGTGACCAACGGTGGTACTAGCAGGAAATATCGCTCTCTTTAGTACCAGAAATAATAGTGGTACTCTGACAAAAAGGTAAATGTATTTTTGGTCAAAAATAAGTGGATTAGAACTTCAAAGTAGGTAGTAAGTATAACAAAAATAGATAGATGAATTCGCTTCATTTGTAGCATCTACTATAGTTGTAGTCTGTGGGTTCATGTGACATCATACTACGTTCACCGGGAGTTCACAGAATCTCAAGTTATCTGTCTGGCTTCGGAGATAAAGGCGTTTGATTTGTTGCTTATCTGTTTAATTATATCTGTATTGTATCGATTACATCTGTTTTCTTCTTCTAAATATATGTTTGCACCTCTTCAATAGGTTTGGGAAATAAACACTTAATGAAAGTAATTAGGTTCTTATTTCAAGGATCCCGGCGACTCGGCCTGGTGCTCACTCGACCCGCGGGCCGAGTCGCCGGATTTTTTAATTTTATTTTTTCTTCCGGCGACTGGGACTACTCACAAATTTAAAAAAAATCTATTGTTCAAACCAAAAAGAGTACAGTCAGGTGAAAACCCGCCCGGCCCGCGGGTCGAGTGAGCACCGGACCGAGTCGCCGGGATCCTCCTTATTTCTAACCTTACGTAACTCTAGTCCAATGCAATACCTATACTTGTCGCATTTATTGTATTGGAATAGGGTTAAGTAAGAGTTATTTATATTACTCGTATTATGGCACAATCCGACATTATAGTTACAATATAATACATTTAATACCCAGTGATATTCGCTTAATAAAATTAATCCTAACCAAATATTCACCAAAATTAATTTAGGAGTTAGCGGATGGGGTCATTGCGTCAGACATTTAGTCAAGTATGTGTATGTCCTACCAAAAACTTCATGTGACTAGGCCAAATACTCTTACTGTCAAAAAGTTATCTGATCTCATGTAAAGCCAAACTTCTATCCACCCTAACTAACTCTACACCTTGGAGCATTGTAACTCCAAATAATAATATCACAGGGTAGGTAATAGTATTTTATTGATAGTATAAGAATAAGACCGACAGGACCGGTCGTTGTGGAAATCCTTGGGGGAGACCTTTGTCCAGCAGTGGACGTCTTTTGGCTGAGAGAGAGAGAGAGAGAGATAAGAATAAGACTTAAAACAAATATATAAAGATTAGAAATGTAAACCGAGGGAGGGGCCTAGCTACCTGTAGCACAGGTTCCCATAGGAACCTATTTCAGGAGCTAGTCTCTAACCAAGGGTGAACAAGACTGTATTAAATGAATGTACGCCCTTGTAAGAGAGAAATAAACGATAATTATTATTTTATTAGAAAAACACATACTACACTATCAATTTAAAATTACTTCCGAAACAATTATTAATACTTACGTAAGTATAAATATTTTAAAAACAGTATTATTTTAGCTTCATAATTGTAGAAACTGGGTCAAGAATGAGAACCAAAATGCAGAATCGAATATGAATGAATACAGTTTAAAGGGCATGTTGCATAGCAGGCTATATCATGAGCAGTTCCCCAAAAATCAGAAATAATATGAAAAACCGATTAAGACCATCATATATTTGTTTTTTCGTGATCTTGTTAATGGTACAAAATACATTTAATATCGCTTAATATCGTATAATGGCGATACTGACATGGCGCCCGTACGTATGTTCAGAAATTATGATACAGAAAATCACATACAATACTCGATATTTTCATTATATTTTAGAAAATTAATTAAAGTAAATGTTCCAAATACATGTTACATGCAATATTACAAAAACATATGTGTATTTCACATAAATAGATGAACAATAAATAAAATAAACAATTCTTTCCCGCGGGCACGTATGTAATAAAAGTACATTTTTGAACGTACCGGAAATCGGAACTGTCAAATGAAGCGCGTCAACGTCAAATCATAATGGGTGTCGGCCATTTTGGCGGAACTCGCCTAACCTTCATTACGATTTTGATGACTAAATGTACCATAGAAGGGCTACGAATTTATCGGATTTACTTATAAGGCATTGATACTGACCCAAAAAGGAAAAGTTCAGATAGGTGCTCATGATATAGCCGGCTCCTCATACATTTGTGCAACAACCCCTTTGTGACAGATGAGATATGTATGAATGTGCCAGCGCACGCATAATTAGACGAAAGAGGATGAACGCGTCGCCGCGTTACAACCAACTCTACAAGCCCTAACTAACATACTCTACACCTCAGTCAAAAAATGTGGCATGGCCGTTTCGTTACTGCAAGAGCTAACAGAAAAGTAAAGAACAGTGAATAAATTAGTCATCATAAGCCCTTGTGACGGTAGCTCTGTGTCGGTATGGTGGATATGTGGATAAAATCTATAGGTCAAAAAGTATCTACTTACTCATGATCGATTATAAATATTACAAGTCAAAAACTGTGCTTCTCTTCCCGCGCAGATTGTAAAAGTCAATCGAGTGAAAGAGCTTAAAACTGGGGATTCCTTCACTGATATGCAACCTGTAACTATACCTGAATCTCCACTCCATCAGAGAGCCCACTATACAGCTAAGCGTGGCCTTCGAGTCTCACGACTCTTGGCTCTGTCTACCCCGTAAAGGAATAAAGACGTGATTCTGTGTATATACGCATGTACAAGTCAAAAACCTAACCTCGATTTTAGTATCCCTGCAATCGGGTATAAATATAGCTGCAGTAACTTTACAGCACGCACGTTTTGCATAACTTACATACATACAATGCGTAGCTTACTTTTATCACATAAATATATCATACACCATTTGCATTGAATGAAATTCCGGAAATGCAACTCTACTACAGAATATACATATCTTGTACCAAGTATCTCTAGACTGGACTTAAAATAATAATACCATAAAAGAACGAGACAGCTTTATACGAAAGAAAGATAAAAAGCTACTTAATATTTTTTGCCTTTGTCATAGTTTTACTAATTTTTGCTTGGCCGGTTTGAGAACTAAGCAATGGACAAGGTATGAGAACTGTTAAAAATATGTAATTTTATGATAGAGTATATATAATTAAACACATTTTGCGACTTTTCAGCACGAGTTTATTCTCAAGAGCTAATTTATTCGAGTTCAAACTTTTAGGGAAAATCCATTTTCCAGTCTACGCGTGACGTCATATGTAACGTACATTACGTTTAGTTAGGGGCGCGTTTTGGTATCGTCCAAATATCGCTTAAAAATGTGAAATGTTTTTTGCTATATCTTGGGAAATACTTTGGTTGTGGATGTGATTCTTTTACTGATGATTCTATTAATGTGAGATATTTCAAAGAAGCAACAAAAAAAAAAGGTTTCCGATCCCCTATTGTTTATGTTTGATGGTCCAGTATGAGATATAAACAACCCAAATGATGTAGGTTGTTGATAGTGAGATGGTAGCCATTGTTATTGTGTTTTCAATTTAGTAGTATTACAATGAGTCTGTCCCTTACGGGTACAGATGACAACTCTATAGGATTCTTCCTTTAAGATACATAACACTGCTGAGAGACGCCTATGAACCTTGCTTTATGTAATCATGTGGTCAGTACTTATACCGTCATCATAATATCAACCTACACAAATTGATAGTAAATTCACCGTTATTACCATAGCATAAAGTTCATGAATGGTAACTCCACTTGCGGTGGACCGTACATAATGAAGCTTGAAGCTGTAACTAACTGTAATTAACTGCACAAAGTTAGCCCTTTCGCTGACAGTATACGACAGCCGTGATGACAATAAAATTCTTGTCGTTTTGTTTATTGCGAAAGCATAGATTATGTAACTTCTAGCAGCGCTTCGGGGCTCCACTCCCTTGGGAATTTCAGGAAAAAAGTACACTATGTGGCATTTCAAGTTATATTCTACTGTACCGTGTACTAAATTTCATCGAAATCCGCCAAGTAGATTTTGCTTTGCACTACAAGAAGATGGCAAGTGGCAAATTGTATTGTTCAGATTTTTGTGGTCAAGCCTCTGTATTAGGTAACTAAATCGTTGGAAAATTAATGTCAAAATTGGAAAATGTAAAATTCGTAGAAGAGTCCTTTGACGAAGCGTGCGGATATATTTCTGTGGAGTTTTTGACGAAGCATGTTGTTGATAGATATTTCTGAAGATTTTTGACGAAGCGTGTTGCTGATAATCATATGCACTTCTTACTATTTAGTTATGTTCTAACTAAATAGGTATTATAAATTCGTAGAATGTCAAGGTCAAAGTTGTAGAAAGCCAAGGATAAAGTCTATATGTCAAGGTTTTAAAAAGTCGAACCTAGTGGCGAGAAAACCATTGTTAGTGCTCCATGCTACACAGACAAATCTTTTACATTTTATAATAAGGCCGACCGACCAGGAAAACCTGAATCATTCTCACTATATCTCACTAGTTCCATTGGCAAATAGTTCCATGGAACAAACCTTATTACCTATCCGTGCTTTACATAAATTCCATCTCTGGCCACATTCATAAATGGTAACAGCTACTGACACTGTAATGGTGCGTTATTTGTAAGACCATCAGATTTGCATGGCCACTGAAAGGTCTACGGTTCGAAGCGTGCACCACGACTGCAATTAGCACCAATTACTAGTTAAACGGTAGTGCGAACAGTAATTATGCGTAGAATTTTAATTTATAGGTTTGTAATTTGTATATTTACTTTGCACTCATAATAATATTATTTTATTATTGTCATTAACAAACCAGCTATAAGGCTATAATACTATATAATTATATACCTAATAAGAGTATGGTTTGAAGATATCGTCCAAGTCGCAGGAAGAAACATAAAAATTTGACGTCAAGACGTCTGTAGCCTTCGAGCAACAAGGACTCGCCAGTCCGTGTTGCTCTATGCCTGTATACGATGACGATGACAAATGATTGTCTACTCAAAACAATGTTAATTTTAACTTTGACTCTAATTTGAATTTTGTGTGTGCTTGAACGAGAGAGGATCTTGGCCTCCGATACAAGAAGCTTCCACTCCTTCCTCTTCTGCGCCACTTCCTGCCAGTCGGCTCTTTGGAGGGCCTCCAGATCTCTTAGGACTTCATTCGTCCAGCATTATCTGGGCCGGCCCACAATTCGTTTCCCGCTTGGTCGTCCCTTATACGCTCTTTTAGCTGCGCGATCCTCTCCCATCCTCTCCACGAGGCCGAGCCATCGAAGCCTTGCTTTTTTTTTTTTTATAACATAGGGCGGCAAACGGGCAAGCGGGTCACCTGATGGTAAGCGATCACCGCTGCCCATGGACTACTGCAACACCAGGGGTATCACAAGAGTGTTGCCGGCCTTTCAAGAAGATGTAGACTCGTTTTTTGAAGGTTCCAATGTCGTATAGGTTCGGGAATACCGCCGCAGGAAGTTGGTTCCACAGTTTGGTCGTACGTGGCACGAAGTGTCTTCTGCCTTCGTTTCGCCCATATTATTCGGGTCTGCTACTAGTTCTTCTAACTCTTTGTTTCTTCTCAGTCTCCAGCTACCTCCCCCCTAACTGGTCCCAGGATTTTCCGCCAAATCTTCCTCTCAGCTACCAGAAGCTTATTTTCCTCCTTCAGTGTCAGAGTCTAAGCTTCACAGCCGTATATTAGGATGGCCCTTATGACCGTCTTATGTACCATATTGTGTAACATTAAGTACTAATGGAGGTGACAAAATTACACCTTCTATGTATTTATTCGGAGTTCTGTGGTTGCGTTACACGCTCATAAGTTTCATAACCGTCATAATGCACAATTGCACAGTTAGCATGTTCACGCTACCGCAGGATAATACGAGTACTTTAACTATAGGCTTTAACGGCGCTGTAACCTTACGCATTCTACTTACATTTTATTACCTACCCACCGTGGGTAGGTAATAAAATGTAAGAGAATGCCCACGAACTATCCACGGTATTAGAAAAATACACGGAATATATAAATATAATATATTATGTGTATTTTCAGACATAACTTGTATATTTTCAAAAAACATCAACTCTGTCCTCGGGCAAGATTGTGGTCAAGAGCGAACCCATCTTTAATAATAAAAAAGAGCCATGCTTCTTACTCTGTACGCTAACTCTACAAGCCCTAACTTCACAAACTCTAACTAACTCTAACTTTTCAAACCTTAGTCAAAGAAAATATACACTAACGCAAACGTTACCTAGTCAAAATGTGTGACTTGGCCGTTTCCTTACTACTTACAGATCTAATTTGAATTACAGTGTATGATTTATATAAAAAAGTTGAATTTATTTAAGGCTACACTCCGCACTGAATCATTCATAACACCAACAATCGCTTTACGAAGAAAACCCCGCTATTAACATATCAGATTTCGCGTTAAATAAAGGTCAGAGCACAGGTTATTAATATCCGCTGCATTCCGCTTATCAATACAATACTATGATAAATGCACGTTTATGTAAGTATGTTATAATGTCTTCATCATAATTCTAGCACATCATCTTTTCATGTATCACCCCAACCGTTTGGTTGGTAAATAAATAATAAATATATACGGACAAATCACACAGATTGAGTTAGCCCCAAAGTAAGTTCGAGACTTGTGTTATGGGATACTAACTCAACGATACTAAATTTTTTATCAAATACATAATATATATAGACCTAGGGGTAGACCGCGAACGAGATGGCGAGATGACATTGAATGTTATCTGCGGGAGTGGAAGCGGGTATCTCTGGACAGGAAATTGTGGAAGGAGAAAGGGGAGGCCTTTGCCCAGCAGTGGGACACTTCAATAGGCTAGAGAAAAAAAAAAAAATATATACATAAACATCCAAGACCCGGGTCAATCTGAAAAAGATCATTTTCCATCTTGACCCGACCGGGGATCGAACCCGGGACCTCCGGTGTGGCAGTCCGGCGTGATGACCGTTGGGCCACGGAGGTCGTCATAAATTATACATCGCACACATGTGCATGCACTTTGTGTCGCCGCATCTCAGATTTTAGTTGTAAAATTGCATCAGCGAGTGTCATCGAACGAGAGGAATGCAGCAGGTGCGACTGTCCGATATTATGATGATTATATGTCATTACTGCTTCACTGCCGGCATATTCGGGTGACGATGCGTCTCTCCGAATCAGGTAAATTATATGATTAACTATTATGGGCCCGTGACTTCGTTCCCGTGAAAATTTCGGGAAATCCGCTCTTAGTGCTCCACTACACACCTTAAGGAACGTACATGACAAATTTCATCTTCCTACACTTAGTAGTTTTGTGCGTTGTCTGTCACTCAATATATTGTCCCGTTTTCAAGCTGTCTATCCTGCTTTTATTTATATATATGTATATTAAACTTAAAGTAACCTACCTATATATAAAGTAACCGACATAGCCCGCAGAATCGCCAAACTTAAGTGGCAGTGTACGGGGCACATAGCTCGTAGAACAGATAGCCGTTGGGGCAGAAAAGTTCTCGAGTGGCGACCACGAACCGGAAAACGTAGTGTTGGCAGGCCTCCCACTCGGTGGACCGACGACCTAGTGAAGGTCGCGGGTTGCGCATGGATGCGGGCAGCGCAGGACCGGTCGTTGTGGAAATCCTTGGGGGTCGCCTTTGTCCAGCAGTGGACGTCTTTCGGCTGAGAGAGAGAGAGAGAGAGAGATAATTATTATACCTACCATATTTTTTTAATACATCTTATCTATTCACTATAATTTTGTTAAAGATCTGTTACGAAAGATTACATTAACTATTTACGAATAACCTAGTTAGATACGTTTAATTAAATAGTTGTAAATTAAATTGCCTCCATATCCTGCACTATAATTGTGATCTTCATACAAGTCAATAAATTGAGACATTTACAACCATTCTGAGATGTCGGTGACTTTGACTGTTTATAGCTTGCCTTTAAATACCTGTGTGTAAACATTGCAATGTAAAGCCAATTAAAATAATACAGGTATAATTAATTATATGCATAAAGTACAGCTCATCTTTAGTTAAAGTATTAAATTGTTTTAATATAGGTTAGTACGTGTGTATAAGTTTAACACAAAATATCGAAAAAGAGGGTAAATTAAAAATTGTACAATTTATGCACAGAAATTGGAATACCTACCTTGGACGTTTTTATTCGACTAAAAATAAAATCTATTTTATTTAAGCACACAGGAACAAAATATACTAAAAAATAACAAGGAGTTAATTTTTAAAGAAACATAAATTAAACAATAAACCTTAAACATCTAAAACTAAAATACAAGCTAATTTAAAACAAATAATAATATTAATTAAGTAGGTAGGTACTATAAAAAAAAACATTCTTAAAAGATTTCTGGGCGGCAACGAAATAAAAACTAATAAAACATTTCAATCTCCAACCGATGCTGATTCAAACACATCAGCGTTAGAAACACATAAAATACACGATCAAAGTGTACTATTTTTTTAACCTTTTACAGATAACTCAAGTGCGCTTGAAATGAAACAGGCGCAGGCGCAATGCTTTTAATAGGTTCTATTCTGGGACGCCGGTTCGAATCCCGCGCATTCCGGCTCGCTCGCTGAGGACTAAAGAATAGTTATGAATAATAAGTGTGAAGCTTATGAATGATTAGTGTGAAGCTTGATAACCCCAAATCACATGCATAATCCTACTAATATTATAAACGTGGAAATTTGTGAATATGGATGTTTGTTACTTTTCCACGCAAAAACTGCTGGACGGATTTCGATAAAATTTGGTTCACTGGTAGACTGCAACCTAAAATAATGCATGGGTACCTTCAAAGTCTAATTTAATTGACCCTAATTAATAGATAGAAATGCATCTGTTAAATAAATCTGATGATGAACTTCCAATATACAATAATCAGGAAGAAGAAAACATGAGACCAGAGATAGAAATGAGGCCAAATACGATACCTACCTAATGTATATACCTATGTATATGCTTCCATGCTGGACTGGAAGCGTAGAAAAAACATAGAATGTGCCAGCTGCTTCTCTTCCCGCGCAGATTGTAAAAGTCAATCGAGGGAAAGGGCTTTAAACTGGGGATTCCTCCACTCATAGGCGATGGGCTAGCAATCTGTCACTATACCTGAATCTCCATTCCATCAGAGAGTCCACTATTCAGCTTAGCGTGGCCATCAAGTCTCACGACTCTTGGCTCTGTCTACCCCGTAAAGGATAAGGACGTGATTCTATGTATGTATATTTCTGCAGTATGAGTCTGAGATAATGTGAAGTGAACATGTGTGAGAGAACATGTTAAGCAGAGATTGCTCATATATATATACATAGAAATACTCTAACGTTTACCTCCACGTTTATAATACGAGTACCTTTATTGGTAAGTTTCTTTCAAAGAGTAAAATGGAAGGAACTCCACCGACGAGAGCCTAGCTCTTAAATTTGTGATGATAATATTGGTAAGCAAGATTAGCGGTCAAACGAGAATTTATATTGTTAATTACAGGACCAGGAGCTCCAAGACATAGGTGACGACTACCCAATGGATGACCTTTACAACGACGAGGAGCCTGATCCAGCATCCACCAACAAACCTATAGGCATCACGCCGTCAGCTTTCACCATAAAAAACACGGAGTACAGAGACGCAGAGTACAGGGAACTACTTGTGTCGGCTGCTGATCCCATTGCTGCCACCAATGAGAGGCCTAAGATCCTCAATAGCTGTAAGTAGCATCATCTATTTCCACTTACTTCACGAAATTGATTTGTATTTGTCTTCGTCTTGTGTGGTAGTTCAAATCAATCCGAATTTATTACTGAGGATTGATGAACTCGAACTTTGTTACCATCAAAAGAAAACTTTGAGTTGAAAAGAAAACAAAAGAAGTATAAAACGCAACTTTTTGTGGAGAAACATTGTCTCCTGTTCTAGTAACCTTTAATTAGTTGCTTTTATAAGTTTATGAGCTTGAATTTATTCTGGAATTTTTAATCGTAATTAATTTCTATAATAAGAATACTTTAGTTTTGCACATTCTCACACTCTTGAGATACCCCTGGTGTTGCAGTTGTCTATGGGCAGCGGTGATCGCTTACCATCAGGAAAAAAAATACTTATAAGTATTTAAAGTATCATCATCTCTATTCCAGCGTCACTCAGCCCAGCAGAACGCAACGCCCTCCGTCGAGCCATCTTCACAAACATGGCCACAGTTATGCGCACGGGCAAGTGCCAGGTCCCCCAGCCCCGCTGGCTCAACGTTCGTCAACTGGCACCGGCTGCCAATATTGTGTAAGTAAAATACCAAGGTGTCGGTAATTTTACCTTTATTAATCAGTGATTTTAATAAATCTTCAAGGTGTTATAATGAAAGGATAAAAAAACACAATCACTTTTGTATTATTTTCCTGGGACAGTTTATTAAATATCACATAACCATATAAGTGTATGTATGCAGTAAATCTTATTGATGATTTGTAATTTTTAACCATAACAATATTTTCTTGAGTTGCAACCAATCAAAACATTGTGTATCTTCATTTATCGTTCGGGGAATTCCCGATACAGAAATCGCTGCATCAATCTAATGTCTTATGATAGACGCATTCTTCTTCTTGTCGAGTCGTAATCAGAAATGGGTTGATACTCGGGAATAAACGGGCTGAAACCGTTTCTTCCTGGCTGAAACTGTTTCTTTCCGGCATTAATCCATCTCTGATCGTACGTAATAGCTATCTGAATGATTTTCTACCAGTGAATTTTATCGTACTCCTTGGTTTTATAATAGATAGTTACACATATAAGGAATTTTGGGATAAAATATAAGCGTTTTCATTCGTAAATTTCATTATTTACGAGTGAAAGCTCTCATGTTCCATCTTAGACTTAACGTTCCTTACGAAAATTTAGCTTACATAGTTCGACTAATGCTCGCAGCGACTACAGATCGCGCCATCCACGAAGACGCGCCCCACCCCCACGCGGCTGCTTACACACTGTAAACGGATAGTGGGGCGCGTCTTCGTGGATGGCGCGATCTGTACCTACTGACAACTTATCTATACATATAATAAAACAGTAAAAATATTTTGTTTATACATTTAGTATTTTTGACTGAAATGGATAGAGGGACAATTAAAAAGAATAAAAGAAAGCAAAAAAATTTCGTTTCACGCAAAAACTACTGGACGGATTTGAATGAATTTTTTTTTGTTGTATAGCTATTAAGCCTGGGCAACATATAGGCTATAATTTATTTTGAAAACTGGAACACCTGATGAAGAACCTTAACAGAACAGCTAAACTATAAGAGATATGGAAATGGTGCCTTAACAAAAGTTGTTCAACCTGATGAGCATTTTCTGATGACGTATAAAAATTTAAGATCTGGAACATCTGATGAAGAACTGCAAGAGACCAGCTACACTATAACATATATGGAAATGGCGCCTTATTAAAAGTCGTTCAACCTGATGAGCATTTTCTGCTGTCGTATAAAAATTGAAGATCTGGAACATCTGATGAAAAGCTTTAAGAGAGATTTTTCATCTAATAGCCCGGGAAGTAGTGTCATGACGTGCAAATTTTGGTATCGGAAGAATTCACTTGGCACAGGTGTTATATACATGAAGTTAAGCTAATTTAGCCCGGTAGCCATCCACCCCCTGGTGGGTAGGTAGAGGGGGCATTCAAAGGTACACGCCGCCGCGCTTTAGTTAAAAAATCATATCAGCTTCTATTTACCTACCACCTCGAGTTTGGTGTCATTTTCTAGTAAATCAGGCATGAGGAATTCATTTTTGAGACATTTAGTATATAGTTTAAAAGTAAAAAAGGAAAATATTGACGAAAATATCAAAATCGGTTTGTTATTTTTTTTATTCAACTGTCAATATTTTTGAAAATCCTGAATTTTGTGCAAATAAAAAAATACTATATTAAAGGATATTTATCTAGCTTTTAAAAAATATATACTTTAATATATAAAGTTATCACAGATGTTTCTGAAAAAAATCGGACATGGTACGCGCGAACTTTTACAGTAGTCTAGTTTCTCATCCTTTTGTTGACATATTAATTTGGTTTTATATGCAAAATATACAGAAAATGTACTTTACTTAGTTATTGACTGTCTCTTATGGTCTGATGAATAAATAATAGTATTTTTAGGGTTCCGAAGTAAACATGGAACCCTTATAGTTTCGTCATGTCTGTCCGTTTGGCTGTCCGTCCGTCTGTCCGAGACTTAGCTCAGAGACTATTAATGTTATCAAGTTGTAATTTGGTATAGATATACATATTAATTACGCGGATAGAAATGTAGAATAAAATCATGAAAAAAAAATTTTTTTAGGGCGGTTCCCCTACGGCTAAAGAGGGGATGATTTTTTTTTATCTCGATTATACCATCGTGTGGGGTATCATTTGATAGGTTTTAAAAAATATTATGAGTGTGCGAACATCATATTTTGATTTAGGGATCCGTATGTGAAATATTTCACTTTAAAGTGCAAAAATTTTGTCAATGTGGTGAAAATGCTATGTGAAAATACCTTCGCATACCGCTTCACTTCTCGACAGTCGAGCAGTGAAGCGGCATGTGGGACTTGGACCCACTAAAACCAACCCCGGTGCTCTCTACATACCAACACAGAAGAAGTGGGAACGGTGGAGTTACCACCAATCTTCCACACTCTCCAGCAATGGCTGTGACCTTCAAATGTCACCCTGCATCGAGTATAATTACTCCGCCTGCCTTAAATAATAGCCTCTTAAAAACGCGGACGATGGACCAATTACCAGGTCCATCGCCAGCCATTATCAAGGGGGCATAAGATGGGCATAGGCCCTACTTCTCCGGCCCGGCCGACAAGAGCTTCTCGTTGTTGCTCTGCCTCTTCTTTCTTTGGCATTATAGTCTCGCTGAATATCTATGCTTTATTGTGACCTAGGCGCGATTTTCTTCACGCCATAAAAAGCCCCAGAAAGAATTTTTGCCTCTAGATCCCATGGCAAGGACCCAACAAGAATACAAGCAGCGTCTGCAGAAACTGTACGATATCCTCGTATTGTACAGATAGCCCTTTGGGGTCTACGCAAAAACATTATGCTCTCCTTTATCATCTGCGCATATTGGGACTCCATATAATGCCATCGACCGTACGACACCAGTATTGAGGCGTCGCGCGGGTGTATTGGGTCCTATTAGGCAGTATCCTGGACGACGCAGATGCCGATTTCAAGAGTTTCGGAGCCATATTCTTGAAATGATCGGAGAACTTCCATTTGGCATCCAGGATTAGGCTTCATAGTTCTAGGTTCATTCAGGCGAGGTACTTCATAGTTCCACCAATAGCGATATTGACCCCACCTACCTCTATGCTCGCATTTTCTGGCGGTGCATGTCTAGGACGATAAAAACATAGGGCATGGGATGCGGAACGCCACATGATATTTCCCAGCATCGCCATCCGTCTTTCCCTGGGTACTCGACGTGCCTTTCTGACAAGTAGGAGTCCACAATGCACAGCACACTCTACATGCCCACCCTAGTAAACAGCTCTTAGGAGATGCAGCCGAGAACTGGCTTCCATCGGCGGAACATTCTCTAGCTGTCTGTCTTTTTTAGATAACAGCGCACTTGCGAATTTGGGATAGGAAATGGAATTAAATAAATGGAAACCAAAGTGGACTATTGCACCAGTTGCTGCTACCGCTTGTCGTGAACTGATTCGGTGCAAGCCACGGTGCGGTGTTAGGTGCAGCTGTCAAAATTCAATTAAAATGAACCAAATTATGCCACTATGGTGGAAAATGTCGGTAATATAATAAAATAATTGGTCAAGTCCGTATCGAACCACCATTGTAGAGTTCCGAAGGTGCCTGCCTACTCTGTACAAATGTGGATACATCAACTCAAATTAACTCCCAGCTTTATTTAACTAATGACTATAATACAATGTATATATACCATACCATCATATTCAATGAAATATGTATGTTCCTACAAATATTTTTCATACTAAAATCGATTTTGTAAGTTAGTTTTAAAGTGTAAAGCCTACATAATAGTGATAGTTTTCCTTTTAAATTCATTATCTTTACTACGTATTATGACTTTTTCCCGTATCCACAGACAACTATTTTCCTATTCGAAAGGGGGGACACTTGACTCTTAACAAAATTTTGCACTTTAAAGTCAAATATTTCACAAACGGATCCCTAAATCAAAATATGATGTTCACACACTCATAATATTTTTGAAAAACCTATCAAATGATACCCCACACGATAGTATAATCGAGATAAAAAAAAATCATCCCCTCTTTAGCCGTAGGGGAACCGCCCTAAAAAAAATTTTTTTTCATGATTTTATTCTACATTTCTATCCGCGTAATTAATATGTATATCTATACCAAATTACAACTTGATAGCATTAATAGTCTCTGAGCTAAGTCTCGGACAGACGGACGGACAGCCAAACGGACAGACATGACGAAACTATAAGGGTTCCATGTTTACTTCGGAACCGTTAAAATACTATTATTTATTCATTAGACCATAAGAAACAGTCAATACCTAAGTAAAGTACATATTCTGTATATTTTGCATATAAAACCAAATTAATATGTCAACAAAAGGATGAGAAACTAGACTACTGTAAAAGTTCCTAGGCACCGCCGCGTAACATGTCCGATTTTTTTCAGAAACATCTATGATAACTTTATATATTAAAGTATATATTTTTTAAAAGCTAGATAAATATCCTTTAATATAGTATTTTTTTTATTTGCACAAAATTCAGGATTTTCAAAAATATTGACAGTTGAATAAAAAAAATAACAAACCGATTTTGATATTTTCGTCAATATATTCCTTTTTTTCTATTAAACTATATACTAAATGTCTCAAAAATGAATTCCTCATGCCTGATTTACTAGAAAATGACACCAAACTCGAGGTGGTAGGTAAATATAAGCTGATATGATTTTTTAACTAAATCGCGGCGGCGTGTACCTTTGAATGCCCCCTACCTACCCACCAGAGGGTGGAAGGCTACCGGGCTAAATTAGCTTAACTTCATGTATATAACACCTGTGCCAAGTGAATTCTTCCGATACCAAAATTTGCAGGTTCCATACATTGGATGACACTACTTCCCGGGCTATACAGTGTCGAGAACTCCCATAGCTAGTACTTATCATCCCGGGAAAAAGCACCTGGCCGAGCCGCGGCAAAAGCTAGCGAGTAATGAATATACGTGCCTGCGGTCTTAAGCTGACGACCCTTTGAGGTGCCTCTTTGGGACGACCCTTTGAGGCGCCTCTCCCACTTCTCGCCTGTGCAGAGCAACTACGCTCTGCTGCCAGAAAATGTGCGCAGAGCGAATCCGGACAAACGAAGCGGCGGGAAGAATTCTGTACCGGAACTTCACCGGGAAAAAACCACCGGTAAAAATAAGTACCGGGAAAAAATCTCCACGCGACACCACGCTTGTCCGACTAGAATCTAACTTAACGCAGTCTGCTACCACCGTAGCTTATGAAGGGAGCTACAGGGCCCTATATAATAACCTAACCTATAAATTAATTACAATGGAAAACCACTTACCAAGCTAAATCTTCTTTCTCTTCGGATCCAAACTTGAGTGTCTTCGGGAAGGGGGAATTCCTAATCACCCTACCTAACCCATGAGATCTC
Organism: Ephestia elutella; assembly: GCA_018467065.1. Lineage (NCBI taxonomy): Eukaryota > Metazoa > Arthropoda > Insecta > Lepidoptera > Pyralidae > Ephestia > Ephestia elutella. The sequence goes on along the minus strand of CM031575.1, from coordinate 17,030,143 downwards.
AATTCCCCAGAACAAATAAATAGATTTCTTCCCGAAATCGGCTCGGCAACAGATAGATGTGAGCGAGCAGCCACGCGTCACATCCCACAGGAGAAAGTCACAATGACGGGCACACAAACACAAAGTTCAATAGTTATTTAACAAACAGGAAATTCACCAATACAACTCAAGATAATTAGCAATCAAAGAACGCGGGACCTCTCGCGTATTAAAAATCAAACCGATATCGCATGGGACAATGGCGACCGTCCACCACCCATTTTACACGCGAGCAATGTGAGAACCCCAAACCGCCTGGCGGCGATAACAGGAAACGCCTGCGTTTAGTTTTACCCAATATATTACAAACATCCCCCCGTCCCGGTCTGAGAAGCAGACCGCTAGCTTACTCTACGGGAAGGCGGGCGAGAGAGGTCACACCTCTCCTTAAAATCGAACCGTCGACCAACACCTCAGCCACACGCGGAGTGCCATCTCCGCCAAGAATCAAACGTAATATGCGAGCTCGTCGCCAAAGCAATGAGGGCAAATTTGCCTCTTTTAACAATACTAAATCACCCTCCCTGGGAGGCTCAGTCCTGTCTGTCCACTTCACTCTTTGCTGCAGCAAATGCAAATATTCAAGCGACCAGCGACGCCAAAAGTCCTGGCTCATTTGCTGCAACATTTGAAAACGCGACAACCGATATACGCGTTCATCCTTCCACGGGTATTCGGGCAGGGCATTCAACGGCCCTCCCACCAAAAAATGACCAGGGGTGAGAGCTTCCAAGTCATTTGGATCTGGAGATAGCGGACAGAGAGGACGAGAGTTGAGGACCGCCTCAACTTTACAAAACACTGTGGCCAGCTCTTCAAAAGTTAGAGCCGTTTCTCCGATAATGCGGCGGAGGTGGGTCTTTGCGGATTTCACAGCCGCTTCAAAATCCCTCCCCAATGGGGGCAACTTGGGGGACTAAACTTCCAGGTTATTCCCCTTTGGGCAGCAATTTGACTTAAACTAGTACAATTTTTATCAATAAACACAGAAACATCCTTAAGATAATTTACAGTTCCCTTATAGTTTGTGCCATTATCAGACCTAATAAGGGAAGGTAGACCTCGACGCGAAACAAAACGATCCAACGCGGCGACGAAGGCCTCCGTAGTCAGAGCCGATACCACCTCCAAATGGACAGCCTTGGTGGCCAAACAAACAAATACACACAAATAGCCCTTCACAATACGGGCATTACGAAAGGGAGAAGCCTTGATCGAAAAGGGACCGGCAAAATCGGTTCCAACGCCGTCAAACGGTCTCGAAGGTCGGATTCGATCAGCGGGCAAATCACCCATCTGTGGTTGCATCGTGGATGCCTTCAACCTATAACATGCAATACATCGAAACAGGACACTACGGATTGCTCTTCGGGCAGACAAAATCCAAAACTCGCGTTGCCAAAATAGCCAACAAAGCATTGCACCCAGCATGGGCGTTACGAATGTGTCGATCAGACACCAAAAGCTGCACCAAGGGTCCGCCCTTGGGCAACAACAGAGGATGGCGAGTCTCATATGGAAGATCCGCCTTCCGGAGCCTGCCTCCAACCCGAAGAAGCCCATCCGAGTCGATGTACGGGTTCAAACGAGCGACCGCGCCCTTCAACTTAGCGCGTCCGTCGCGCAAAATACGAAGCTCTGACTCAAACCGTCCGGTCTGCACGACACGGACCCAATGCAACAATGCGCTCCGGCGCTCTTCTGCACCTGCAATCGGCTCCAACCGCTTTGCCTGTGGGTTTCTACAATTATGTATGAAACGCTTAATCCAACTGGTAACACCCAGAAGCTTATCCAAGCTGCTATACCGAGCAAGTAGCCAATCCGGCTCCGACGTCGTCTCAGCGACTACAGCATGTACACGGAGCCCAGTCAAACTCAAAGAAGTAACATCTGTCTGACAGACAGGCCAAGAAGTTTCTGATCCCATCAGCCACTCTGGACCCCACCAGAGCGGGTGTGACACCAATTCTGGTGCCGTACAACCTCGGGAGGCACAGTCCGCTGGGTTAAGCTCTCCCGGCACATGTCTCCATGTTATATCAATTCCGATATTCTGGATTTGGGAAACCCGATTTCCCACAAAAACCTCCAAGGTATGTGGGGCCGCGCGCAACCATGCAAGCGCGACCTGGCTATCCGACCAGGCGAAGATGTCTCGTATCTCGACCGTGGCCGCCAGTTCACTGGCAACGTGATGCAACAATTTAGAGAGAAGGTGAGCTCCACTCAACTCAAGCTTGGGAATAGTCAGCCTAGTCCTGATGGGGGCGACCTTGCTCTTCCCTAACAAAAGCGAGACATTGACCCGGCCATCGGCGTCAACTGTCCGCATATAGACTGACGCGGCGTAGCCTCGCTCCGACGCGTCACAAAAGCCATGCAGGCTGGCTCGATATTTCCCGGGGGCAATATTCGACGAGGCAAGGCAATCCGATTGACTTCCTTAATCGATGAAAACAACTCGAGCCAATCATCCAATGGAGAGCCAAACAGCGGCTCGTCCCACGAGACGCCCAAAGTCCAAAGTCTCTGAAGAAGACACTTCGCAGAGAATATTACTGGACTGATCCAACCGCTTGGATCAAACATACGAGCTATTACGGACAACACCGTTCTCTTAGTCCAGACTTTTGGTATTTCCAAGTCCACTTGGAATGTAAAAATATCGGTTAGCGGCTGGTACTGCATGCCCAGCACCGCTATCCTGTTGGGATCATCTACATCCTCAAACAGGTGAGGGTTCTGTTGGTGATCCTCCGGGATCCCTTCTAGAACTCTAGGCTCATTGGACAACCACTTACGTAGCTCGTAGCCACCCGTTTTCAATATTTCAATCAATTCATCCCGCAGTAGGAGGGCCTCCTCAATACTTTGGGCTCCGGTGCACACGTCATCAACATACAAGTCACGTGACAGCACGGAAGCCCCACGGGGAAAGCGGATCCGTTCCCGCTCTGCCAATTCAAGCAATGATCTGATGGCGATATAGGGACTAGATTTCAAACCATACGTGTTTGTGTTGAGTTCATACACCGTCACAGGATCCTCAGGGCGCTCACGCCAGAGTATCAACTGGAATCGCCTGTCCTCAGGATGTATGACTGTCTGGCGGAACATCATCCGGATGTCCGCGCCAAAAACCACTTGATGTCTTCTAAAGTTCAAGATGATGTCAATTATGTCCCTATGCAATTTGGGACCCGAATGCAAACACAGATTCAACGAAACTCCGTTCGAAGTGGGTGCGGACCCATCAAAGACAGTCCGCAACTTGCCCGTTGAGGCCTTCACCACCGCGTGGTGGGGCAAAAAATAATGCTCAGTTGAGCTCCAATCAACTCGAGCCGGAGACATGTGACCCAAATCCTCGTACTCGCGCATAAATTCAATATATTTATCGCGAAGTACGTGGTCACGCTGCATACGTCGCTCCATGGACAGCAGTCGTTTCTCCGCAAGCGCCCTACTTTGCCCTAGGCTAGGACGAGAGGCAACAAAGGGTAACCTAGTTACAAACCGACCGGAGGGCAACCTCTCCGTGGTCGATCGAAAAAGGGCTTCGCACTCAGCGTGTTCCGGATCCATCCTGGAACTCATAGGTGGCTCCTCCACCTCCCAAAACCTTTGCATGGTCTTGGCCAAGGACGCAGATGCGACAACCGGTGGCTCCTCCGCGGTGCCATTATCAAACACAGGGCCCATCAGGGCAAAACCAAAAATCGTAGACACTGCCATCAGTGAAGACGAACCCAGAGCCTTCTGTGTACCCAACAAAATCCAACCCAATACGTCCGAGCCCAGGAGCAAGTCCACTGGGCCGGGATGAAAGACAAAGGGGTCGGCCAAATCCAGACCCGAAACCAAAGACAACACACCCGGCGGTATGTCTGTCGAGGGGTGCCAACCCGCAATGGTATCCATTACCATAGCCGAAGTCGTGATCCTCATTGTGGAGGACTTCAGCGAAGAAAAGGTGACAAGTGTCTGGCCCGTCAGACACTTCACTTGTATGCCACCAACTCCAAGAAGTGGCACAGGCGAGTCTTCCACGACTAAACCTAACTGGCGTGCCACTCGAGTGGCAACCAAACTGCTTTGAGCCCCTGAGTCCAACAGAGCTCTCAAATGTAATGGCTTCCCCTACGACCCCATACGCGGACCACCGCGGTAGGGAGCAGAACCGTCCGCGGCTCTGTCCCAGCAAGGGAGCAAGCTAGTTACGGGCTCCCCACTCTCTCCAAACCAGGGGGGCGCCACTGACCCGGATAATATGTCGGGCGAGTGCACATCCCCATCTGAGGGGGGGCATACCCCGCGGCCCGGCCATACCTATGGTACGGCGGGTGGTACTCCAGCCGTGGGTACTCGTGCAGCGGCGGAGAAAACCGCTGCGGCTGCATGTGGTGGGTAGTGGTAACCCGCGTGGAGGGGGGTGTCCCCACTCTCACGTCCGATCTAGGGCCCCCGCCCATGGGGGCCCTATCCGGGGCCTGGCCAGCCACATACTGGCCACGAGCTTGGGGCGCGTGGTCCCGGTCCGCCAAGACCCGCGCAGGTACGCGACCCCCTCCCGAGGGGGGTGTGCGACGAGCGAAGCCGCGTCCTCCGTCCAGAAGGTGGAGGGCTTCGCGCAGGAGCGCCCCCGCCCATAGGGGGACCCCCTGCCTCCGAACAACCGGGCCATCCCCGTTTCGGTTCATGCAGAGCATCACGTGGTGCAGCCCACGGCATGCACTGCATGGTATGGCATTGGGACAGTCACGTGCATAGTGACTGCCCAAACAATAGAAGCAAAAGTTCATGCCGCCTTGCCATGCGGCGCCGATCTTGTACTGGCAGTCTCTGCCAGTCCCTGCATTGCAGCAGGCTGGCTGGCCCATCCGGCCACATTGCAGGCAGTCCGCGTCCTCGCGACTGCTGCCGTGTGCAACCCGCACACCAACGGCTCCACGCGGTG
>CM031575.1:16848631-17025044 GCA_018467065.1 Ephestia elutella | reverse complement strand
GTGCCTTAACAAAAGTCGTTCAACCTGATGAGCATTTTCTGATGACGTATAAAAATTGAAGATCTGGAACATCTGATGAAGAACTGCAAGAGACCAGCTACACTATAACATATATGGAAATGGCGCCTTATTAAAAGTCGTTCAACCTGATGAGCATTTTCTGCTGACGTATAAAAATTGAAGATCTGGAACATCTGATGAAAATCTCCAAGAGAGATTTTTCATCTAAGCGAAACTCACGCGGGCGACAGCTAGTACTAAATATGTTTAAAAATAAAAGGTTTAAATTGTTAACTTCAGATACATGCCCCCGTGCGTGCAACTCCATCGCTGTGCGGCCGACTCCGGCTGCTGCCACGACGAGACTGAGGTCTGTGCTCCCGTTGCTGGCAACCACGTCGTTTTGCCAATTTACGTGAGTCTCTGAATTCCTTTAATTTTTGCTTCATTATCTTCTTCTGCAACTCCACCGTTGTGCAGCCGACTCCGGCTGCTGCCACGACGAGACTAAGGTCTGCGATCCTGTCGCTGGCAACCACGTTGTTTTGCCAATTTACGTGAGTACTCATTAATATCTTCTTCAATAGTATCTTCTTTTGCCTGTTCCCTTTACTTACGGTGGGTCCTCCTCGTTATTAGGCACCAGGACGTTCAGTTCTGAGTTGTCTGTATAAGCTTCGAACGTACCATATCTATGTAACGGTTGTCCGCCACGTGTAACACTACCTGTGACACAGGACAGGTACCTATGTTGCCTAGTGTGGAGTGTGGTGTGTTATTATTTTAAGTATATTATGTAAATAGTTCATTCATTCTGTGCCCCTGTTCTGTGTGATAGCCAGTGCCTTTTTGATAATGTATCTCGCCTTAACAATAATTCATCTCCTTCAACTATATATTATTTTAAAAAAACTAACTTTTATACTTTACATAAAAAGGTTCCATAATGATCCATAAAAATCGTTCTTGAAGTAATACTATCAACGTCATCAGATTTCTACGTCTCTAAGTTCGCGGTGAATGTTATATTAAAAGTAATCTCTAATTCCAGTTGAAAAAAGCCAACGGCAGCATGGAACCAGCTCGCATGCGATTCTTCAATCACACTCAATGCGCCTGCGTCTCCCAAGAAACCCTTCAGAGCACCGTCAGGACTAAAGTAGAAACCCAGCAGAAGCGAGAGAGCCAGTACAAGAAGGAGAGTGAGGGGGATTACAGGCTGGCGGACTACAGAGGCAGTGGCAATGACTACAGGCCACCTACTGCTGAGCCTGACTTGGAGAGAGACGAACCTACTGCTCCACCGCAACTTAGAAGGTGATTATTTATTTCATACTTATTTGGTAGATTTCAAGTTCAAGGTTCGCATTGGTGTCAGAGGAAATAGCTGATCTGAATTTTTCAAACGCATATCTGAAAAATGACATTGATACACTCAAAATATTTTAGAATACCTTCCAATAATAATCCGTGTAATGGGGCAGACTGTTCTTAAAAAAGAGTAAACATTTTTAATTGTGATGATTTAAGGCATTATTAAAACTAAACAAATCTGACATCCAGATGCACCTGCCCAGCGCTCTTCATGGCCAAGATCACCGACAAAGGCCAATGCTCCTGCGTCTGCGAGTGGCCAGAATTGGTCCGCAAGCGGGACTGCCTGTCCATGTCCCGGGGTCGTGAACACTTCGGTCTGAGAGACCGTGTCTGCGTCATCAACGGGGACTGCACTCCTCCCACTTGCGAGTTTGGCGCTTTCGAGAGGAGCATCGGAAGGTGTCCGCCATCGAAGAGGTATAGGCGAAGGTTCCATCATGGCAGAGCCAGACTACTGTTTGACAAGTCTATTGAAATGTAATTTGGATTGAATTGAATTTGAATTCCAATTGTTTCTTTATAATCAAGTTTTGAATTCTTCCTGGTTATATTCCTTATTCAGGGTCGTGGTACTTATTGTGAAGAGAGAAACATATGCAATGACTTTTTGAACAAAATCAAACTGGACTACTGTCACCTCCATTTCACATAGGTACCTACTAGCTTATAGTCACTAAAGCGGTTTCCTGATGAAGTTTACCTTCACATGGTGCAAACATTTGATGTATAATCAAATAATAGGCAAAGGCAATTGTTGTTATTTAAATAGGCTTACAAATAGCACTTTTAAATTGTCATATATCTAAACTCCATTTATTCTTACCAGTCCTATCATGTAAACAATCTTCACAGTACTTTTTGTTGAATTTTGTTGAAAATAAATCAAATATTAGTTCAAACCTAAACATTCTAAAGTAAAACATTTATTAACCACGAAAGTAATTTCCTAAAAAGTCTATTTAAATTTATATTGTTGTTAAATCATAAAAAGACATGGTAAGATTGTTTACATGATAGGACTGGTAAGAATAAATGGAGTTTATATATCATCATGAATTTTAGATTAAATGCCATTTATGATCATACCCGAAGTCTTCGATCAACTACTTAGTCCGAAGTCCATTTTCGAACTTTAGACATCCTCCATAATGATAGAGCCTAGTAATATTTTTTTAATAAGTACATAGGTATAGAAATTAAGTACGTATATACTATGGAAAAAATTTGAACTTCGGTATGTGCCTTATAAGTTTTTATTAAGTTCTTAGTTTAGGCGTCGGAAGTTCAGATAACTAAGTAGGTACCTACTTAAAATGGCTTAGGTAATGATGGCTGTTCATCCAGTCATCATTGTAAAAAATTTATATTTATCTATGTGGAAATATAAAAAATAATGTGTTAAATGATATACAAGATTGCTGTATCTTAGGTACGTACATATATTTATCAATCCATATTTTCAAATTTTGATCAAATAGAAGACACTTAATTCATTGCTATAAACTTATACCTACTTATTTACATAAACTAATATTTTTCTTAAATTTATGTAGCTTTACTGTGCAGAATAAAAAGAAAAGAAAAAAAGAATAATATATAAATAAAAGATGCCACAAAAGTTATGTACTTTTCAAAAATTCATCACTTTTGAAAACATACAATTACCTAAGTATATATTTTTTGTAATTTAACTTATTCTTATTGAAATAAATCTCATTATAACATTTTGCCGACATCCTATGGGACTTTTTCGCTTTTAAGTTATGTGTAAGATAAATTAATATGTAGATAAAAACGGTGCCATATGAGGAGTCATAATTTTAAACTCGTATTATTTTTTAAATAATTTATTACATATGTACTTACTTATTATTTACTAAGTTTTTAAGGAAACGTATGCATAATATTCATAAATTATACTTTCCACGGTTTATTTCTTGTTTACAATTCGTTTATATTAAATTTAATTAGGTATAATTATAAGTTGTAAATAAATTCGATATAAGAAAATTGACTTTTTGTTATATTAATGTCCTGACTGTTCCCTTTGGTTGGAAGACGAGGGCCCGACCCTTACAAAAAAATATTTTCTATTGCGCTTCAATTTTATATATTTTCTATTGCGCTTCAATTTTATTGATGGCACTACATAGCAAACTAAAAAAAATACTTCCTTCAGTAATTAAAATACTGAAAAAACAGCTGTTAATATTATATCAACTGTTTTTTTCAGCCAGTAATAATATATTTGTCTCTTTAAACTAATAGGTAGGTACTTATATATGCAAAATAAATATAGTGAAATAAATGAACAGGTAGGTAGGTATTTATTGCCTTGAAGGTGAATAGAAAATAATATCTTTTGTTTATAACCAATGCGACGATGCATATCTATTTACAAAGAAAACAGATATATTCTACTTTTAACCTCTTATTTATAAAAATAAACTCATAGGCATAGATAGGTGAACACGAAGTCAGATATGGCCCGCCGCAGAAGGTGGCTTAAAACGGCCACTTTGTAAATATTTAATAATGAACCTTATAAAACCACACATAAGGTTATTTTTTTTTAATTTAGGAAATGAGTAATGGAGTATATTTCAATTCATCAGAGTGGCTGTTTTACACCACGCAAGCTCCGCCGTCATCGCTTTTTCTTCTGCGGCGCGCCATTTTGACATTTTAATGAAAAGACACTACATACCTCATTCTTCAACCCCACAGATAACCCCAACCCTAATATAATTTTAGTTAAATAATATGTGGGAAATGGAACGTGATGAATGAGAGGTGGGAGTGAAAGGGATGGAAGATATAGAATTAAGATGGCGATACGCGTGGGTACTGATATAAGGTGTCCTGAGTTAAAATAAAGATTTGTCGTGCATCCTGTGGTTTCACTCCGAGCCTTCATCCCACAAATTTGGGGGCTCGTCCGGGATGGACTTGGAGTGTATAAGAAGACGTATTTAAGAAGATAAGAAGACGATACCGGCCGGCGCGCATAACCCCAAGACGCAACGTGGTTTTGCAGCGTGGGCCACGACGACGAGACGACGATTTCTGGAAGACGAGCTTATAAAGACGGTTTACAAAGACGAACGCGACGATGGCTGGCGGCTCAAGCGATTCGGCAAGCTCGCAGGCTGTCGTACCTACTACGACGATGAATTTTTTTGAGGGAAGCGTCGCCCCTTTCAATGGCGAGGACAAGTCTTACTCCTCTACGAAATGGGCCCAAGACATTGAGGATAATGCCGAAGTATTTGGCTGGAGTGCCCAGCAGAAGTTGATTATAGCGCGGAGGTCGCTATGTGGCACGGCGGCCCTATGGCTAAAATCTGAAAAGGTATATAAGACGTATGATGAATTGAAGATCGCCCTGCAGCGGGAATTTCCTGACACGATCAATGTCAAGGAGATGCACGAGCTAATGTCTGCAAGAAAGAAAAGCAAAGATGAAACATATCAACAGTACATGCTCGTGATGAAGGAGCTCGGGAAACGAGCAAAATTCCCTGATTACGTAGCCATCCAGTACATAATAGACGGAATTCAAGATAGCCAAGTAAATAAAATGATTTTGTATGGCGTCACTACCTATAGTGCCCTAAAGGAGAAGTTGGCTATTTACGAGAAGATTAAATCAGACGTCCGCGCCGAAACCGCTGCTGCAAAGAAGCAAGGAGTAGCTGCATTTGCATCGCGTCGTTGCTACAATTGCGGCGAAAGAAGTCATGTGTCATCTCAGTGTCCGAATGGACTTAAATGTTTCAAGTGCAATCAATTCGGCCATATTGGATCCCGTTGCACTTCGACAGCAGCGCCATCATCGGTGGGCGGAAATAGCGGTGCGAAGATGGAGCGGAACTCGGCTACGACGTCATCAGTGCCGGTAAAACAGTCCACATCCGGTCAGACGCAGGAGGCCAATTCTCGCGTTTGCGATATTTTATCGAATTTGATAATATATCAAACTTCTTTTATCGAACAAAATTATCACAAAATCCTCCAAAATGGTATTCTCGAACCTATTCGACATAAAACTCGATATTATATCGAAAACTAGGGCTTCTCTAATTGAAAACACGTTCCTTTTTCTCGATTGTACTTAACTACAATCGAGAAATTTATGTTTTACTTGTTTCATTAAATATTTTATATAAAACCAATGTTTTAATAGTGAATTTATGTAAAAATAGTTATAATACTTTATTTTATGTAACTTAATAAGCTCCAATGCAAATTTATAAAATGCAAAGAAAATGAAATATTTTAGAGTTGATGGAGAGAACGGAACGCGAGGATACTTGTCATTGTTTGTTTATTGTGTGTGAGGTTATGTGATATTTGTTATCGGAGTATCAATTATATTCTTATGTATGATATTGTTTCTTTACGAAATTGAATCGAGAAACAAATAAGGTATGGTACTCGAGGCAGAAAAAAGCAAAGTGGTATGTATCTATCCAAACCTCTATATTAGGCTTCAATAAAATAATTTTATGTAAATAAACAACGATTTCCAATAAAATTGAATAGAAAATCATCAGCATTCATATTTTACTAAACCATAGCTGAAGAAAAATACAAAGCGTCTTGTAAAGTACGACTATTATGTTATTCAATAGCTTTGAAGCAACAAATATCACACACGATATGGTTTTCGGTCACGCTCGACCACTCGATGCGTATCGAGGGCTGACGCTGGATAAATGTCACATTTGAAATCACGAGAATACGCAATTTCGATATTTATCGATATCCGCCATGTTTTTTCGATAAATGTCGAAATTGATATTATATCGCAGACCCCAGAATTGCCTCCCAGGTTCGCGCTAAACGGAATGCAACTCCAGCGGGGACGTCGGTAAAACAGCGTGCCGCCATGTTCGGTACAGCGGAGTCGACGACCAATCAGCGCGAGTTCTGCGGTGGCCATGACAGCGAAAGTGACGAGACGTCAACGTCAAACTTTGACAATACCGGCATTATGATGAACGTAAACAAACAAGAAGTGAACAAGAATTACGGCGGAAAACCAATTAAACGTGTACTAAGTAACAATATTTACGGTGCGGACGCACTCATAGACTCCGGTAGTGATGTGAACTTGATCTCCGCGGATTTATATGCTAAGTTGCAATTATCTGAGTGCCATATCAGCGGCGGTCTAATGCTAACCGGACTTGGGCGTTCGCGAGTGCAATCTCTGGGCAAAATAACGATGAACATTGCGATTGACGGTCAGTGCTACAGCGGTGTTACATTCCACATCATAAATAGAGACTCTATGCCTTACGATATAATTATAGGTCATGAGTTTTTGAGGAGTGTGACAGTACTTATGAGTGACGGATGCGTGAATATATACAAAGACGAGAATGAATGGTTATCTAATGTTAATTGTTTCACAGGTATGTCTGACTCTTTGCTGGATCATGTGCGTGATCCTCTTGTCAAGCAGGAGGCGTATGAGTGCATTAGCAGTTACAATCCAGTTCAAGTGAAGGAGGCTCCAATTGAACTTAAGATCGTTTTGAAGGATGATGCGCCAGTGACTCATCGCCCCCGGCGACTGTCCTACGCCGAGCAAGGTATAGTTGAAGAGCAAATAGAGGAATGGCTCAGAGACGGCATCATCCAGGTGAGCTATTCTGAATATTCTAGCCCCCTGGTATTAGTGAAAAAGAAAGACGGCACAACTCGGGTATGTGTTGATTATAGGCAGTTGAACTCTAAGATTGTAAAAGACGAATATCCCCTCCCTATAATAGATGATTTAATTGATAGATTGGCTCAAGCCAAGATATTCAGTGTGCTTGATTTAAAAAATGGTTTTTTCATTTGAAGATAAGTGAGGAGTCAGTCCCATACACTTCCTTCGTGACACATCATGGGCAGTTTGAATTTTTGAGAGCTCCCTTTGGACTTTCGATCAGTCCAAAATATTTTATGAGATTTGTCAATATTATCTTCAGGGAGCTGATAGCGCAAAAGGTTATGATGATATTCATAGACGATATTATAATTCCAGCAGTCGATGAAGTACACGGTTTGCAAAGACTAAGACAGGTGTTGGATATCGCTGAGCAGTATGGCTTGCGAATCAACTGGAAGAAGGCAAAATTATTGCAAAGAGAGATCGAGTACTTGGGTCATGTCATCAAAGATGGTGAGGTACGCCCGACTACAGAAAAGACTGATGCAGTCATGAAGTTCCCCGAACCAAGAAATGGTAAGCAGCTTAAAAGTTTCTTAGGATTGACCTCCTATTTTAGAAAGTACATAGAAAACTATGCTACTATAGCCAAGCCACTGAATGACTTATTAAAGAAGGACGCCGACTTTGTGTTTAATGAAGAACATTGGCTTGCTTTTAATACATTAAAGCAAAAATTAACTTCTGGTCCAGTTTTAAAGATATTTAATCCTAAGCTGAAGACAGAGCTGCATACTGATGCCTCTCACATTGCAATATCAGCTATTGTAATGCAGCATCATTCCACTGGCTTACACCCAGTTCAGTATATGAGTCGTAAGAATAATGATGCTCAAAGTAGATATTCCAGCTATGAATTAGAGGCATTGGCAATAGTTGAGGGTGTAAAGAAGTTTCGCCATTATTTATATGGAATTCATTTCAAATTAGTAACAGATTGTAAAGCTTTTCAGCAAACCCTGATGAAGAAGGATCTCACCGCGAAAGTGGCTCGATGGGTTATGATGTTAAATGAATATGACTTTGAAGTAGAGCATAGAGCTGGAGAAAAGATGCCACATGCTGATGCTCTAAGCCGTAATCCATATGTGGCCACCCTCACAAGCCTAAGAGATCAAATTAAGCAAGCACAGGATCAAGACGATGGTATAAAAGCAATTAAGGATATCCTAACAGAGAAAGCTTACAAAGATTATACATTGGACGGTGGTATATTATACAAGGGACCAGGAAAGTTGTTAGTTATCCCGAAACACTTTGAAAAAGAAATAATAATGAGAACTCACAGTAATGGTCACTTTTCTAAGAAGAAAATGAAAGAATTGATATCACAAGATTATTACATTAAAGATTTAGACAGAAAACTAGAAGAATTTGTGTTGGCCTGTATACCTTGTCTACTTGCATCAAAGAAAAGAAGGAAAGCAAGAGGGATTCCTGTACCCCATAGAGAAGGAAAGTATCCCACTGGATACACTGCACCTAGATCACGTTGGACCCATGACGGGAACCCGTAAGCAATACAATTATATTCTAACTGTGATCGATGCCTTCACAAAATTTGTATGGTTGTTTCCTGTCAAAACTACATCTAGTGCGGAGACGCTGAATAAGTTGAGAATCCATCAGCAGACTTTTGGGAATCCAAGCAGGTTTATAACAGACAGGGGAACAGCATTCACCAGTCATGAATTTCAGGACTACTGTAAGGAAGAAAATATCCTGCATATAACAATTACCACTGGCATACCACGTGGTAACGGGCAGGTAGAGAGAATACATAGGATTATTATACCAATGCTGACGAAGCTGTGCATTGAAAGTCCTGGAGCATGGTATAAGCATGTAAGTAGGGTGCAGAGAGCACTGAACAGTACCTACCAAAGGAGTATCAATACTACACCTTTCAATTTGCTTATTGGTACGAAAATGAAGTGTAGAGAAGATGCCCAAATTTTACAGTTACTTCAGGAGGAAGCCGCGATCCAGTATGATGAAAATAGAGAAGAACTACGTCAAAAGGCTAAGGAACAAATTTTAGCTGTCCAAGAGGAAAACAGAAAATATTATAACAAGAAGAGGAAGGAGAGTCAGAAGTATGAGATAGGTGATCTGGTAGCAATTAAAAGGACTCAATTTGGATCAGGGTTGAAGATAAAGGCAAAATTCCTAGGACCCTACAAGATCACAAAGGTGCACTCGAGGGATCGCTATGATGTGGAAAAGGCGGATGAGACTGCGGAAGGCCCGAACCGCACTTCCAGTGCCGCTGACTACATAAAACGGTGGCCAGTTGGCTAACAAATGGTATGACATTATAATACTATAATGTGTGATGTATGGTATGAAAGTTTAAAATATTTTAGTTTTACATATGTGCATGTTAGCATTTAAGTAAATAGGTATTACATACCTATTTTCATAACTTAAAATTATATAGGATCTTACTTTCTTTAATGTGTTTAAAGACTGTATAGAGTTCGTTATTTCATAGTTTATTTTCAAGGGTAATAAAATATAGTAATTTCCCAGTACTGTATTCTTGTTACAATGTATAGAACCATAGTATGTAATAATTAGTGTTATTTTCTTACCTATTGTTGTCACAGTTAAAGATGTACCTATTTTTATTAAAGTTGTACCTATTTTTGTTAAAAGATGTTGGTCTGGTTGATGTGTGTGAGCGAGATGATTGTCTGAGGACAGACAAGAGAGCAGGACGGCCGAATGTGGGAAATGGAACGTGATGAATGAGAGGTGGGAGTGAAAGGGATGGAAGATATAGAATTAAGATGGCGATACGCGTGGGTACTGATATAAGGTGTCCTGAGTTAAAATAAAGATTTGTCGTGCATCCTGTGGTTTCACTCCGAGCCTTCATCCCACATAATATAACCCTCAAATCTATGGGTAATTAATTAAAATCACCATGATACTAGAAACTAGTAAAAATCGGTTAAAATGCTCATAAAAGCAAGCTTTATGAGAATATGGATGTATTTTTGACTTAGGTGACAATTCATCAACTAAATATCTCATCCGCAGATGAATTTATGCCGAAACTCATGAAGGTTAATTTTTACCAAAAATTTATGAAAGCTCAATGATGTCCTAAGCTCATTTGGATACTGAAAAGAGCAGAAACAGAGACAGTAAACAAGCTAATTATTTAAAAATAAAAAACACGACTGACATCTTACATAGCCTATGTCATTCGGGCTAATGCAAGGAATCTAACAATACCTCTCACATCAAAATCTGTTAAGCCGTTCAGGAATTATGGTGGAATAAAGAAATTACATACATACATACATGAACCCTGAAAACATAACACTCCTTTTTTGGTCAGTCGTGTAAAAAACTGGAATCATACAAAATTACGACGTCAAATTAATATGTACATGACAATGACAAAATGACAGACTAGGTAAGTACCTATTGTAATTTGTGACAGCTAATAGCGCAGAATTTATCCAGAGTGTTTGTAATAAAATCTATGTTGTTTTGTCCGTTCGCCGCCGTAATATTCTAGCGCGTGCGGTAGTTTCATATTAGTAGCGTCGTCGCCCGCTCGGCCGGCGTCGGCAGTCGCGAGCGACCATTTTGAATTCAGTATTGTTTGGACATCGCGCGGGGAGGCCGCGCCGCATGAAATTGCTCGCGTGAATGGCATGGCGGACGGCCGCCATTTGTCCTGACATATCGGTTTGATTTTAATACGCGGAGAGGTCTCGCGTCTTTTGCTTGTTAACTAGTTTGAGTTATATTTGTGAATTTCCTGTTTGTTAAATAACTATTGAACATTTGTGTTTGTGAAACCTTTTACTTTGACTGTTTCTTGTGAGATGCGAAACGTGGCTGCCTGGGGACGCCGAAATCTGTTGCCGAGTGGAACTGCTAGACGGATCAGGTATTTTTTCTGGGGATTGAGATCTCATGGGGTAGGTTGGGTGATTTAGGGAACAACCCCTCCTCTTCCGAAGACACTCGAAGTTGGATCCGAAGATTAAGAAGATTCAGTTTGGTAAGTGGTTTGAATTGTAGTTATTAAATTAGGTTAGTATATAGAGCCCCGTAGCTCCCTATATAAGCTACGGTGGTAGCAGACTGCGTATAGGTTAGGTTAGATTCTAGTCGGACAAGCGTGGTGTCGCGTGGAGATTTTTTCCCGGTACTTATTTTTACCGGTGGTTTTTTCCCGGTGAAGTTCCGGTACAGAATTCTTCCCGCCGCTTCGTTTGTCCGGATTCTCTGCGCACATTTTCTGGTAGCAGAGCGTAGTTGTTCTGCACATTTTCTGGTAGCAGAGCGTAGTTTATCTACCCTCTATTTGTTCGTTTGTAAAAAATAATTAATTGTTTGTAAAAATTATTAGATTTTTCTTAGTTTGTTTGTATAAGAATATTTGTAACCTTTTTTGTATTTGTTTGCGGTTTGTACCGTGCGTTCCGGGTTTGTGCCATTCTCATACCTACCGCGGTTCTTCGTGTAGTTGTTTGATTTTGTTGTTTTTTATTTACCTTTTGTTATTTTTTGCTTGTGACTTGACGCGATGGCGAAGGTCCCCAATGCTAAGGCGACACTCGCCAACGAATTGAGATGGTTTGTGACGGCCGGTGGACTCCTGTCCCGGAAGGACAGGGAGGCCGCTATACTGGAAAGAGCGGATCAGCTCCGCTCACGATTGAACAACGCGGAAGCGGCCATGGCGGCGCTTACCGAAGCCGACCTTACCCCGGAGGTCTACGCAGGTCACGTGGCGGACCTGGACCAGATCCTCAGTCTGCACGATGACATCGTGGAGGCGGCGGCCGCAATAAGGGCGAGACAGGCTGGCGGACCAGCCCCTCGCACACCTGTTAGACAGGAAGGACCAGCGGTTACTGGTCGGCTCCCCACCCTTCAGCTGTCCCACTTTGGGGGTAGGATGGAGGAGTGGGTGGCATATAAAAATATGTTTGAGTCCCTGGTCGTAGCACGACAGGATTTGTCGAAGGCCCAGAAGATGGCCTACCTCCTCTCCACTCTGGAGGATGAAGCGCGGTCGCTCATCCAGCACCTCCGGGTGGAGGACGACCAGTACGATACGGCTTGGGAGTTATTGAACTCCCGCTACCAAAATTTACGTTTGTTAGCGGATGCGCACGCCGCACAGTTGATGGCCCTGCCCAAGGTGGCCAACAGGGCACAGTTGCGCCTGCAGTTGCTCACGCCCGTTACAGTGGCCTATAACGCGCTCCGCACACTGGGGCTGCCGGTGGACCAATGGTCCTTTTTGCTGGTGCACATTGTATTGGGCAAATTACCCAATGACATCCGCTCGCGATTTGAGCGCGAGAATGCGGAACGGGATAGCACCACCCTACCAACATTCACTGACTTGGTGAAGTTTTTGGAGTTTGAGGCACGGGCGGCTGAGAATACCATGACGGACTCAGCGCCATCCAGAGCGCCTGAACGTAGGCCCCAACAGGGACGGCAACCGCCACCGCGTGGAGCTGGTGTGCGGGTTGCACACACGGCAGCAGTCGCGGGGGACGCGGACTGCCTGCAATGTGGCCGGATGGGCCACAGCCTGCTGCAATGCAGGGACTGGCAGAGACTGCCAGTACAAGATCGGCGCCGCATGGCAAGGCGGCATGAACTTTGCTTTTACTGTTTGGGCAGTCACTATGCACGTGACTGTCCCAGAGCCATACCATGCAGTGCATGCCGTGGGCTGCACCACGTGATGCTCTGCATGAACCGGAACGGGGATGGCCCCCGGTTGTTGAGGCAGGGGTCCCCTATGGGCGGGGGCGCTCCTGCGCGAAGCCCTCCACCATCGGACGGAGGACGCGGCTTCGCTCGTCGCACCCCCCCTCGGGAGGGGGGTCGCGTACCGGCGCGGGTCTTGGCGGACCGGGACCACGCGCCCCAAGGTCGGGGCCAGTATGTGGCTGGCCAGGCCCCGGATAGGGCCCCCATGGGCGGGGGCCCTAGATCGGACGTGAGAGTGGGGACACCCCCCTCCACGCGGGTTACCAATACCCAACACATGCAGCCGCAGCGGTTTTCTCCGCCGCTGCACGAGTACCCACGGCTGGAGTACCACCCGCCGTACCATATGTATGGCCGGGCCGCGGGTTATGCCCCCTCAGATGGGGATGTGCACTCGCCCGCCATATTATCCGGGTCAGTGGCGCGCCCCTGGTTTGGAGAGAGTGGGGAGCCCGTAACTAGCTTGCTCCCTTGCTGGGACAGAGCCGCGGACGGTTCTGCTCCCTACCGCGGTGGTCCGCGTATGGGGTCGAGGGGGAAGCCATTAATTTGAGAGCTCTGTTGGACTCAGGGGCTCAAAGCAGTTTGGTTACCACTCGAGTGGCACGCCAGTTAGGTTTAGTCGTGGAAGACTCGCCTGTGCCACTTCTTGGAGTTGGTGGCATACAAGTGAAGTGTCTGACGGGCCAGACACTTGTCACCTTTTCTTCGCTGAAGTCCTCCACAATGAGGATCACGACTTCGGCTATGGTAATGGATACCATTGCGGGTTGGCACCCCTCGACAGACATACCGCCGGGTGTGTTGTCTTTGGTTTCGGGTCTGGATTTGGCCGACCCCTTTGTCTTTCATCCCGGCCCAGTGGACTTGCTCCTGGGCTCGGACGTATTGGGTTGGATTTTGTTGGGTACACAGAAGGCTCTGGGTTCGTCTTCACTGATGGCAGTGTCTACGATTTTTGGTTTTGCCCTGATGGGCCCTGTGTTTGATAATGGCACCGCGGAGGAGCCACCGGTTGTCGCATCTGCGTCCTTGGCCAAGACCATGCAAAGGTTTTGGGAGGTGGAGGAGCCACCTATGAGTTCCAGGATGGATCCGGAACACGCTGAGTGCGAAGCCCTTTTTCGATCGACCACGGAGAGGTTGCCCTCCGGTCGGTTTGTAACTAGGTTACCCTTTGTTGCCTCTCGTCCTAGCCTAGGGCAAAGTAGGGCGCTTGCGGAGAAACGACTGCTGTCCATGGAGCGACGCATGCAGCGTGACCACGTACTTCGCGATAAATATATTGAATTTATGCGCGAGTACGAGGATTTGGGTCACATGTCTCCGGCTCGAGTTGATTGGAGCTCAACTGAGCATTATTTTTTGCCCCACCACGCGGTGGTGAAGGCCTCAACAGGCAAATTGAGGACCGTCTTCGATGGGTCCGCACCCACTTCGAACGGGGTTTCGTTGAATCTGTGTTTGCATTCGGGTCCCAAATTGCATAGGGACATAATTGACATCATCTTGAACTTTAGAAGACATCAAGTGGTTTTTGGTGCGGACATCCGGATGATGTTCCGCCAGACAGTCATACATCCTGAGGACAGGCGATTCCAGTTGATACTCTGGCGTGAGCGCCCTGAGGATCCTGTGACGGTGTATGAACTCAACACAAACACGTATGGTTTGAAATCTAGTCCCTATATCGCCATCAGATCATTGCTTGAATTGGCAGAGCGGGAACGGATCCGCTTTCCCCGTGGGGCTTCCGTGCTGTCACGTGACTTGTATGTTGATGACGTGTGCACCGGAGCCCAAAGTATTGAGGAGGCCCTCCTACTGCGGGATGAATTGATCGAAATATTGAAGACAGGTGGCTACGAGCTACGTAAGTGGTTGTCCAATGAGCCTAGAGTTCTAGAAGGGATCCCGGAGGATCACCAACAGAACCCTCACCTGTTTGAGGATGTGGATGATCCCAACAGGATAGCGGTGCTGGGCATGCAGTACCAGCCGCTAACCGATATTTTCACATTCCAAGTGGACTTGGAAATACCAAAAGTCTGGACTAAGAGAACGGTGTTGTCCGTAATAGCCCGTATGTTTGATCCAAGCGGTTGGATCAGTCCAGTGATATTCTCTGCGAAGTGTCTTCTTCAGAGACTTTGGACTTTGGGCGTCTCGTGGGACGAGCCGCTGTTTGGTCCTCCATTGGATGATTGGCTCGAGTTGTTTTCATCGATTAAGGAAGTCAATCGGATTGCCTTGCCTCGTCGAATATTGCCCCCGGGAAATATCGAGCCAGCCTGCATGGCTTTTGTGACGCGTCGGAGCGAGGCTACGCCGCGTCAGTCTATATGCGGACAGTTGACGCCGATGGCCGGGTCAATGTCTCGCTTTTGTTAGGGAAGAGCAAGGTCGCCCCCATCAGGACTAGGCTGACTATTCCCAAGCTTGAGTTGAGTGGAGCTCACCTTCTCTCTAAATTGTTGCATCACGTTGCATGTGAGCTGGCGGCCACGGTCGAGATACGGGACATCTTCGCCTGGTCGGATAGCCAGGTCGCGCTTGCATGGTTGCGCGCGGCCCCACATACCTTGGAGGTTTTTGTGGGAAATCGGGTTTCCCAAATCCAGAATATCGGAATTGATATAACATGGAGACATGTGCCGGGAGAGCTTAACCCAGCGGACTGTGCTTCCCGAGGTTGTACGGCACCAGAATTGGTGTCACACCCGCTCTGGTGGGGTCCAGAGTGGCTGATGGGATCAGAAACTTCTTGGCCTGTCTGTCAGACAGATGTTACTTCTTTGAGTTTGACTGGGCTCCGTGTACATGCTGTAGTCGCTGAGACGACGTCGGAGCCGGATTGGCTACTTGCTCGGTATAGTAGCTTGGATAAGCTTCTGGGTGTTACCAGTTGGATTAAGCGTTTCATACATAATTGTAGAAACCCACAGGCAAAGCGGTTGGAGCCGATTGCAGGTGCAGAAGAGCGCCGGAGCGCATTGTTGCATTGGGTCCGTGTCGTGCAGACCGGACGGTTTGAGTCAGAGCTTCGTATTTTGCGCGACGGACGCGCTAAGTTGAAGGGCGCGGTCGCTCGTTTGAACCCGTACATCGACTCGGATGGGCTTCTTCGGGTTGGAGGCAGGCTCCGGAAGGCGGATCTTCCATATGAGACTCGCCATCCTCTGTTGTTGCCCAAGGGCGGACCCTTGGTGCAGCTTTTGGTGTCTGATCGACACATTCGTAACGCCCATGCTGGGTGCAATGCTTTGTTGGCTATTTTGCAACGCGAGTTTTGGATTTTGTCTGCCCGAAGAGCAATCCGTAGTGTTCTGTTTCGATGTATTGCATGTTATAGGTTGAAGGCATCCACGATGCAACCACAGATGGGTGATTTGCCCGCTGATCGAATCCGACCTTCGAGACCGTTTGACGGCGTTGGAACCGATTTTGCCGGTCCCTTTTCGATCAAGGCTTCTCCCTTTCGTAATGCCCGTATTGTAAAGGGCTATTTGTGTGTATTTGTTTGTTTGGCCACCAAGGCTGTCCATTTGGAGGTGGTATCGGCTCTGACTACGGAGGCCTTCGTCGCCGCGTTGGATCGCTTTGTTTCGCGTCGAGGTCTACCTTCCCTTATTAGGTCTGATAATGGCACAAACTATAAGGGAACTGTAAATTATCTTAAGGATGTTTCTGTGTTTATTGATAAAAATTGTACTAGTTTAAGTCAAATTGCTGCCCAAAGGGGAATAACCTGGAAGTTTAGTCCCCCAAGTTGCCCCCATTGGGGAGGGATTTTTGAAGCGGCTGTGAAATCCGCAAAGACCCACCTCCGCCGCATTATCGGAGAAACGGCTCTAACTTTTGAAGAGCTGGCCACAGTGTTTTGTAAAGTTGAGGCGGTCCTCAACTCTCGTCCTCTCTGTCCGCTATCTCCAGATCCAAATGACTTGGAAGCTCTCACCCCTGGTCATTTTTTGGTGGGAGGGCCTTTGAATGCCCTGCCCGAATACCCGTGGAAGGACGAACGCGTATATCGGTTGTCGCGTTTTCAAATGTTGCAGCAAATGAGCCAGGACTTTTGGCGTCGCTGGTCGCTTGAATATTTGCATTTGCTGCAGCAAAGAGTGAAGTGGACAGACAGGACTGAGCCTCCCAGGGAGGGTGATTTATTATTGTTAAAAGAGGCAAATTTGCCCTCATTGCTTTGGCGACGAGCTCGCATATTACGTTTGATTCTTGGCGGAGATGGCACTCCGCGTGTGGCTGAGGTGTTGGTCGACGGTTCGATTTTGAGGAGAGCTGTGACCTCTCTCGCCCGCCTTCCCGTAGAGTAAGCTAGCGGTCTGCTTCTCAGACCGGGACGGGGGGATGTTTGTAATAAAATCTATGTTGTTTTGTCCGTTCGCCGCCGTAATATTCTAGCGCGTGCGGTAGTTTCATATTAGTAGCGTCGTCGCCCGCTCGGCCGGCGTCGGCAGTCGCGAGCGACCATTTTGAATTCAGTATTGTTTGGACATCGCGCGGGGAGAGCCGCGCCGCATGAAATTGCTCGCGTGAATGGCATGGCGGACGGCCGCCATTTGTCCTGACATATCGGTTTGATTTTAATACGCGGAGAGGTCTCGCGTCTTTTGCTTGTTAACTAGTTTGAGTTATATTTGTGAATTTCCTGTTTGTTAAATAACTATTGAACATTTGTGTTTGTGAAACCTTTTACTTTGACTGTTTCTTGTGAGATGCGAAACGTGGCTGCCTGGGGACGCCGAAATCTGTTGCCGAGTGGAACTGCTAGACGGATCAGGTATTTTTTCTGGGGATTGAGATCTCATGGGGTAGGTTGGGTGATTTAGGGAACAACCCCCTCCTCTTCCGAAGACACTCGAAGTTGGATCCGAAGATTAAGAAGATTCAGTTTGGTAAGTGGTTTGAATTGTAGTTATTAAATTAGGTTAGTATATAGGGCCCCGTAGCTCCCTATATAAGCTACGGTGGTAGCAGACTGCGTATAGGTTAGGTTAGATTCTAGTCGGACAAGCGTGGTGTCGCGTGGAGATTTTTTCCCGGTACTTATTTTTACCGGTGGTTTTTTCCCGGTGAAGTTCCGGTACAGAATTCTTCCCGCCGCTTCGTTTGTCCGGATTCTCTGCGCACATTTTCTGGTAGCAGAGCGTAGTTGTTCTGCACACAGAGCACAAGTTTATTCAAGTGATAGTTCCATTCAACGTTTGTAGATATAAGTTCATTAATATGTATGAGCGCATTATTACCAATAAAGATATTACTAATGAAGATATTTGTTTGGCTACAATATTTGTATATGATATCTTTTTATTCTTATTTAAGGGCATTCTCAGAGATATTTCATCAAAATTTTTAGCGGCGGCGTCATGAATTTGTATACCAATCTGACATCATTTTTCATTGAACACCAAGTGGTGCACCGGAAGCAAGTGCTTTCGTTGAAGGAAACCATCATGAGGAAAAGGATAATTTATCAGCAAGAAAATTGGAGCTGAAGCAAGATACGTATTTAATCAGATCAGAACATCATGATTTTAATTATACTAGTCGTTCGCTGCGAACGTAGACCTCGCGACTATTAAAATACAATACCTATTTATTTTCACAAAAAATTAAATATCTCAAAAACGGCTGGACCGATTTTGATGCCCAACGAACTTGAAAATTCTATTAACCGTCCCTACATATATTCCAACTTTCATCAAAATCGGAACAACGGTTCGAGAGTTATCGCGGAACAAACATACATACATACATACATACAAACAATGTGTTTTTCGCTCCAACTTGAATTATAGCCCTCGCTCGCTTCGCTCGCTCGGTCAATTAAAAAAATATATAGGTAAGTACTTCATGTAAAAGTAAAGGTTACAGTGGCTTCTTATTTCAAAGGTTAGGACTTCTCTTTAATAAACTTGCCTTCCTTAATTCAACTGTACATCTAGAAGTCAGTCATACAGTTATGAAATAGAGTGTATTTTTTTAAACATACTAAGAATATTCAGAATAAAAAGCATAGGCTTCAGAACAGACCCTTGAGGAACACCCGCATATAAAAACCACTGTGAGATATCTATTGGCTTGGGCTCCATGTGGAATGATAAATCCACAAATATCTATAATAAACTCTCATCATACAGTGATGATTAATCAATCTTCATCATAGTCATCTAGAAATCAATCAATAGGCGGAGTCTTGTAATTAGCATAGGTATAGTGTTTTAGCGAAGAGATGGTCGCTACTTTGAGGTGTGTGTGGAATGAAACCTCAGATCAGAAGGTGTAGAATGGAATGGAATGGACCACTGTAGCGGAAGAAGGTGTTATGTTCAACCGCCACAAAGGGAAGATCTTCCCGCCAGGCTAGGTGTTAGGACTGGGGAGCCGAGGCTCCGACGATGTTGCGTTGCAGTTCGAATATATGGCGAGTCGCCTTGGAAATTCTGATAGCGCGATTAAGGATTTTTCCGTTTTTGTTGATGATCTTGCGTGGTGTCATATGGAGATTGAGTGGAGTCTGATCTGTAGTCTTTTTGCGATGTTGCGAAGTCATTGTTGGTTGGAGATCATTCATACAATCATTGTTAATTGTAATTATCTGTCGATATTTAATGTCGCGTAGACTGTGCCACCATCTTGCGTCGATATTGGGAATTAGTGCTTGCTTGCCGTTGTCGCCGAGATTCTGTGGAGTCGCTGAGTTGCTGCATTCGCTCGGTAGATGGCGGACGCCACAGTGTGATAGTACCTACATAAAATTATGATATTAATTCGCTGTAAGACCCCCGAAAAATAAATAAATAAAACGGGCAAAGTAATTTTTTAAGGATGCATTGCATTCAACAATATTCAATGTGGAATTGATGATTTTATAAATGCTTAAATAGTTTTTAGGAAAACTAAAAAGCATTGTCAAACTAGAATATTTACAAGCTAATCAATCTAATTTAAACAAACTATTAAAATCATGTCACAATAATGTGTCTACTTTAACAACGCTTATTCAATTTCCAAAAACTGTTTGTCCAGATGTTGAATTGACGCAGTAGATAAGTATTAATATGAATTAATTACCTGCATCACAAATTGGCATATCGTCAGTATTTGCGGTAGCTTGATATATAACGGGCGAGGAGAGATCGTGGGACATAGGTACTCGTGTTCTACCGGGCATAGAGACATTGTCTTGGGCCTATAAACATGAAGTTCTCGCTAGTATTTGCCGCCGTAGTTTGCGCTTTGGTAAGTTGACTCTCATTAATTTTTATATCTTATTTTATACTGTCACCTTTTACATCTTTGTCTCTTTCTGTTCTGTTTTGATGTCTCTGTTTTCCTTTATCTTCATGGGGTCAGCCTTCCATCTTTTCCTTTTAATTTTTTTTTAACGACACTACTGAAAATGCTACCAAATCAACAACTACTATCAAATTCTATATTAGATTTATTAATATATTTATTTATATCAATATAGACATTGCTAAATATATACTATTTTTAATTAAAAACCTTTTCATTGCCAAATGTAAACCGTGGGAGGGGCCTAGATACCTGTAGATAGGTTCCTATAGGAACCTATTTCAGCAGCTAGTCTCTAACCAAGGGTGAACAAGTCTGTATATAAATGAAAATAAACCCTTGTAAGTTGAAAAATGAATTATATTTATTATTATTTCTGTCTTCCCCGTAAGGAATAAAGACGTGATTCTATTTATGTATGTTTTTTATTATTATTGCTTTCTTGAAGGCAAGAGAAAATATATTATAATTATTAACTTGTCGGTCTACCTGCTTCTCGATTTCATCATTATAATATCAGCATCCACTATCAGTAAACATAATTTTTATAGGAAGAATCATTTATTAACATGTTTTTTCAACCAACAGGCTCACGGAGCTAAGGCTGGCCAAACGGAAGGTATGTCTTTTCAACATCACTTAGTTTTAAAGCTGTCTTTTCCGTTTCTTTGAATATTGATTTTGAAATCAAAAAAATATTTATAGAAAGTTGGCCTTCACAGAAGGCTCTTTTTCACGTCGAAAACTAATTATTTAATATTGTCTCAAAGCTACAAACTACTAGCATTTCTGAACGACCACTGCTGAGAAGAAATGCCGAAAGAAACTCACGAAACAGTCTTGGTCGCCTAACATGCCAGAGGGGCTATTTATTAACTTGTTATTCGGTTTGTTTGTAAATTTAGAAAAATATTTCGGTGTAAACTGTATCTTATAATTTCAGGCTTTATCTAATTTTGGTACTGAGCTGGCTCATCAATATCCGTTTAGGATGTCTTGCTTGATAAAGATACCTATTTTACATCCATTGTCACAATTTTTTTATATTAATAAAAGTAGAACAGCAGGAAATACGATTATAAGAATTCTTGTAACATCCTTATAAGCCTTTAATTTCGTAAGAATGTATAATCAATCACATTGATAGGTATAGTTAAAATTTCTATGATGACCTATTGTTCTCTAGGCTTTCGTCTATCGAGTTAAAAGAATTTTGTTCTGTCGTAAAAGTTTTATTTCATAATATTTTTTACTCCATCATCACAAACAAAATCAATTAAACATTATTATAATTTCAGAAATCACATACTACAATGGACCGTCAGAGTCTGAAACTATCACAAGAACTAGGTCCGACGATGGAAGTGGCTCCAGTAGTAGTTTCCAGAGCTCATCTTCTAGTGCATCGGGATCTTCTTCCTCATTCCAGGATGCTCAAGTAAACTCTTTTAACACAAACCAAAATATAAATGAACAAATAGCTCAACAGCAAACAGAACAGGATGAGCAAAGTAGGAACATCCAAGAAAACAGTGATAGGATTTTTGAAGAGAACAGAGAAAAGAGTTTGGGTATTTACAATAGTGGGACCTCCAGCGAAAGTAGGTCATCGAGCTCGAGCCAGTCTTCCAGCGAAAGTTACGACCTAAATAGGAAAGTCCAAGAAGACAGCGACAGGATTTTTGAAGAAAATAGAGAAAGAAGTTTAGGTATTTACAACAGTAGGTCCTCCAGCGAAAGCGGCTCATCTAGCTCAAGTCAATCAAGTGAAAGCGATAGCGAATCGAATTCATCAAGTTTATCACTGAGTCAAAGCCAATCAGGTTCTTCATTGAGACAAAGTCAATCAAACCAGTCTCAAGAATCCAGTACATCTAGTTCCTATAATGAACAGGAATCATCATCTTCCTCTTCATCGTCTACTGATAGTAGTTCCAGTATAAGTGACAATTCATCTTCCTCACAATCTATTAGTTCATCGTCAAGCAATGGATCTTCAAACAGTCAGACAAACTCAGGATCTGCTAGTCAATCATCTAGCGGCTCGTCTAGCAATAACTCTGGATCATCATTCAACTCTGGTTCGTCCAGTGAAAGCCAATCATCTAGCGGCTCATCAAGCAATAACTCTGGATCATCATCCATCACTAGTTCATCTAGTGGAAGCCAGTCATCTAGGGGATCGTCTAACAACAACTCTGGATCTTCATCCAATACTGGTTCATCTAGTGGAAGTCAGTCATCTAGCGGCTCATCTAGCAACAACTCTGGGTCAACATCCAACACTAATTCATCTAGTGGAAGCCAGTCAACTAGCGGCTCGTCTATCAACAACTCTGGATCATCATCCAACACTGGTTCATCCAGTGGAAGCCAGACCTCTAGCGGGTCATCAAGCAATAACTCTGGATCATCATCCAACACCAGTTCATCAAGTGGAAGACAGTCATCTAGCGGCTCATCAAGTAACAACTCTGGAGCATCATCCAACACTGGTTCATCCAGTGGAAGCCAGTCATCTAGCGGGTCATCAAGCAATAACTCTGGATCATCAACCAACACCAGTTCATCAAGTGGAAGCCAGTCATCTAGCGGCTCATCTAGCAACAACTCTGGGTCAACGTCCAACACTAGTTCATCTAGTGGAAGCCAGTCATCTAGCGGCTCGTCTAACAACATCTCTGGATCATCATCTAACACTGGTTCATCCAGTGGAAGTCAGTCATCTAGCGGGTCATCAAGCAATAACTCTATTGGATCATCTAGTGGGAGTCAGTCTTCTTCTAGTGGATCATCAACCAACAGTGGGTCATCATCCAACAATGGATCATCAACGTCTGGTTCATCAAGTGGAAGTCAATCTTCCAGTGGATCTAGTTTAAACAACGGTTCTAGCTCCAGTTCAAGTGAAACATATTCATCAAGTAGTTCATCTGCGTACTCCGCTCAGGATGGATCTGTTACTGAATCTTCAGATGAATGGAGCTCGTCTTCCAGTTCCTCAGGAAATCCTGTCACCAATCAGCCAGGAGGTTCAGTAATCATTCAACCAGGCGGCCCAATCCAACCTGTGACCGGTTCCAGTAGTTCCTCAAGTGGTTATCAGAGCTCATCTGTCTCACAGACATCTGGACAACAGTCGTCATCATCAAGTGGCTCCAGCTCCCAATCTTCTTCAACCGCCAGTCAACCAGGAGGCCCAGTAATCATTCAGCCAGGTGGCCCAATCCAACCTGTGACTGGTACCAGTGATTCCTCAAGTGGTTCTCAGAGCTCATCTGTTTCACAGACATCTGGACAACAGTCGTCATCATCAAGTGGCTCCAGCTCCCAATCTTCTTCAACCGCCAGTCAACCAGGAGGCCCAGTAATCATTCAGCCAGGTGGCCCAATCCAACCTGTGACTGGTACCAATGGTTCCTCAAGTGGTTCTCAGAGCTCATCTGTTTCACAGACATCTGGACAACAGTCGTCATCATCAAGTGGCTCCAGCTCCCAATCTTCTTCAACCTCTAGACAACCAGGAGGCCCAGTTATCATTCAGCCAGGTGGCCCAATCCAACCTGTGACTGGTACCAGTGGTTCCTCAAGTGGTTCTCAGAGCTCATCTGTCTCACAGACATCTGGTCAACAGTCGTCATCATCAAGTGGCTCCAGCTCCCAATCTTCTTCAACCTCCAATCAACCAGGAGGCCCAGTAATCATTCAGCCAGGTGGCCCAATCCAACCTGTGACTGGTACCAGTGGTTCCTCAAGTGGTTCTCAGAGCTCATCTGCTTCACAGACATCTGGACAACAGTTATCATCATCTAGTGGATCTAACTCTCAATCTTTTAGTTCTTCATCATCTAACCAACCAGGAAGGCCAGTAATAGTTCAACCAGGTGGTGCAATTAGACCGATTGGCCCAATTCAACCAGGCGGCCCAATTCAACCTGTGACTGGTTCCAGTGATTCCTCAAGTAGTTCGCAGAGCTCATCTGCCTCACAGACATCTGGTCAACAGTCGTCATCATCAAGTGGCTCCAGCTCCCAATCTTCTTCAACCTCCAGTCAACCAGGAGGCCCAGTAATCATTCAGCCAGGTGGCCCAATCCAACCTGTGACTGGTACCAGTGGTTCCTCAAGTGGTTCTCAGAGCTCATCTGCTTCACAGACATCTGGACAACAGTTATCATCATCTAGTGGATCTAACTCTCAATCTTTTAGTTCTTCATCATCTAACCAACCAGGAAGGCCAGTAATAGTTCAACCAGGTGGTCCAATTAGACCGATTGGCCCAATTCAACCAGGCGGCCCAATCCAACCCGTGACTGGATTCAGTGGTTCCTCAAGTGGTTCTCAGAGCTCATCTTTCGCACAGGCATCTGGTCAACAGTCAACTTCATCAAGTGGCTCAAATTCCCAATCATCAAGTTATGCAACCTCAAGTCAACCAGGCAGTCCGATCCGACCCCTTTCTAGTCAACCAAACCAACCAATTGGCTCAACAAGCTATACTCAGGGTCCTTCATACAGTTCCTCCAATCAGGGAAGCTCTGCAAGCAATTCCCAAACTTCAAGTTCTTCCAACGTCTATTCTGGCCAGCAACCAATATACCCACAACCTATTGACCAACCAATTTACGCACAACCAATTGACCAACCAAGTTATCCACAACCCATTGACCAACCAATTTACATTCAACCAGTTGACCAACAACCCATTTACCAACAACCCATTTACCAACAACCTATTGACCAGCAAACTAACTCACAGAGCTCATCCCAGGCATCATCCCTGTCTTCTACCAACCAAGCAAGCTCAAGCAGCGACTCTCAGTCATCAAGTCAAAGTTCTTCCTATAATCTTGGTCAAAGGCCCATTCAACCAATATATACTCAACCTGACTATTCCACTTCGTCATCTCAATCTCAGAGTGCAAGCGATGCCCAAAGCAGCACCTATCTTAATGGACAACCAGGTAAGAATAAGAACTCTTCAATATCAGTTTGTGTTAAGTAAATCGAGTAGTCAATTATGGTGATATTTTTATTTCTACAGCACGCCCATGGGCCTCATGAAATTCGCTCTGGAATTCAGAAGGATACTTTCCATGTAAAATAATCAGTTCTGTACACATCAGGAACCCATATAAATTACTGTAATGATACAAGCGTGAAAATGGAATCGCAATCTCTATCCTTCAGTTTACGCTCATATTTATCTATTTCGCGTAAATACGTCAATTCAAGTTTCTTGAAGTGGAAGAACAAATGAACATTATATTAAAAATATATATATTACTAGCTTTTGCCCGCGGCTTCGCCCGCGTGAATTTCCCACGGGAACAGTGCTTTTTCCCGGGATAAAAAGTAGCCTATGTGCTATTCCAGGTCATTATCTACCTCTGTACCAAATTTCATCGAAATCCGTCCAGTAGATTTTGCGTGATTGAGTAACAAACATCCTCACAAACTCACAAATTCACAAACTCACAAACTCACATCCAAACATTCGCATTTATAATATTAGTATGGATAGTATGGATGAGCCGGTCAGCTGACATATTTCAGTTCATTTCATTTCAGGTATTTCTGTTCCCTTCTGCAAAATTTATCATAAAACAAATATGCCGCTCTAAGATCACTCGATTTTAAGCCATAAAATGTTTGTACCATATTTTTCCAGGACAACCTGGGTACCCGTCAGGATATCCAAGCACCAGCTCGTCTTCCCAGAGTCAGAGCAATTCACAGTCCAGCTCAACTGACATCGTCGACAGGCGAGGCCGTTATGACCTGAACAGACCTAGAGGTATTTTTTACATGCTCATCAACTTATCTTTCTCTTCCCATCATATACTATATAGGATCTCAGACCAACTAGTTGTTCTACGAGTTGATCTGTAGGTTAGCGATGGATCTATGACAGTATTTCTCACAGCTTCAAAGTAGTTACCTAAATGTTGCTTATTTTTTCAGGTATCGAAACCGACCTGAATCTGAATACACTCTTCATCAACGACGGAACCAAGGACGGCAGGTGCTACTGCTCATGCGGTGTGAATCGTCGCCCCATCTTCCTGAGCGTGGATCCCAACCAACTTGGACTTTAAACTGAACCTTATATTGTAACAAAGGTGCTTTTTATATTCATAATTCATATGCAATTGTAAAGTAACCTTGTTGTTACACGATTCAGAAATTATAAGGTATCTATGGATTGTTATTGACGAATCGAATGTATAAATCGCCTTCGAAAATTGCAGAAGATATTTATAATATATTATTTTTGTATGGGTGCATACGTCAAACATATTTCTTTCAAATTTGGCAATAAACACCAACATGATATGTATTTTTAAAAGATTTTGTTTCTACTTTCATCTATCCTGCTGTCTGTAAAGCGTCGAATAATCAAATTTTTAATATAAGTTACCACCAACACGAAATGAAAAACAATCTGCCGAATAACATGATATATTCAAAGTAACTTACAAAACAGTCAACAACGAGGGTATCACATCCAAATAGTGAAGTTAGGTACAGGTTATGTTAGAAAGGGTACATATTAAGTGGCGAGGGTACAGAGGAGTGCCGTGCCGCGCTTGACCCAGAAGTCGGAGGACTCCTTGCCGGCCGGCATGTCCACGGCGACCACGAACGCACCCATGCGCGCCGGGTAGTAGTAGCACGGGCAGATGTAGCGGTCTGGGGAATACAAACTTATTAGTGGAAATAAGCATAACGAAGTACAATATAAGTTTATCTGACTTTAAATGAGCAGTAATAAATAAGGTGTCAATCGAAGTGCGGTAAGAGCATAGACATAGATAGAAAAATCTTTCTTTAATAGACAAACTTGATTGTCAAATGAAGCCCAAAAAACGTTCATTAAATTCAAATTAAATCATTAAATTGTGCTCCAAATTAAATTCTTTTTACAAATTGCTTACAAATCCTATGGAACCAAAACACACCAAAAATGTCAAACTTGACAAAAAAAAAAGCTTCACAGAAGATATTTCCTGTCCTTCACAAACATAGGTAATAACCATATCTGACAGTCACATCCCGCTTTGTCAGCTGTCAGTAATCTAAGTTAAAAAAAATCTAGCTCTATGGGTAAGAGAGAGGCTACGTGTAACCATGGCAATACAGGAATTATCTGCGCGGAGAACTGTCATTTTGGTTCAACTTATGTGTCGGGATCTGTACAGCTCTTTTTCTGTGCCTGCCTGTGTATTATCTCCTCTACCATACAGCACATCTTGAGTTATTGTTACTCCATAGTCAATGGACTGGTCCTAGGATCACCATATCTGGACATACAAACGTTCATTACCTATGTACTAGTAAATTTGAATAGAATAGAATAGAATAGAATAGAATAAAAATTTATTTGACACAAACTAAAACACACACAGGTTATTTACAATACATTCAGCATTGTTATATATAAGATAAAAATAATTTAATACTATATAAACATCATGTGCGTTGTAAGTATCGGAGGTCCGAGGTGTGTTAATAACCTTACTCACAGCATAAATACTGTCAGCAAAGCACTGGTATTCTGTCATAACCTATTTGACGAACGAACTTAAAAAAACAATAGAACTGGACAAACAATTGCGAGCATCGTGTGTTAGTATGGACTGTAAGAGTTGACTCACTCCTCATCCTCCTGCCAGTAGCCCGGATAGGCTTGAAGTGTATGGGCGTCATGGGGAACACGAGCTGCATGGGCAGCGGCTCCTGCAGGTACCCCTCTTTTTTAAACCAACTGGCGCCTTCCAGGTACTGCCCTCTATGAGCAAAAGCACCACAAGATATTTATTTATTTGTTTTTACAGCTAAATAACAACTATGTAAAGTACTGGTATATTAAAATTATGCTAATAACTTAACACTCCGTTATTGAAATTATACCTACTTTATATTTCTTTACGTCGTCACTTCATTAGATTTTGTTTTTAATGTCTGTTCGATTTTGTATTACTTGTTAAAGGAAAGTTGATTGGTTTGTGAACTATTTAAGTTTAATATTGTTGTTTTTCTATGTAACTATTTGTTTCCCAAAAAAATAAAAATAAAAAAAAATTAACACTTTAGAGCACGAGCTTCCATTCTAATGGTCTAGGATACAGTATTCTAGGTATTTTGGAGTGCTGACTATGACTTATTTTATCGCGTCAAAATATTCCACCAGATGTCAGCACCTACGAGGGCTGACATCTGTCATATGGTACAACGCTGTCAATGTGTCAAATCCAAATGACAGTATTGTACCATTGAAATGACCACACACGCCAGCACACCCGTGACACTCCCTGTACGTGAGAGTTCGAGGGCCGGTGACCACAGGGAAAAAAAACTCCTTGAGCCGGATTTTCAACGCTTGACGAGTAATAAACAATAGCTAAATTTCGGCGTAAACTGTAAACTCTATAGTATTTGACAATATTTAGGGTCCACTGGTCATGATTGACATCACCGACAGACTGCGTCACTGTAGCCCTGAGGAAAGACATTATATAAACATCTGGTGGAGGTTGGCACCCCGTCCCGCACCCCCTGAACACCCCCGCACACGTCCAGTCACCTACACATAGCCGTAAGCGATTTTACGGCACACATGCTTAAGTGTAGGCAGTGACTAGCGAGTAGTAGTACTATCGCTAGTCTCTGCCTACCGCCATGGGAAAAAGGCGTGATAATAGTATGTATGCTTAAGTGTCTCTTCTTTTCGCGTAGTGTAATAATAATTAGTGAGTGTAAAAACATTAACCACATGCACATACCTGATATAAACACCGCCATCTCTCGGCGGTCTCACAAACGAAGCTTCCTCTAGCGGCAGCACTGTGAACTCCCAACACAGCGTGTCTATGGGCCAGCTCTCCGCTCGGGCGGTTGTCTATGGACAGAGAACGTTATAAAGTTATTTCTCACTTTGAAAAATGCTACCTACTATTATTAAATGTGAAAGTTTGTCAGAATGGATGTAGGTATCGATGTTTTGTTTTTTACTCTTTCACCCAAAACTACTTAATGGATTTCGATGAAATTTGGTACACGAGTTAAATGAAACTTGGAATAACACAGAACTTTTCATTTTTCAATCCCGAAATTTCGAGATTGTAGCCCCAGGCCATAGTGGCTGTAATAAGAAACTGCATGAGTAACTGATGTCGATTCTGCTAAGGTTAAGTCATAATCATGTCTCAATGTTTCAATAGAGTGTTTTTGGTGATTTACAAAATTTTATATGGATAACTTCTTTTTGTATAAGTTGTCAGTCGTGTTTTTTCAATAATTAGCTTGTTGTAGGTCGCGTCATATAAAAAGGACGCTGGAAGAGAGAGGAGGGAATGAAACTTGCGCATGGGTACGACTGACGAACCAATCGCATTCGCCGGCCGGGACCCGCTCGATCCCCGCTCACCGCATAGACTGCTTAACCGCCAGCGTCCATTTTAAATGACGCGACCTGTACATACCTGCATGACAGCGGTGAGGAACCCCGTGGGCACCACCAGAGCGGGCAGCCAGCACAGCGTGGACGGCGAGCGCGGCGCGTTGGCCCACGCCTGCAAGTGGGCGCCGCGCAGGAACAGCTCGCGGCACCACGCTCCGAGTGGCTTCATTGATGGACGACCTTTATTGTAAAGGCAGAGAGATCAAAATTCCATAACGCAGAGTGCAAACAATTTTGTTTTACGACAAAAATTGACGAAGTTATGACCAAATTACAACAGCTCGCGGAACCATGCAGCCAGCACAGCGTGGACGGCGAGCGCGGCGCGTTGGCCCACGCCTGCAAGTGGGCGCCGCGCAGGAACAGCTCGCGGCACCACGCGCCGAGCGGCTTCATTGATGGACGACCTTTATTGTAAAGGCAGAGAGCTCAAAATTCCATAACGCTGAGTGCAAAAAATTTTGTTTTACTATAGAAATTTACGAAGTTATGACCAAATTACAACAGCTCGCGGAACCATGCAGCCAGCACAGCGTGGGCGACGAGCGCGGCGCGTTGGCCCACGCCTGCAGGTGGGCGCCGCGCAGGAACAGCTCGCGGCACCACGCGCCGAGCGGCTTCATTGATGGACGACCTTTATTGTAAAGGCAGAGAGCTCAAAATTCCATAACGCAGAGTGCAAACAATTTTGTTTTACGACAAAAATTGACGAAGTTATGACCAAATTACAACAGCTCGCGGAACCATGCAGCCAGCACAGCGTGGGCGACGAGCGCGGCGCGTTGGCCCACGCCTGCAGGTGGGCGCCGCGCAGGAACAGCTCGCGGCACCACGCGCCGAGCGGCTTCATTGATGGACGACCTTTATTGTAAAGGCAGAGAGCTCAAAATTCCATAACGCAGAGTGCAAAAAATTTTGTTTTACGATAGAAATTTACGAAGTTATGACCAAATTACAACAGCTCGCGGAACCATGCAGCCAGCACAGCGTGGGCGACGAGCGCGGCGCGTTGGCCCACGCCTGCAGGTGGGCGCCGCGCAGGAACAGCTCGCGGCACCACGCGCCGAGCGGCTTCATTGATGGACGACCTTTATTGTAAAGGCAGAGAGCTCAAAATTCCATAACGCAGAGTGCAAACAATTTTGTTTTACGACAAAAATTGACGAAGTTATGACCAAATTACAACAGCTCGCGGAACCATGCAGCCAGCACAGCGTGGGCGGCGAGCGCGGCGCGTTGGCCCACGCCTGCAGGTGGGCGCCGCGCAGGAACAGCTCGCGGCACCACGCGCCGAGCGGCTTCATTGATGGACGACCTTTATTGTAAAGGCAGAGAGCTCAAAATTCCATAACGCAGAGTGCAAACAATTTTGTTTTACGACAAAAATTGACGAAGTTATGACCAAATTACAACAACTCCCGGCACCACATGGCTTCTTCGATGGATGACCTGGCAATGACGATAAGACGTCCGGGGAATTCGACGATTGGGGAAATAAGGCGTTCGGAGAATTAGACCAACCGAACCTACTAGAACTTACGGGAATTAGACGTAAGCGACAGAACCGTCCGTATTTAAGTTGTTAATGCAGTTTCATATAGCTAAAAAATCCAAAACATACAGTAGAAAAAATTTAGCTCTACGACAAGAATTGAGGAAGTTATGGCCAAATTACAACAGCTCGCTGCACCAAGTCCCTAGCGTCTTCATCGATGGACGACCTTAATGTAAATTCAGTTCCATAGAGCTCAAAATTCCATGACGCAGAGTGCAAAGAATTTTTTTCTACGATAAAATGATAAAAATTACGATGATTATAAAAATATACAAAGTTATGACCAAATTAGGTACAACAGCTCGCTAGCTAAGCGGCTTTATCGAGGAACGACCTTAATTGTAAATGCAGAGAGCTCAAAATTCCATAACGCAGAGTGCAAAAAATATTGTTCTACGATACAAATTTACGGAGTTATGGTAACAGCTTGGTGCACCGCGGCTTCATCGATGGATGACCTGGTAATGACGATCCGTATTTTAAACGCAGTTTCATAGAGCTTAAAATTCCATAACGCAGAGTGCAAAAAAGTTTGTTTTACGACAAAGTTATGACCACCTCGCGGTACCTACTACCAAGAGCAATATACTGTGTGGTCATTGCAATATGGGTATAGTTTTCTAGTATTTTTAGGGTGCTGATTATAAAAATGATACCCACTTATTTATTTTTGGTTCGAAGATGGCGGATACATTATTTTCATTTTAGCACTATCCTAATCCTAACAAATATTATAAATGCGAAAGTGAGTTTGTTTGTTCGTTTGTTTGTTACCTCTTCACGCTTTATCTACTGAATCAATCTTCCTGAAATTTCGCATACACATAGTTGGAAGTACTGAGAAGGACCTTTCATCCCGGGAAAAAGCACTGTTCCCGTGGGAAATTCACGCGGGCGAAGCCGCGGGCAAAAGCTAGTACTTTTATATTGCTGACAATAATGTCGTTTGTCAAAACTAATCGTATATGAACAGTCTAGAGAAATAATAAAACGTAACTATGTACCAACCTTTTCTCCAAAATGTGGGCACTCTCCCTTCGAAGATGCAGGTGTACATATCCTCCAGTATTTCAGACATCACCACCAGGCCTTCGATGGCGCGTCGCAACTCCTGCAACATCCGCACATTTTGGACTAACTACACTCTCTTGGGAATCACGAGGTAAAAAATACCCTCCTATATTATTTTTAATTCAAATCATAGCCCAACAGAAAACTTGCGTCCTAATGGGGCTCGGAGAACTGGGTGAATTGGTCCCGGAATGAAAGGACTGATCACCATGCTTGCGCTGGCGTTCTTAATTAGTCATAATAAACAGGCAGGTCTAGACCTTATGACTGTTTGCTTAAATGAAAACATTAAATGAACTATCAACCTTAACAGCAATGTGCATTAGACTACCTGCTGCCAGTGGCAGTAGTCGTCAAAATACTCCTTTAGGCAACATAAGAAAAATCTGACACCAGTGTTATCTATAACCCACTCAGATACGAACGGGACGAGCTGCGAATGGAACGAGTTGAGAATGGGACAAGTTACGATTTGGATAAGTTGTGAATGGGACGATTTGCGTCACACCTAATAAGAATAAATATCAACGAAAATTCAATTTCAAAATCATGCCTATTCCCATACAATGATTTAACTTGATGATTTTAAGTCCAATCAATCATTTCGATGTTAGCGCGCTAACGCCCGGTCCAAGATGTCTATCTCTGTCTGTCTGTCTGCTTATGTGAGATCACGTTTCATTCATTTCTTTATTTATCACTGGAGCTCATGACAGGACGACCACGCCCGTTAGTGAATGAGTGAATGAATGAACGGCTGAACAAATGAACGACAAACCTTCAAGCCCGAGACGATGCCTCCAATGAGCGTGTTGAAGTAGCCAATCTCTTGCAGCAAGGACACACACATGGGCATGACGATCTCTGGGCCCATCATCTTCTCCGTGGTCTCCACGTCGATCTGGTTTGGCAGCTTCTGCATCATCTCCAGGGCTAATTCGTCCACCTGGACCAGAAATAGGAATTATAATTCCAAATTATCAAATTAAATTATTTGTATAGGTACATACATAGAATCACGTCTTTATCCTTTACAGGGTAGATAGAGCTAAGAGTCGTGGGACTCGAAGGCCACGCTTAGCTGAATAGTGAGCTTTCTGATGGAATGAAGATTCAGATATAGTAACAAGATTGCTAGCCCATCGCCTATGAGTGGAGGAATCAGTTTAGAGCTCTTTCTCTCGATTGACTTTTACAATCTGCACGGGAAGAGAAGCAGCTGGCACATTCTATGTTTTTTCTTCGCTCCTAGACCAGCATGGAAGATAAATTATTTTAGGAGTAATTTTTTCGATGGTACGCCATTTGCTGTCCTAGAGATTATCACTCTGAAGATCACTGAAAAATGTGAACATAAATACAATAATATGATGACACAATTACGCGTCTCTAAAATCATTTCTTTGACAGTACCTCTAAATCTGTAGATAAATCTGACCCTGCTTCCAGTGAAGAAAAACATAGCAAGGCAACCCGCATTCTGACTGTTCAGTTTTCTAGTGTATAAAAGACTGCTGCCGCTAGACGGAAGTCATGTCTGCCTTAAACATGTTTTTATCAGGAATTTTGCAATTCTCCTTTTCATCAGGCTCTGAGAGAAGGGCCCCAAAAGTCAGGAAGTTTATTGCATAGTTAGGTAATTATAATTTTCGGATCTGGCAACCCTAGATAGCAGTAAATGACGTCACCTTCTGATCTTCTCCGCCGCCGCCGCCACCGCCGCCAGTGGATGCCAGCGCGAACAGAGTTCGACACATAATCAGCGCGTCCTGGCGAAAAGAAAATGGTAAGAGAGGAAAATAGACAAAGAACAGAAGAACTAGTCACCACAGATAACAATATCAATCGATTAGCAAGGGGAATAGCAAGTGGTTTACAATTCTCTAGTTTCTGCCTTTCCCCATGGGAAACAGGCATGACATACTAAATAAGGTAAATTACGAATGTACCGTTGAGTACTGTCATATAAATTTATTGTTTTTGACTCAAGTATGTACTCTCATATAGAATTACTTATTGTTTTTGACATTTTAAGAAAACAGTATGATATGAGGCCCAAACTTTGTCACCCTTCAGAGAGCAGGTAAAGTCTCACTATCTGAATCTTTAATTTTATTTATTCCGAGCATATTCTCCTTGTCATGGTTGTGTTTTGAATGAGTGTGTGTATTTATTTCAAAAATGATTATTTTATTTTTAATTTATTTTCTCCTTTTTAAATAATAATGTTTACTGCACCCTACATCTTTTCACGTATATTTACTTCCACCCAAAGTTTGGCTGGCAGAAATTGCATTTGCGATATCGCCTTTACGCTCATATATTTATGTATTTACTTTTGTTACTACGTCGTATGTTATTTTCTGTAAATGGTGCAATAAAGTGTTGATCTATCTATCTATCTATGATTTGACTTCAGCAACCCTACATTTGTGTTGAGAGGCGGCGTGATCGTCAGCAGTGGGGTCTATACCGTGCGGCAGAGAACAATGAAAGATGCTATGAATGTCCTCGCTTTATAGAATTACAATAAACTAGGGCATCAAACGTCAAGCTAATACAGGATAATATTACAAACACAGTCACTATATTATTATTATATGAAAATAGCCAGAAGAGCGGCATAGCATTATGTAACATGGCGGCTGTCAAGAACGGAAGGGGAACACGGACAAAAATTATTTATGGTAAAGACCATAGTCAAAACTTTACATAAAGCTCCCTATGGCCATTCATTATCCAACAATTAGTACCTGCGCAAGAGTGGCGACGTCGGCCGAGGCGTGCTGTCCGACAGACTCTGCGCGCTCGTAGGCGGGCAGCAGGTCCAGGAAGTCGCGGTACGACTCCAGGCTGCCGTCGCGCGGGATGTGGTACGCGGGGATTGAAGATAGCCTGCGAGTGGCATCATAGTGAAGGGAATTGTATGGACAAACGCGAATAATTGAATGAACAAGTAATTTAAAAATAAAAAAACACGACTGTCAGCTACACCACGATTTCAGCGCCACCTAGTGCGCGCTGACGTCAACGCTTGCCCCACTCGGCGGCGACAGCGAGGCGTGGTGCCAAACAGGAAACTTGCGTAACCAAATGTAAGGTAGTGCTATACAGGGTGTTTTTTAAATCATTGGCATTTTTTCTACTGGTAAAAGTACTCATGAATACGAGCAACTTTTTGTATGGGACCGACTCAATCCGACAGAAAAAAAATCTGCTGTTCTATACTATTTTCCAATACCTACTGTTTGTAATATAATGGGTGAAACTAAACGCAGGCGTTTCCCATTGCTGCCGCCAGAGGGCGTTCGGGGTTCTCACACTGCTAGCGTGGATGGCGTGGCGGACGGCCGCCGCCATTGCATTGTCCAGGGCGATATCGGTTTGATTTTAATACGCGGAGCGGTCTCGCGTCTTTTGCTTGTTGTTTAGTTTGAGTGATAATTGTGTATTTCCTGTTTGTTAAATAACTATTGAATTTGTGTTTGTGAAAAACTCTGTTATTGTGACTTTTTCTTGTGAGAGGTGAAACGTGGCTGGCTGTTCACATCTGGCTGTTCCCGAGTGAAACTACGGGAAGAAATCTATTTAGTTGTTATGGGGAATTGAGATCTCAAGGGTTAGGTAGGGTAATTAGGAATTCCCCCTTCCCGAAGACACTCAAGTTTGGATCCGAAGAGAAAGAAGATTTAGTTTGGTAAGTGTTCAATTCTAGTTAATTTATAGGTTAGGTTATCATATAGGGCCCTGTAGCTCCCTTCATAAGCTACGGTGGTAGCAGACTGCGTATAGCTTAAGTTAGATTCTAGTCGGACAAGCGTGGTGTCGCGTGGAGATTTTTTCCCGGTACTTAATTTTACCGGTAGATTTTTTCCCGGTAAAGTTCCGGTACAGAATTCTTCCCGCCGCTTCGTTTGTCCGGATTCGCTCTGCGCACATTTTCTGGCAGCAGAGCGTAGTTGCTCTGCACATTTTCTGGTAGCAGAGCGTAGTTTATCTACCCTCTATTTGTTCGTTTGTAAAAAAAATAATTAATTGTTTGTAAAAATTATTAGATTTTTCTTAGTTTGTTTGTATAAGAATATTTGTAACCTTTTTTGTATTTGTTTGCGGTTTGTACCGTGCGTTCCGGGTTTGTGCCATTCTCATACCTACCGCGGTTCTTCGTGTAGTTGCTTGATTTTGTTGTTTTTTATTTACCTTTTGTTATTTTTTGTTTGTGACTTGACGCGATGGCGAAGGCCTCCAATGCTAGGGCGACACTCGCCAACGAATTGAGATGGTTTGTGACGGCCGGAGGACTCCTGTCCCGGAAGGACAGGGAGGGCGCCATACTGCTAAGAGCGGATCACCTCCACTCACGATTGATTAGCGCGGGAAGCGGCCATGGCGGCGCTTACCGAAGCCGATCTTACCCCGGAGGCCTACGCAGGTCACATGGCGGACATGGACCAGATCCTGAGTCTGCACGATGATATCGCGGAGGCGGTGACCGCAATAAGGGCGAGACAGGCTGGCGGACCAGCCCTCGCACACCTGTTAGACAGGAAGGGACCAGCGGTTACTGGTCGGCTCCCCACCCTTCAGCTGTCCCACTTTGGGGGTAGGATGGAGGAGTGGGTAGCATATAAAAATATGTTTGAGTCCCTGGTCGTAGCACGACAGGATTTTTCGAAGGCCCAGAAGATGGCCTACCTCCTCTCCACTCTTGAGGATGAAGCGCGGTCGCTCATCCAGCACCTCCGGGTGGAGGACGACCAGTACGACACGGCTTGGGAGTTATTGAACTCCCGCTATCAAAACTTACGTTTGTTAGCGGATGCGCACGCCGCACAGTTGATGGCCCTGCCCAAGGTGGCCAACAGGGCACAGTTGCGCCTGCAGTTGCTCACGCCCGTTACAGTGGCCTGTAACGCGCTCCGCACACTGGGGCTGCCGGTGGACCAATGGTCCTTTTTGCTGGTGCACATTGTATTGGGCAAATTACCCAATGACATCCGCTCGCGATTTGAGCGCGAAAATGCGGAGCGGGATAGCACCACCCTACCAACATTCACTGACTTGGTGAAGTTTTTGGAGTTTGAGGCACGGGCTGCTGAGAATACCATGACGGACTCAGCGCCATCCAGAGCGCCTGAACGTAGGCCCTTGGAACCCTCATGGCGAGGGAGGCCCCAACAGGGACGGCAACCGCCACCGCGTGGAGCTGGTGCGCGGGTTGCACACACGGCAGCAGTCGCGAGGGACGCGGACTGCCTGCAATGTGGTCGGATGGGCCACAGCCTGCTGCAATGCAGGGACTGGCAGGGACTGCCAGTACAAGATCGGCGCCGCATGGCAAAGCGGCATGAACTTTGCTTTTATTGTTTGGGCGGTCACTATGCGCGTGACTGTCCCAGTGCCATACCATGCAGTGCATGCCGTGGGCGGCACCACGCGATGCTTTGCATGAACCGCAACGGGGATGGCACCCGGATGTTGAGGCAGGGGTCCCCTATGGGCGGGGGCGCTCCTGCGCGAAGCCCTCCACCACCGGACGGAGGACGCGGCTTCGCTCGTCGCACCCCCCCTCGGGAGGGGGGTCGCGTACCTGCGCGGGTCTTGGCGGACCGGGACCACGCGCCCCAAGGTCATGGCCAGTATGTAGCTGGCCAGGCCCCGGATAGGGCCCCCATGGGCGGGGGCCCTAGATCGGACGTGAGAGTGGGGACACCCCCCTCCACGCGGGTTACCAATACCCAACACATGCAGCCGCAGCGGTTTTCTCCGCCGCTGCACGAGTACCCACGGCTGGAGTACCACCCGCCGTACCATATGTATGGCCGGGCCGCGGGTTATGCCCCCCCTCAGATGGGGATGTGCACTCGCCCGCCATATTATCCGGGTCAGTGGCGCGCCCCTGGTTTGGAGAGAGTGGGGAGCCCGTAACTAGCTTGCTCCCTTGCTGGGACAGAGCCGCGGACGGTTCTGCTCCCTACCGCGGTGGTCCGCGTATGGGGTCGTAGGGGAAGCCATTAATTTGAGAGCTCTGTTGGACTCAGGGGCTCAAAGCAGTTTGGTTACCACTCGAGTGGCACGCCAGTTAGGTTTAGTCGTGGAAGACTCGCCTGTGCCACTTCTTGGAGTTGGTGGCATACAAGTGAAGTGTCTGACGGGCCAGACACTTGTCACCTTTTCTTCGCTGAAGTCCTCCACAATGAGGATCACGACTTCGGCTATGGTAATGGATACCATTGCGGGTTGGCACCCCTCGACAGACATACCGCCGGGTGTGTTGTCTTTGGTTTCGGGTCTGGATTTGGCCGACCCCTTTGTCTTTCATCCCGGCCCAGTGGACTTGCTCCTGGGCTCGGACGTATTGGGTTGGATTTTGTTGGGTACACAGAAGGCTCTGGGTTCGTCTTCACTGATGGCAGTGTCTACGATTTTTGGTTTTGCC
This sequence comes from Ephestia elutella, assembly GCA_018467065.1. Classification (NCBI taxonomy): domain Eukaryota; kingdom Metazoa; phylum Arthropoda; class Insecta; order Lepidoptera; family Pyralidae; genus Ephestia; species Ephestia elutella. The sequence continues at coordinate 16,986,337 of CM031575.1, read as the reverse complement.
CTGATGGGCCCTGTGTTTGATAATGGCACCGCGGAGGAGCCACCGGTTGTCGCATCTGCGTCCTTGGCCAAGACCATGCAAAGGTTTTGGGAGGTGGAGGAGCCACCTATGAGTTCCAGGATGGATCCGGAACACGCTGAGTGCGAAGCCCTTTTCGATCGACCACGGAGAGGTTGCCCTCCGGTCGGTTTGTAACTAGGTTACCCTTTGTTGCCTCTCGTCCTAGCCTAGGGCAAAGTAGGGCGCTTGCGGAGAAACGACTGCTGTCCATGGAGCGACGTATGCAGCGTGACCACGTACTTCGCGATAAATATATTGAATTTATGCGCGAGTACGAGGATTTGGGTCACATGTCTCCGGCTCGAGTTGATTGGAGCTCAACTGAGCATTATTTTTTGCCCCACCACGCGGTGGTGAAGCCCTCAACGGGCAAGTTGCGGACTGTCTTTGATGGGTCCGCACCCACTTCGAACGGGGTTTCGTTGAATCTGTGTTTGCATTCGGGTCCCAAATTGCATAGGGACATAATTGACATCATCTTGAACTTTAGAAGACATCAAGTGGTTTTTGGTGCGGACATCCGTATGATGTTCCGCCAGACAGTCATACATCCTGAGGACAGGCGATTCCAGTTGATACTCTGGCGTGAGCGCCCTGAGGATCCTGTGACGGTGTATGAACTCAACACAAACACGTATGGTTTGAAATCTAGTCCCTATATCGCCATCAGATCATTGCTTGAATTGGCAGAGCGGGAACGGATCCGCTTTCCCCGTGGGGCTTCCGTGCTGTCACGTGACTTGTATGTTGATGACGTGTGCACCGGAGCCCAAAGTATTGAGGAGGCCCTCCTACTGCGGGATGAATTGATTGAAATATTGAAGACAGGTGGCTACGAGCTACGTAAGTGGTTGTCTAATGAGCCTAAAGTTCTAGAAGGGATCCCGGAGGATCACCAACAGAACCCTCACCTGTTTGAGGATGTGGATGATCCCAACAGGATAGCGGTGCTGGGCATGCAGTACCAGCCGCTAACCGATATTTTCACATTCCAAGTGGACTTGGAAATACCAAAAGTCTGGACTAAGAGAACGGTGTTGTCAGTAATAGCTCGTATGTTTGATCCAAGCGGTTGGATCAGTCCAGTAATATTCTCTGCGAAGTGTCTTCTTCAGAGACTTTGGACTTTGGGCGTCTCGTGGGACGAGCCGCTGTTTGGTCCTCCATTGGATGATTGGCTCGAGTTGTTTTCATCGATTAAGGAAGTCAATCGGATTGCCTTGCCTCGTCGAATATTGCCCCCCGGGAAGTATCGAGCCAGCCTGCATGGCTTTTGTGACGCGTCGGAGCGAGGCTACGCCGCGTCAGTCTATATGCGGACAGTTGACGCCGATGGCCGGGTCAATGTCTCGCTTTTGTTAGGGAAGAGCAAGGTCGCCCCCATCAGGACTAGGCTGACTATTCCCAAGCTTGAGTTGAGTGGAGCTCACCTTCTCTCTAAATTGTTGCATCACGTTGCCAGTGAGCTGGCGGCCACGGTCGAGATACGAGACATCTTCGCCTGGTCGGATAGCCAGGTCGCGCTTGCATGGTTGCGCGCGGCCCCACATACCTTGGAGGTTTTTGTTGGAAACAGGGTTTCCCAAATTCAAAATATTGGAATTGATATAACATGGAGACATGTGCCGGGAGAGCTTAACCCAGCGGACTGTGCTTCCCGAGGTTGTACGGCACCAGAATTGGTGTCACACCCGCTCTGGTGGGGCCTGTCTGTCAGACAGATGTTACTTCTTTGAGTTTGACTGGGCTTCGTGTACATGCTGTAGTCGCTGAGACGACGTCGGAGCCGGATTGGCTACTTGCTCGGTATAGCAGTTTGGATAAGCTTCTGGGTGTTACCAGTTGGATTAAGCGTTTCATACATAATTGTAGAAACCCACAGGCAAAGCGGTTGGAGCCGATTGCAGGTGCAGAAGAGCGCCGGAGCGCATTGTTGCATTGGGTCCGTGTCGTGCAGACCGGACGGTTTGAGTCAGAGCTTCGTATTTTGCGCGACGGACGCGCTAAGTTGAAGGGCGCGGTCGCTCGTTTGAACCCGTACATCGACTCGGATGGGCTTCTTCGGGTTGGAGGCAGGCTCCGGAAGGCGGATATGAGACTCGCCATCCTCTGTTGTTGCCCAAGGGCGGACCCTTGGTGCAGCTTTTGGTGTCTGATCGACACATTCGTAACGCCCATGCTGGGTGCAATGCTTTGCTGGCTATTTTGCAACGCGAATTTTGGATTTTGTCTGCCCGAAGAGCAATCCGTAGTGTTCTGTTTCGATGTATTGCATGTTATAGGTTGAAGGCATCCACGATGCAACCACAGATGGGTGATTTGCCCGCTGATCGAATCCGACCTTCGAGACCGTTTGACGGCGTTGGAACCGATTTTGCCGGTCCCTTTTCGATCAAGGCTTCTCCCTTTCGTAATGCCCGTATTGTGAAGGGCTATTTGTGTGTATTTGTTTGTTTGGCCACCAAGGCTGTCCATTTGGAGGTGGTATCGGCTCTGACTACGGAGGCCTTCGTCGCCGCGTTGGATCGCTTTGTTTCGCGTCGAGGTCTACCTTCCCTTATTAGGTCTGACAATGGCACAAACTATAAAGGAACTGTAAATTATCTTAAGGATGTTTCTGTGTTTATTGATAAAAATTGTACTAGTTTAAGTCAAATTGCTGCCCAAAGGGGAATAACCTGGAAGTTTAGTCCCCAAGTTGCCCCCATTGGGGAGGGGATTTTTGAAGCGGCTGTGAAATCCGCAAAGACCCACCTCCGCCGCATTATCGGAGAAACGGCTCTAACTTTTGAAGAGCTGGCCACAGTGTTTTGTAAAGTTGAGGCGGTCCTCAACTCTCGTCCTCTCTGTCCGCTATCTCCAGATCCAAATGACTTGGAAGCTCTCACCCCTGGTCATTTTTTTGGTGGGAGGGCCGTTGAATGCCCTGCCCGAATACCCGTGGAAGGATGAACGCGTATATCGGTTGTCGCGTTTTCAAATGTTGCAGCAAATGAGCCAGGACTTTTGGCGTCGCTGGTCGCTTGAATATTTGCATTTGCTGCAGCAAAGAGTGAAGTGGACAGACAGGACTGAGCCTCCCAGGGAGGGTGATTTAGTATTGTTAAAAGAGGCAAATTTGCCCTCATTGCTTTGGCGACGAGCTCGCATATTACGTTTGATTCTTGGCGGAGATGGCACTCCGCGTGTGGCTGTGGTGTTGGTCGACGGTTCGATTTTAAGGAGAGGTGTGACCTCTCTCGCCCGCCTTCCCGTAGAGTAAGCTAGCGGTCTGCTTCTCAGACCGGGACGGGGGGATGTTTGTAATATAATGGGTGAAACTAAACGCAGGCGTTTCCCATTGCTGCCGCCAGAGGGCGTTCGGGGTTCTCACACTGCTAGCGTGGATGGCGTGGCGGACGGCCGCCGCCATTGCATTGTCCAGGGCGATATCGGTTTGATTTTAATACGCGGAGCGGTCTCGCGTCTTTTGCTTGTTGTTTAGTTTGAGTGATAATTGTGTATTTCCTGTTTGTTAAATAACTATTGAATTTGTGTTTGTGAAAAACTCTGTTATTGTGACTTTTTCTTGTGAGAGGTGAAACGTGGCTGGCTGTTCACATCTGGCTGTTCCCGAGTGAAACTACGGGAAGAAATCTATTTAGTTGTTATGGGGAATTGAGATCTCAAGGGTTAGGTAGGGTAATTAGGAATTCCCCCTTCCCGAAGACACTCAAGTTTGGATCCGAAGAGAAAGAAGATTTAGTTTGGTAAGTGTTCAATTCTAGTTAATTTATAGGTTAGGTTATCATATAGGGCCCTGTAGCTCCCTTCATAAGCTACGGTGGTAGCAGACTGCGTATAGCTTAAGTTAGATTCTAGTCGGACAAGCGTGGTGTCGCGTGGAGATTTTTTCCCGGTACTTAATTTTACCGGTAGATTTTTTCCCGGTAAAGTTCCGGTACAGAATTCTTCCCGCCGCTTCGTTTGTCCGGATTCGCTCTGCGCACATTTTCTGGCAGCAGAGCGTAGTTGCTCTGCACACCTACTCACCCGAAATGTATGGAACAGCTGATTTTTTTTTCCATCGGATTAAGTCGGTCCCATACAAAAAGTTGCTCATGTTCATGAGTACTTTCACCAGTAGAAAGGATGCCAATGATTTAAAAAACATCCTGTATATAGCACACTCTTTAAGAAAAAAATCAAAGATAATTCAATTTCTGTGCAGTCCGACGGACTCTGCGCGCTCGTAGGCGGGCAGCAGGTCCAAGAATTCGCGATACGACTCCAGGCTCCCGTCCCGCGGGATGTGGTACGGGTACGCGGGGATCGAGGATAGCCTGCGAATGGCATCATAGTGAAGGAAATTGTGGACAAACACAAGTGATTGAGTGAAAAAACGGCCATGTATGTTCACATAAGACGAATGAAAAAAGAATAGACATGACATACCTACAAAAAATCGTAACCCGGCGCCGACAAAGGATTTGGCACAAAGATAGCGGCCTGCCCATACTAATAATAATGACAAAACATGGCGACCGGCCGCATAACCACTGTTGTATATAGATTGTTATGCCGGATCTATTATTTTTTACCAAGGCTATGATGTTCACACTTAGTCGTAGCTGTTTGACGGGAAAATCGAAGATTGTCCAACCCTATAAACACGGCACGTCACTAGCAGTGTGCTGCGATTGGACGACCGGCCGGCGTGGAATGTCAGCCGCCGGGATCATGATGAGACACGTTCTTTTTGGAAATTAGTGTTAGAGTTAATGTTTAGCGGTATATTAAATAATAAATGTAAACCAGTGCCATCCTAGGCCTTAATTTTCAGCATATCTCTTTCAGCATCTAATACTACTGTATTTACTCCCGTGGCTGAAAAGAACAACTTTCCAATGACTAAGAAAACAAAGATACGAAAATAAAATCGACCTAATAACTTTCTCCTACATCCATGTACCTACTTAAACGTAACATAAAAGTCAATAACGTCGTAAAGAATCAAAAATGATGACAATGAGGCTATTTTATAGGCGAGCTTGATGTTTACTAATTTACCTATATCAATCATTTATCAATTCAAAATCGTTATTTAAGCTCCAGATTGTCGATGATACATAGCAATTTGAGCTCTACCACTACAACATAAGGTTCATAACCTGTAGAATGGCGTGTCATAGGCTTCTTCACAGAAGAACTGGTTGATATAAGCGATGAGCACTCGCTTGTCCCAATCGTCAGTGATATGGCCGCCATAGTTGATGATGGCGAAGAGGTAGCGTAGCGCGTCCCATGGGACCTCTTCGTATTCCTCTAAATAGTTCGCCAGTAGGTTGTCTGATACCTGAGGGTAGAAAGTAGGAAGTTGTAAGGTCAAAAATGGTAGAAAAGCACGTTAATAGTGGAAGTAAATTTAATAGTGCTGTTATCCATATTTCCATGCTAATATTATGTAAAAATATGTGTCATTCCACGGGAAAAGATACCTTATGGCCGTTGGCGCTTAAATCGTTTCGAAAAACAAATCATACGAGTTTACTTAGCTCATAATAAGCACAATGTCGTAAGTGCCAACGACCATAAGGTACCTTTTCCCGTGGATTTACACATATGTCACTTTCATGGCTAAACCGCTGGACCGATTTTGATGAAACTTAGTATGGATATAGTTAATGACCAGGAGTCCAACATAAGCTACTTTTAAAATAAACCATCCCCTGAAAGGCTTCAATGCGGGTAAAATTTTAACCATATTGTTGCTGCCACCAAGTTTGAGTGGCAGCGGTGGGATACCCACATATTTAATTTTGGACTAGTAGTATTGATTAATGCTAGTAGTTGGTAACTTCAAGTTTTATAATACGATATGATTACATTTATATATGATAGTTTTCGACGTGAAAAAGTGCCATCTCTGAAGGCCAAGTTTCTATAAAATAATTTGACTTTGACTTTAATTATTTGTTACTGGTTACGACGTTTTGGTACTTACGTCAAAATCAGCGTCATTAAAACTGTACACAGCGTTATATCCAAGCTGTCTGAACCTCTTCCTTGCGATGAGGGTGCAGTGGAAGAATGATACGCAGAACAACAGTCTTCGATACTTGGGAGTGGCTTCGTCGAATTTGTCTTCATTCATGTTCGCGAATATGCGGACCAGGTTGCCTTTTAGACCCTGGAAAGAGGAACAGCTTGGTAAATCTCGTCTAATTTTTAGTATTTTATTTAGTAATAGTAATATTCTTATGGTAGGTCTTTCAGAACCTCATCGCTCCAGCGGTACCTAGGGCGCCCGACTGGTCGACGGCCCCTCGGTCGACCTTCGTATGCTCTTTTGACGGCACGATCCTCTTCCATTCTCTCCACATGTCCGAGCTAGCGGAGTCTGTCTCTCCGATGATGTTTGGTTCGGACACTAGATCTTCAATTTCAAGGTTCTTTCTAACTCGAGAGCCTTAGAGCGGAAAACTGGCGAGAATTGGTGCAAGACCGCAAAAAATGGCGTCATCTCGTGTCGGAGGCCAAGATCCACTTCGGGTCGCTGCGCCGCAGTAAGTAATATTCTTATGGTAGTAATTTGCAGAGACAAAGTGCCGTCACCATTTTTACCATGTAAGAGAATTTCCGAGGTAGACCTAGGAGATGGCGGGTCGACATAGACAAATTCATACCACAACTCGCAATAGAGAGATTAGACAAGTGGAAGAAAGGGAAAAGGCCTTTGCCCAGCAGTGGGACACAACACCTATAGGCTAAATTAAAAAAAATTGTGAAACTCGAATTGACGATCGATCGATGAAGACATTTGTCTCACTATATTTTCTTGAGCTAAGTGAGTTTTGTCAGAACAGGTATATTCAATTTCATATCCACTGTATTTGTATCAGAAGTACCTAGTGTAAAAACAAATGTTCAACTTCGTTGTTATCTATGATTTAATTTTCTATTTGTGAGGACCTACAATTGGCTTTTTTAGTCCTTGTTTAAGTTAAAGCTGTTGGTCCTCCTGTTTGTAATATATTGGGTAAAACTAAACGCAGGCGTTTCGCATTGCTGCCGCCAGAGGGCGTTCGGGGTTCTCACACTGTTAGCGTGGAATGGCGTCGCGTGTGTAGTCCGCCATTGCATTGTCCAGGGCGATATCGGTTTGATTTTAATACGCGGAGCGGTCTCGCGTCTTTTGCTTGTTGTTTAGTTTGAGTGATAATTGTGAATTTCCTGTTTGTTAAATAACTATTGAATTTGTGTTTGAGAAAAACTCTGTTATTGTGACCTTTTCTTGTGAGAGGTGAAACGTGGCTGGCTGTTCACATCTGGCTGTTCCCGAGTGAAACTACGGGAAGAAATCTATTTAGTTGTTATGGGGAATTGAGATCTCAAGGGTTAGGTAGGGTAATTAGGAATTCCCCCTTCCCGAAGACACTCAAGTTTGGATCCGAAGAGAAAGAAGATTTAGTTTGGTAAGTGTTCAATTCTAGTTAATTTATAGGTTAGGTTATCATATAGGGCCCTGTAGCTCCCTTCATAAGCTACGGTGGTAGCAGACTGCGTTAAGTTAGTTAGGTTTTTAGTCGGGCAAACGTGGTGCCGCGTGGAGATTTTTTCCCGGTACTTATTTTTACCGGTGGTTTTTTCCCGGTGAAGTTCCGGCACAGAATTCTTCCCGCCGCTTCGTTTGTCCGGATTCTCTCTGCCACATTTTCTGGCAGCAGAGCGTAGTTGCTCTGCACATTTTCTGGTAGCAGAGCGTAGTTTATCTACCCTCTATTTGTTCGTTTGTAAAAAATAATTAATTGTTTGTAAAAATTATTAGATTTTTCTTAGTTTGTTTGTATAAGAATATTTGTAACCTTTTTTGTATTTGTTTGCGGTTTGTACCGTGCGTTCCGGGTTTGTGCCATTCTCATACCTACCGCGGTTCTTCGTGTAGTTGCTTGATTTTGTTGTTTTTTATTTACCTTTTGTTATTTTTTGTTTGTGACTTGACGCGATGGCGAAGGCCTCCAATGCTAGGGCGACACTCGCCAACGAATTGAGATGGTTTGTGACGGTTGCAGGACTCCTGTCCCGGAAGGACAGGGAGGGCGCCATACTGCTAAGAGCGGATCACCTCCACTCACGATTGATTAGCGCGGAAGCGGCCATGGCGGCGCTTACCGAAGCCGATCTTACCCCGGAGGCCTACGCAGGTCACATGGCGGACATGGACCAGATCCTGAGTCTGCACGATGATATCGCGGAGGCGGTGACCGCAATAAGGGCGAGACAGGCTGGCGGACCAGCCCCTCGCACACCTGTTAGACAGGAAGGACCAGCGGTTACTGGTCGGCTCCCCACCCTTCAGCTGTCCCACTTTGGGGGTAGGATGGAGGAGTGGGTAGCATATAAAAATATGTTTGAGTCCCTGGTCGTAGCACGACAGGATTTGTCGAAGGCCCAGAAGATGGCCTACCTCCTCTCCACTCTTGAGGATGAAGCGCGGTCGCTCATCCAGCACCTCCGGGTGGAGGACGACCAGTACGATACGGCTTGGGAGTTATTGAACTCCCGCTACCAAAACTTACGTTTGTTAGCGGATGCGCACGCCGCACAGTTGATGGCCCTGCCCAAGGTGGCCAACAGGGCACAGTTGCGCCTGCAGTTGCTCACGCCCGTTACAGTGGCCTGTAACGCGCTCCGCACACTGGGGCTGCCGGTGGACCAATGGTCCTTTTTGCTGGTGCACATTGTATTGGGCAAATTGCCCAATGACATCCGCTCGCGGTTTGAGCGCGAGAATGCGGAGCGGGACAGCACCACCCTACCAACATTCACTGACTTGGTGAAGTTTTTGGAGTTTGAGGCACGGGCTGCTGAGAATACCATGACGGACTCAGCGCCATCCAGAGCGCCTGAACGTAGGCCCTTGGAACCCTCATGGCGAGGGAAGCCCCAACAGGGGAAGACAACCGCCACCGCGTGGAGCTGGTGCGCGGGTTGCACACACGGCAGCAGTCGCGAGGGACGCGGACTGCCTGCAATGTGGTCGGATGGGCCACAGCCTGCTGCAATGCAGGGACTGGCAGGGACTGCCAGTACAAGATCGGCGCCGCATGGCAAAGCGGCATGAACTTTGCTTTTATTGTTTGGGCGGTCACTATGCACGTGACTGTCCCAGGGCCATACCATGCAGTGCATGCCGTGGGCGGCACCACGCGATGCTCTGCATGAACCGGAACGGGGATGGCCCCCGGATGTTGAGGCAGGGGTCCCCTATGGGCGGGGGCGCTCCTGCGCGAAGCCCTCCACCATCGGACGGAGGACGCGGCTTCGCTCGTCGCACCCCCCCCTCGGGAGGGGGGTCGCGTACCTGCGCGGGTCTTGGCGGACCGGGACCACGCGCCCCAAGGTCATGGCCAGTATGTGGCTGGCCAGGCCCCGGATAGGGCCCCCATGGGCGGGGGCCCTAGATCGGACGTGAGAGTGGGGACACCCCCTCCACGCGGGTTACCAATACCCAACACATGCAGCCGCAGCGGTTTCTCCGCCGCTGCACGAGTACCCACGGCTGGAGTACCACCCGCCGTACTATAGGTATGGCCGGGCCGCGGGTTATGCCCCCCCTCAGATGGGGATGTGCACTCGCCCGCCATATTATCCGGGTCAGTGGCGCGCCCCTGGTTTGGAGAGAGTGGGGAGCCCGTAACTAGCTTGCTCCCTTGCTGGGACAGAGCCGCGGACGGTTCTGCTCCCTACCGCGGTGGTCCGCGTATGGGGTCGTGGGGGAAGCCATGAATTTGAGAGCTCTGTTGGACTCAGGGGCTCAAAGCAGTTTGGTTACCACTCGAGTGGCACACCAGTTAGGTTTAGTCGTGGAAGACTCGCCTGTGCCACTTCTTGGAGTTGGTGGCATACAAGTGAAGTGTCTGACGGGCCAGACACTTGTCACCTTTTCTTCGCTGAAGTCCTCCACAATGAGGATCACGACTTCGGCTATGGTAATGGATACCATTGCGGGTTGGCACCCCTCGACAGACATACCGCCGGGTGTGTTGTCTTTGGTTTCGGGTCTGGATTTGGCCGACCCCTTTGTCTTTCATCCCGGCCCAGTGGACTTGCTCCTGGGCTCGGACGTATTGGGTTGGATTTTGTTGGGTACACAGAAGGCTCTGGGTTCGTCTTCACTGATGGCAGTGTCTACGATTTTTGGTTTTGCCCTGATGGGCCCTGTGTTTGATAATGGCACCGCGGAGGAGCCACCGGTTGTCGCATCTGCGTCCTTGGCCAAGACCATGCAAAGGTTTTGGGAGGTGGAGGAGCCACCTATGAGTTCCAGGATGGATCCGGAACACGCTGAGTGCGAAGCCCTTTTTCGATCAACCACGGAGAGGTTGCCCTCCGGTCGGTTTGTAACTAGGTTACCTTTTGTTGCCTCTCGTCCTAGCCTAGGGCAAAGTAGGGCGCTTGCGGAGAAACGACTGCTGTCCATGGAGCGACGCATGCAGCGTGACCACGTTGTTTGTAATATATTGGGTAAAACTAAACGCAGGCGTTTCGCATTGCTGCCGCCAGAGGGCGTTCGGGGTTTTCACTCTGCTCGTGCGAATGGCTCGCGGACGGTCGCCATTGCATTGCCCTATGCGATATCGGTTTGATTTTTAATACGCGAGAGGTTCCGCGTTCTTTGATTGCTAATTAGCTTGAGTTGTGTTTGTGAATTTCCTGTTTGTTAAATAACTATTGAACTTTGTGTTTGTGTACCCGTCATGGTGACTTTTTCTTGTGAGAGGTGAAGCGTGGCTGGCTGTTCACATCTGGCTGTTCCCGAGTGAAACTACGGGAAGAAATCTATTTATTTGTCCTGGGGAATTGAGATCTCAAGGGTTAGGTAGGGTAATTAGGAATTCCCCCTTCCCGAAGACACTCAAGTTTGGATCCGAAGAGAAAGAAGATTTAGCTTGGTAAGTGTTCAATTCTAGTTAATTTATAGGTTAGGTTATCATATAGGGCCCTGTAGCTCCCTTCATAAGCTACGGTGGTAGCAGACTGCGTATAGCTTAAGTTAGATTCTAGTCGGACAAGCGTGGTGTCGCGTGGAGACTTTTTCCCGGTACTTAATTTTACCGGTAGATTTTTTCCCGGTAAAGTTCCGGTACAGAATTCTTCCCGCCGCTTCGTTTGTCCGGATTCGCTCTGCGCACATTTTCTGGCAGCAGAGCGTAGTTGCTCTGCACATTTTCTGGTAGCAGAGCGTAGTTAATCTACCCTCTATTTGTTCGTTTGTAAAAAATAATTAATTGTTTGTAAAAATTATTAGATTTTTCTTAGTTTGTTTGTATAAGAATATTTGTAACCTTTTTTGTATTTGTTTGCGGTTTGTACCGTGCGTTCCGGGTTTGTGCCATTCTCATACCTACCGCGGTTCTTCGTGTAGTTGCTTGATTTTGTTGTTTTTTATTTACCTTTTGTTATTTTTTGTTTGTGACTTGACGCGATGGCGAAGGCCTCCAATGCTAGGGCGACACTCGCCAACGAATTGAGATGGTTTGTGACGGCCGGAGGACTCCTGTCCCGGAAGGACAGGAGGGCGCCATACTGCTAAGAGCGGATCACCTCCACTCACGATTGATTAGCGCGGAAGCGGCCATGGCGGCGCTTACCGAAGCCGATCTTACCCCGGAGGCCTACGCAGGTCACATGGCGGACATGGACCAGATCCTGAGTCTGCACGATGATATCGCGGAGGCGGTGACCGCAATAAGGGCGAGACAGGCTGGCGGACCAGCCCCTCGCACACCTGTTAGACAGGAAGTACCAGCGGTTACTGGTCGGCTCCCCACCCTTCAGCTGTCCCACTTTGGGGAGTAGGATGGAGGAGTGGGTGGCATATAAAAATATGTTTGAGTCCCTGGTCGTAGCACGACGGGATTTGTCGAAGGCCCAGAAGATGGCCTACCTCCTCTCCACTCTTGAGGGTGAAGCGCGGTCGCTCATCCAGCACCTCCGGGTGGAGGACGACCAGTACGATACGGCTTGGGAGTTATTGAACTCCCGCTACCAAAACTTACGTTTGTTAGCGGATGCGCACGCCGCACAGTTGATGGCCCTGCCCAAGGTGGCCAACAGGGCACAGTTGCGCCTGCAGTTGCTCACGCCCGTTACAGTGGCCTGTAACGCGCTCCGCACACTGGGGCTGCCGGTGGACCAATGGTCCTTTTTGCTGGTGCACATTGTATTGGGCAAATTACCCAATGACATCCGCTCGCGATTTGAGCGCGAGAATGCGGAACGGGATAGCACCACCCTACCAACATTCACTGACTTGGTGAAGTTTTTGGAGTTTGAGGCACGGGCGGCTGAGAATACCATGACGGACTCAGCGCCATCCAGAGCGCCTGAACGTAGGCCCCAACAGGGACGGCAACCGCCACCGCGTGGAGCTGGTGTGCGGGTTGCACACACGGCAGCAGTCGCGGGGACGCGGACTGGCCTGCAATGTGGCCGGATGGGCCACAGCCTGCTGCAATGCAGGGACTGGCAGAGACTGCCAGTACAAGATAGGCGCCGCATGGCAAAGCGGCATGAACTTTGCTTTTATTGTTTGGGCAGTCACTATGCACGTGACTGTCCCAGTGCCATACCATGCAGTGCATGCCGTGGGCGGCACCACGCGATGCTCTGCATGAACCGGAACGGGGATGGCCCCCGGATGTTGAGGCAGGGGTCCCCTATGGGCGGGGCGCTCCTGCGCGAAGCCCTCCACCACCGGACGGAGGACGCGGCTTCGCTCGTCGCACCCCCTCGGGAGGGGGGGTCGCGTACCTGCGCGGGTCTTGGCGGACCGGGACCACGCGCCCCAAGGTCATGGCCAGTATGTAGCTGGCCAGGCCCCGGATAGGGCCCCCATGGGCGGGGGCCCTAGATCGGACGTGAGAGTGGGGACACCCCTCCACGCGGGTTACCAATACCCAACACATGCAGCCGCAGCGGTTTTCTCCGCCGCTGCACGAGTACCCACGGCTGGAGTACCACCCGCCGTACCATATGTATGGCCGGGCCGCGGGTTATGCCCCCCTCAGATGGGGATGTGCACTCGCCCGCCATATTATCCGGGTCAGTGGCGCGCCCCTGGTTTGGAGAGAGTGGGGAGCCCGTAACTAGCTTGCTCCCTTGCTGGGACAGAGCCGCGGACGGTTCTGCTCCCTACCGCAGTGGTCCGCGTATGGGGTCGTGGGGGGGAAGCCATTAATTTGAGAGCTCTGTTGGACTCAGGGGCTCAAAGCAGTTTGGTTACCACTCGAGTGGCACACCAGTTAGGCTTAGTCGTGGAAGACTCGCCTGTGCCACTTCTTGGAGTTGGTGGCATACAAGTGAAGTGTCTGACGGGCCAGACACTTGTCACCTTTTCTTCGCTGAAGTCCTCCACAACGAGGATCACGACTTCGGCTATGGTAATGGATACCATTGCGGGTTGGCACCCCTCGACAGACATACCGCCGGGTGTGTTGTCTTTGGTTTCGGGTCTGGATTTGGCCGACCCCTTTGTCTTTCATCCCGGCCCAGTGGACTTGCTCCTGGGCTCGGACGTATTGGGTTGGATTTTGTTGGGTACACAGAAGGCTCTGGGTTCGTCTTCACTGATGGCAGTGTCTTACGATTTTTGGTTTTGCCCTGATGGGCCCTGTGTTTGATAATGGCACCGCGGAAGGAGCCACCGGTTGTCGCATCTGCGTCCTTGGCCAAGACCATGCAAAGGTTTTGGGAGGTGGAGGAGCCACCTATGAGTTCCAGGATGGATCCGAACACGCTGAGTGCGAAGCCCTTTTTCGATCGACCACGGAGAGGTTGCCCTCCGGTCGGTTTGTAACTAGGTTACCCTTTGTTGCCTCTCGTCCTAGCCTAGGGCAAAGTAGGGCGCTTGCGGAGAAACGACTGCTGTCCATGGAGCGACGTATGCAGCGTGACCACGTACTTCGCGATAAATATATTGAATTTATGCGCGAGTACGAGGATTTGGGTCACATGTCTCCGGCTCGAGTTGATTGGAGCTCAACTGAGCATTATTTTTTGCCCCACCACGCGGTGGTGAAGGCCTCAACAGGCAAATTGAGGACCGTCTTCGATGGGTCCGCACCCACTTCGAACGGGGTTTCGTTGAATCTGTGTTTGCATTCGGGTCCCAAATTGCATAGGGACATAATTGACATCATCTTGAACTTTAGAAGACATCAAGTGGTTTTTGGCGCGGACATCCGGATGATGTTCCGCCAGACAGTCATACATCCTGAGGACAGGCGATTCCAGTTGATACTCTGGCGTGAGCGCCCTGAGGATCCTGTGACGGTGTATGAACTCAACACAAACACGTATGGTTTGAAATCTAGTCCCTATATCGCCATCAGATCATTGCTTGAATTGGCAGAGCGGGAACGGATCCGCTTTCCCCGTGGGGCTTCCGTGCTGTCACGTGACTTGTATGTTGATGACGTGTGCACCGGAGCCCAAAGTATTGAGGAGGCCCTCCTACTGCGGGATGAATTGATCGAAATATTGAAGACAGGTGGCTACGAGCTACGTAAGTGGTTGTCCAATGAGCCTAGAGTTCTAGAAGGGATCCCGGAGGATCACCAACAGAACCCTCACCTGTTTGAGGATGTGGATGATCCCAACAGGATAGCGGTGCTGGGCATGCAGTACCAGCCGCTAACCGATATTTTCACATTCCAAGTGGACTTGGAAGTACCAAAGTCTGGACTAAGAGAACAGTGTTGTCCGTAATAGCTCGTATGTTTGATCCAAGCGGTTGGATCAGTCCAGTGATATTCTCTGCAAAGTGTCTTCTTCAGAGACTTTGGACTTTGGGCGTCTCGTGGGACGAGCCGCTGTTTGGCTCTCCATTGGATGATTGGCTCGAGTTGTTTTCATCGATTAAGGAAGTCAATCGGATTGCCTTGCCTCGTCGAATATTGCCACCCGGGAAATATCGAGCCAGCCTGCATGGCTTTTGTGACGCGTCGGAGCGAGGCTACGCCGCGTCAGTCTATATGCGGACAGTTGACGCCGATGGCCGGGTCAATGTCTCGCTTTTGTTAGGGAAGAGCAAGGTCGCCCCCATCAGGACTAGGCTGACTATTCCCAAGCTTGAGTTGAGTGGAGCTCACCTTCTCTCTAAATTGTTGCATCACGTTGCATGTGAGCTGGCGGCCACGGTCGAGATACGGGACATCTTCGCCTGGTCGGATAGCCAGGTCGCGCTTGCATGGTTGCGCGCGGCCCCACATACCTTGGAGGTTTTTGTGGGAAATCGGGTTTCCCAAATCCAGAATATCGGAATTGATATAACATGGAGACATGTGCCGGGAGAGCTTAACCCAGCGGACTGTGCTTCCCGAGGTTGTACGGCACCAGAATTGGTGTCACACCCGCTCTGGTGGGGTCCAGAGTGGCTGATGGGATCAGAAACTTCTTGGCCTGTCTGTCAGACAGATGTTACTTCTTTGAGTTTGACTGGGCTCCGTGTACATGCTGTAGTCGCTGAGACGACGTCGGAGCCGGATTGGCTACTTGCTCGGTATAGCAGTTTGGATAAGCTTCTGGGTGTTACCAGTTGGATTAAGCGTTTCATACATAATTGTAGAAACCCACAGGCAAAGCGGTTGGAGCCGATTGCAGGTGCAGAAGAGCGCCGGAGCGCATTGTTGCATTGGGTCCGTGTCGTGCAGACCGGACGGTTTGAGTCAGAGCTTCGTATCTTGCGCGACGCACGCGCTAAGTTGAAGGGCGCGGTCGCTCGTTTGAACCCGTACATCGACTCGGATGGGCTTCTTCGGGTTGGAGGCAGGCTCCGGAAGGCGGATCTTCCATATGAGACTCGCCATCCTCTGTTGTTGCCCAAGGGCGGACCCTTGGTGCAGCTTTTGGTGTCTGATCGACACATTCGTAACGCCCATGCTGGGTGCAATGCTTTGTTGGCTATTTTGCAACGCGAGTTTTGGATTTTGTCTGCCCGAAGAGCAATCCGTAGCGTTCTGTTTCGATGTATTGCATGTTATAGGTTGAAGGCATCCACGATGCAACCACAGATGGGTGATTTGCCCGCTGATCGAATCCGACCTTCGAGACCGTTTGACGGCGTTGGAACCGATTTTGCCGGTCCCTTTTCGATCAAGGCTTCTCCCTTTCGTAATGCCCGTATTGTGAAGGGCTATTTGTGTGTATTTGTTTGTTTGGCCACCAAGGCTGTCCATTTGGAGGTGGTATCGGCTCTGACTACGGAGGCCTTCGTCGCCGCGTTGGATCGCTTTGTTTCGCGTCGAGGTCTACCTTCCCTTATTAGGTCTGACAATGGCACAAACTATAAAGGAACTGTAAATTGTCTTAAGGATGTTTCTGTGTTTATTGATAAAAATTGTACTAGTTTAAGTCAAATTGCTGCTCAAAGGGGAATAACCTGGAAGTTTAGTCCCCCAAGTTGCCCCCATTGGGGAGGGATTTTTGAAGCGGCCGTGAAATCCGCAAAGACCCACCTCCGCCGCATTATCGGAGAAACGGCTCTAACTTTTGAAGAGCTGGCCACAGTGTTTTGTAAAGTTGAGGCGGTCCTCAACTCTCGTCCTCTCTGTCCGCTATCTCCAGATCCAAATGACTTGGAAGCTCTCACCCCTGGTCATTTTTTGGTGGGAGGGCCTTTGAATGCCCTGCCCGAATACCCGTGGAAGGACGAACGCGTATATCGGTTGTCGCGTTTTCAAATGTTGCAGCAAATGAGCCAGGACTTTTGGCGTCGCTGGTCGCTTGAATATTTGCATTTGCTGCAGCAAAGAGTGAAGTGGACAGACAGGACTGAGCCTCCCAGGGAGGGTGATCTAGTATTGTTAAAAGAGGCAAATTTGCCCTCATTGCTTTGGCGACGAGCTCGCATATTACGTTTGATTCTTGGCGGAGATGGCACTCCGCGTGTGGCTGAGGTGTTGGTCGACGGTTCGATTTTAAGGAGAGGTGTGACCTCTCTCGCCCGCCTTCCCGTAGAGTAAGCTAGCGGTCTGCTTCTCAGACCGGGACGGGGGGATGTTTGTAATATATTGGGTAAAACTAAACGCAGGCGTTTCGCATTGCTGCCGCCAGAGGGCGTTCGGGGTTTTCACTCTGCTCGTGCGAATGGCTCGCGGACGGTCGCCATTGCATTGCCCTATGCGATATCGGTTTGATTTTTAATACGCGAGAGGTTCCGCGTTCTTTGATTGCTAATTAGCTTGAGTTGTGTTTGTGAATTTCCTGTTTGTTAAATAACTATTGAACTTTGTGTTTGTGTACCCGTCATGGTGACTTTTTTCTTGTGAGAGGTGAAGCGTGGCTGGCTGTTCACATCTGGCTGTTCCCGAGTGAAACTACGGGAAGAAATCTATTTATTTGTCCTGGGGAATTGAGATCTCAAGGGTTAGGTAGGGTAATTAGGAATTCCCCCTTCCCGAAGACACTCAAGTTTGGATCCGAAGAGAAAGAAGATTTAGCTTGGTAAGTGTTCAATTCTAGTTAATTTATAGGTTAGGTTATCATATAGGGCCCTGTAGCTCCCTTCATAAGCTACGGTGGTAGCAGACTGCGTATAGCTTAAGTTAGATTCTAGTCGGACAAGCGTGGTGTCGCGTGGAGACTTTTTCCCGGTACTTAATTTTACCGGTAGATTTTTTCCCGGTAAAGTTCCGGTACAGAATTCTTCCCGCCGCTTCGTTTGTCCGGATTCGCTCTGCGCACATTTTCTGGCAGCAGAGCGTAGTTGCTCTGCACACACGTACTTCGCGATAAATATATTGAATTTATGCGCGAGTACGAGGATTTGGGTCACATGTCTCCGGCTCGAGTTGATTGGAGCTCAACTGAGCATTATTTTTTGCCCCACCACGCGGTGGTGAAGGCCTCAACGGGCAAGTTGCGGACTGTCTTTGATGGGTCCGCACCCACTTCGAACGGGGTTTCGTTGAATCTGTGTTTGCATTCGGGTCCCAAATTGCATAGGGACATAATTGACATCATCTTGAACTTTAGAAGACATCAAGTGGTTTTTGGCGCGGACATCCGGATGATGTTCCGCCAGACAGTCATACATCCTGAGGACAGGCGATTCCAGTTGATACTCTGGCGTGAGCGCCCCTGAGGATCCTGTGACGGTGTATGAACTCAACACAAACACGTATGGTTTGAAATCTAGTCCCTATATCGCCATCAGATCATTGCTTGAATTGGCAGAGCGGGAACGGATCCGCTTTCCCCGTGGGGCTTCCGTGCTGTCACGTGACTTGTATGTTGATGACGTGTGCACCGGAGCCCAAAGTATTGAGGAGGCCCTCCTACTGCGGGATGAATTGATTGAAATATTGAAGACAGGTGGCTACGAGCTACGTAAGTGGTTGTCTAATGAGCCTAAAGTTCTAGAAGGGATCCCGGAGGATCACCAACAGAACCCTCACCTGTTTGAGGATGTGGATGATCCCAACAGGATAGCGGTGCTGGGCATGCAGTACCAGCCGCTAACCGATATTTTTACATTCCAAGTGGACTTGGAAATACCAAAGGTCTGGACTAAGAGAACGGTGTTGTCCGTAATAGCCCGTATGTTTGATCCAAGCGGTTGGATCAGTCCAGTGATATTCTCTGCGAAGTGTCTTCTTCAGAGACTTTGGACTTTGGGCGTCTCGTGGGACGAGCCGCTGTTTGGTCCTCCATTGGATGATTGGCTCGAGTTGTTTTCATCGATTAAGGAAGTCAATCGGATTGCCTTGCCTCGTCGAATATTGCCCCCGGGAAATATCGAGCCAGCCTGCATGGCTTTTGTGACGCGTCGGAGCGAGGCTACGCCGCGTCAGTCTATATGCGGACAGTTGACGCCGATGGCCGGGTCAATGTCTCGCTTTTGTTAGGGAAGAGCAAGGTCGCCCCCATCAGGACTAGGCTGACTATTCCCAAGCTTGAGTTGAGTGGAGCTCACCTTCTCTCTAAATTGTTGCATCACGTTGCCAGTGAGCTGGCGGCCACGGTCGAGATACGAGACATCTTCGCCTGGTCGGATAGCCAGGTCGCGCTTGCATGGTTGCGCGCGGCCCCACATACCTTGGAGGTTTTTGTGGGAAATCGGGTTTCCCAAATCCAGAATATCGGAATTGATATAACATGGAGACATGTGCCGGGAGAGCTTAACCCAGCGGACTGTGCTTCCCGAGGTTGTACGGCACCAGAATTGGTGTCACACCCGCTCTGGTGGGGTCCAGAGTGGCTGATGGGATCAGAAACTTCTTGGCCTGTCTGTCAGACAGATGTTACTTCTTTGAGTTTGACCGGGCTCCGTGTACATGCTGTAGTCGCTGAGACGACGTCGGAGCCGGATTGGCTACTTGCTCGGTATAGCAGCTTGGATAAGCTTCTGGGTGTTACCAGTTGGATTAAGCGTTTCATACATAATTGTAGAAACCCACAGGCAAAGCGGTTGGAGCCGATTGCAGGTGCAGAAGAGCGCCGGAGCGCATTGTTGCATTGGGTCCGTGTCGTGCAGACCGGACGGTTTGAGTCAGAGCTTCGTATTTTGCGCGACGCACGCGCTAAGTTGAAGGGCGCGGTCGCTCGTTTGAACCCGTACATCGACTCGGATGGGCTTCTTCGGGTTGGCGGCAGGCTCCGGAAGGCGGATCTTCCATATGAGACTCGCCATCCTCTGTTGTTGCCCAAGGGCGGACCCTTGGTGCAGCTTTTGGTGTCTGATCGACACATTCGTAACGCCCATGCTGGGTGCAATGCTTTGTTGGCTATTTTGCAACGCGAGTTTTGGATTTTGTCAGCCCGAAGAGCAATCCGTAGTGTCCTGTTTCGATGTATTGCATGTTATAGGTTGAAGGCATCCACGATGCAACCACAGATGGGTGATTTGCCCGCTGATCGAATCCGACCTTCGAGACCGTTTGACGGCGTTGGAACCGATTTTGCCGGTCCCTTTTCGATCAAGGCTTCTCCCTTTCGTAATGCCCGTATTGTGAAGGGCTATTTGTGTGTATTTGTTTGTTTGGCCACCAAGGCTGTCCATTTGGAGGTGGTATCGGCTCTGACTACGGAGGCCTTCGTCGCCGCGTTGGATCGCTTTGTTTCGCGTCGAGGTCTACCTTCCCTTATTAGGTCTGATAATGGCACAAACTATAAGGGAACTGTAAATTATCTTAAGGATGTTTCTGTGTTTATTGACAAAAATTGTACTAGTTTAAGTCAAAATTGCTGCTCAAAGGGGAATAACCTGGAAGTTTAGTCCCCCAAGTTGCCCCCATTGGGGAGGGATTTTTGAAGCGGCTGTGAAATCCGCAAAGACCCACCTCCGCCGCATTATCGGAGAAACGGCTCTAACTTTTGAAGAGCTGGCCACAGTGTTTTGTAAAGTTGAGGCGGTCCTCAACTCTCGTCCTCTCTGTCCGCTATCTCCAGATCCAAATGACTTGGAAGCTCTCACCCCTGGTCATTTTTTGGTGGGAGGGCCGTTGAATGCCCTGCCCGAATACCCGTGGAAGGATGAACGCGTATATCGGTTGTCGCGTTTTCAAATGTTGCAGCAAATGAGCCAGGACTTTTGGCGTCGCTGGTCGCTTGAATATTTGCATTTGCTGCAGCAAAGAGTGAAGTGGACAGACAGGACTGAGCCTCCCAGGAGGGTGATTTAGTATTGTTAAAAGAGGCAAATTTGCCCTCATTGCTTTGGCGACGAGCTCGCATATTACGTTTGATTCTTGGCGGAGATGGCACTCCGCGTGTGGCTGAGGTGTTGGTCGACGGTTCGATTTTAAGGAGAGGTGTGACCTCTCTCGCCCGCCTTCCCGTAGAGTAAGCTAGCGGTCTGCTTCTCAGACCGGGACGGGGGGATGTTTGTAATATATTGGGTAAAACTAAACGCAGGCGTTTCGCATTGCTGCCGCCAGAGGGCGTTCGGGGTTCTCACACTGTTAGCGTGGAATGGCGTCGCGTGTGTAGTCCGCCATTGCATTGTCCAGGGCGATATCGGTTTGATTTTAATACGCGGAGCGGTCTCGCGTCTTTTGCTTGTTGTTTAGTTTGAGTGATAATTGTGAATTTCCTGTTTGTTAAATAACTATTGAATTTGTGTTTGAGAAAAACTCTGTTATTGTGACCTTTTCTTGTGAGAGGTGAAACGTGGCTGGCTGTTCACATCTGGCTGTTCCCGAGTGAAACTACGGGAAGAAATCTATTTAGTTGTTATGGGGAATTGAGATCTCAAGGGTTAGGTAGGGTAATTAGGAATTCCCCCTTCCCGAAGACACTCAAGTTTGGATCCGAAGAGAAAGAAGATTTAGTTTGGTAAGTGTTCAATTCTAGTTAATTTATAGGTTAGGTTATCATATAGGGCCCTGTAGCTCCCTTCATAAGCTACGGTGGTAGCAGACTGCGTTAAGTTAGTTAGGTTTTTAGTCGGGCAAACGTGGTGCCGCGTGGAGATTTTTTCCCGGTACTTATTTTTACCGGTGGTTTTTTCCCGGTGAAGTTCCGGTACAGAATTCTTCCCGCCGCTTCGTTTGTCCGGATTCTCTCTGCCACATTTTCTGGCAGCAGAGCGTAGTTGCTCTGCACACCTCCTAATAAATAAAATATTCACCTGAGGCGGTTCCGTGGTCATCTTGATGCTTCTCTGCAGCACATTGAGGGGGAACTTGTCATCAGGCATAGAGGACAGCCAGAGCCTGAACCGTGGGTGGATCCTCGGGTTGTCGAAGCCTCGCAGCGAGCCGAGCCACTCGCAGGCCAAGTGGCAGTTCGCGAGGAACACCCAACCACCCTCTTTCATGCCTTGGGATAGCATTCTGTGGGGTATATTTAATCAGGTTATTGGGATAGGTGGAAGCAAGTGGGGCAGACCTTGGCCCAAAAGGGGGACAACGTAGATTAAAGAAAAAAAATTGTGCCTATTAGTATCAGAGCATAGTGGCTTACTACTTATACTTGTTAGCCTCCTCTTTATCCTAAACGCTTAAAACGTTTAGTACGAACTAACTTCTACCCTACTACTAATCAGGCATTTCGGATTATGTGAAAAAAATATATCAGCAAGAAATGGGTGAAGTTTTGTCACATGAAACCCCTTGTCTCATCATTAAGTATGATATCATTTGAGGCCGTTTCATTTGAGGTCGGCTGTCCTAGTCATTCTCCTCTCTCGGTTTTGAGTCGTTGGTTTAACTTAATACATTACATTACTTAATACATTAATACTTAATACAGCAATCTTTTAGTAATACCTCGTGGCAGTGGGTGCCTGCCCCTGCCCCAGACTGAGCGAGTGGAACTTGTCCGCCATCTTGACGTCGGCGGCGAGCTGGATGAGCGCGGCCGTGGGGTCCACGCCGGGGGACAGCACGAACAGCAGCGATGTCTTCCACGTGGACTCCTCCCATGCCATCTAGGCAGAATTGGATAAACTATGTTACTGAATAATGTCATAAATCTTAACATAAAAAAGCTACCATATTTTGTGAGTTTTTTGAAACTACCGGTCCGATTTGAAAACATATTTCTTAAGTATTCTTCTTATTCTTCTTTTCATTTCTTCTCTAATTCTTCTTTTCAGTATCCCGAAATTCCTACCATAGTGAAGCCGCAGGTCACAGTTGAGAAACAAAATTGATGTGGGTACTACGACGACATATTTATTATGTGTGGTCTGATGCTGAATGGGCTTAAAGATTTTCTAAGAGACTACGAGTATTTAGCCCCATGCGCGACAAAGAGTAGGTATACAATCTAATAGAAGCCCCACCTTGATATCGAGCACGGGCGGCTCGATGTACCGCGGGCCGAGCACGCTGGTCACGAACGCGGCCACGCACGCCGACACGCGGTCCACGCGCAACGCACGAATCCACAGGATGCGCTGGAACTCGTTGCAAATGTCGTTCCATTCGCCTGGGCAAATACATTTTAGGACCTAACTATATCTGTAAATTGATATTTGAGCATGAGAAAATATCCGACCCCGGCAACAGGTATAGAGCCCATTCTGTTGCCGTTATGTTGGCAGTTAAACGTAATTTAAATACTATGCGATTTAAATTCTATCTGTTTTTGTTATTTTTGTTAAGTTGTCAGCTTGTCATTCAAAACCATTTCAAACCATTCGAAACTAACTTAACTACATATACATTTGTCAAAGAAACCGGAGTGAAGTTGCTAAAGCCCGACCTAAGTTTAGATTCTAATCGGACTGTAAATTAGCAGTGGTTTATTTTGCTAATTAACCAATTTAAAACAGTTTCAAGACGGTACGCGTCGGAAATGTGTCATTTGAGTCACCCTCTGTTTTTAATAAAACCAACGTGCGATCGTTATGACATTATAGCGAGGCAGTCTTGTTTGTGGCGCAATGCGGTGCGGACGTTCCGAGCGGTTGTGTTGAATTCTCTGTAGCTATGCAGTCAGTGATAGAATAGTTTTATTGTCGTTTTACTTAGTGCGTGTAACGATGTGACTATGTGAGATGGTGTTATCCGCGCGATAGATCTTTGTTGCTGGACAGTCTTGGTGGTTAAACTGTGTTTGGCTAGTTAGCGCGGAGGACCATTCAGTAAAGCTCACTGGTTGAAATAGACTGGACCGTGCGTGGTGGGGCGCAGACCCTTGCCTTGCAGTACCAAATGAGAGTTTAGTGTTTAATGATTTCTTTATCTGTGAATATCCGATGAATCCCTGGATGCTATGGGCTGTAACTTGAGGTAGGAGTTGTTTACCCTGTTTTTTATAAGCTGTGCATGTTATTTTGGAAACACCCTCATCCTGGCAGTTAATTTGATCTGAATCGATTGTTGAAGTATCTGTTCTGTTTACCGCTCTGGTCATCCATTCTGAGCTTGACCCCCTAAACCCATGATGATTCTGATGTTGTGTATTCCGACATATGTATTTTTTATTTTAAGCCAAAACTAGTACAAACCTTCAGGAACAGCAAGTTTATAATATTATTAGTATCTACCTAGTACTGCCAACATTACGCCAGTAATCTTTGCCAGTAATGTCTCTACATTAGTCAAGATAAATGTATTAGTGATTGGCACAGCCGACGACAGTCGCACATAAATATATCAGAATCAATAGATTCATTTATATATGGAGTTCATTTGTTACATGTAAATAGTTTATAACACAAAATTAAAAATGCAAACAGGCCTCAAATATTTTATTTATCTTCTATTTTATTATAATCGAAATTAAATACTTAAAAAAGAACATCATGATTAATGATTGAAAAGTTTACATGACGCATCACTATCGAATTTAAACAGTCAAAACACGATTTGCGAATCATAGGCTCGATCTTATACTAAGGGAGCAAATTCCATACTCTAGGGATCAAACGGACTCTTAGTGATAGTGCGTAAGCGAGCCGAATATACGAGTAATCCTTGTTGCCTTTTTTCTAAAAGGCAAAAGATCCTATGCGTCCGAAAGTCATG
This sequence comes from Ephestia elutella, assembly GCA_018467065.1. Lineage (NCBI taxonomy): Eukaryota > Metazoa > Arthropoda > Insecta > Lepidoptera > Pyralidae > Ephestia > Ephestia elutella. Next base: position 16,961,816 of record CM031575.1, on the reverse strand, counting down.
CTAGAAGATAATGCCTTATGGCGTTAAATCCACCTATTGTTAATTTGTTTTTAGTGCAATAAAGTTAAAATAAATTAAATTAAACAACACAGAATGTGCCAGCTGCTTCTCTCCCCGCGCAGATTATAAAAGTCAATCGAGGGTAAGGGCTTTAAACTGGGCTTTAATTCCTCCCTCATAGGCGATGGGCTAGCAACCTGAATCTCCATTCCATCAGAGAGCCCACTATTCAGCTAAGCGTGGCCTTCGAGTCTCACGACTCTTGGCTCTGTCTATCCCGTAAGGGGTAAAAACGTGATCTTATGTATGTATGTATAATCAACATTAAACAGTTAACTAACCAATCAGGGGCTGGCTCTCCGGCTCAGGGTTCAAGTACCAATCTTTCCACTCCTTAGAGAAGGTCTCGAACGCATCGATGACGCCGTGGAACCCTGGCAGCTTGTCCAGCTCAGTTATATTGTCCCAGCAGTCTTCTGGCATCCAATCTGAGAAATATATCATTTTAAGCATCCATACATTAAGGAGGAAAACTTTCTGGAACAGCAACTTTGAATAAAATTGTAGTTTAAGGCAAGGAAGGTAGATCAAACAGAGAAGGCCAAAAGAGGGGATGACAGTTTGTATGATAAAGATATAAAAACATTTTACTTTTTACCTGGGATAGCATAAAGGGTAGGTGTAGGCAGAAATTCCTCTATTCTAAGAGGTTCTACTGTAGGTTCTACTAGTAGAAGCTCATGGAAGTTTTCCAAGAATTAAGTTCTCATCGGTGGAAAAGTTAGTATTATAAATAAAATAAATAACTAAATTATGGGGAGAAAAAAATATAGGTTGATTTGTGGGCGCACTTTTCGCGCCATTTTGATTGATTACCACGGCACGCAAGCAGCCCTACAAAAATTTCACGCACACATTTGCGCGTGTACAAATGTCATTTGCCTACGTAGTAGTTTTGCGAGCGTTATATGGAGTGTCCGCTTCCACTTCAGGTTGCAGTAGTAATTAAGATAGTTTACTAGTAGGATTTTCAGGCTGTTCAGATCTGTCAAGCACGATGCCGCCCTTCAGCAGATACAGGTACTCGTGCATGCTCATCTTGCCCATCTGGAACAGGATGCGGGACACCATGTGGAACGAGAGCAGCAGCTTGTGGCGCTCGAACAGGGCGCGGCAGGTGTTTCTGGAAGGAGCCAGGATTGTGGGTGGGATATGGTGTTTTGGGTGGGATATGGTATGTTTTGGGTGGGATATGGTATGTTTTGGGTGGGATATGGTATGTTTTGGGCGGGATATGGTATGTTTTGGGTGGGATATGGTATGTTTTGAGCAGGATATAGTATTAATGATTTTGATACGGATACTCACGCGTCTTGTTAGCCGGATCTGCCGACTAGTTTCGACTTCATACGGAAGTCATTTTCAAGGCGAGTAAGGACCGTCTTTCCGGGATATGGTATGTTTTGGGTGGGATATGGTATGTTTTGGGTGGGCTATGGTATGTTTTGGGTAGGCTATGGTATGTTTTGGGTGGGATATGGTATGTTTTGGGTGGAATATGGTACGTTTTGGGTGGAATATGGTATGTTTTGAGCGGGATATGGTATGTTTTGGTTGGGATATGGTATGTTTTGGGTGGGATGTGGTATGTTTTGGGGTGGGATATGGTATGTTTTGAGTGGGATATGATATGTTTTGGGTGGGATATGGTATGTTTTAGGTTTATTGCACTTTGGTCACCCAGGTGATATACCCTAGGTTATCAAATTTTTAGACATTGGAGGCAGGATGTAGGTTAGTATTTTCTCCCTAAAATGAGGTTGAGTCTATGAATGTCTATCTGTATGTTTGTACGGATATCACGCAACGACTACGTAGTTGAAATTTCTGTTGTATTTTTTTTATAACATAGGGTGGCAAACGAGCAAGTGGGACACCTGATGATAAGTAATCACCGCTGCCCATGGACAACTACAACACCAGGGGTATCGAAGGAGTGCTGCTGAAGACCTAACAAAATGATAGGCGCATCATATTTTTTTTTAATTTCACTTAATGATTATGTGGTTCATTGGAGGACCCCAACAAACCACACAAGCACAAAGAGACATCAGAACTCGGCCCACATTCAGCCTATGATTTGCCGAACCTGACAACCCTACCCAGGCGTAAGTCGCTAGTTCGTATAGAAAATACTTACTTGTACACAGAGTACGTATGGAACTCGTTCAAGTTATTGATCCTGTCTTCCAACTCCCCCCCTTTGGGACTCCTGTCTATGGAGTACATGAAGAGGTCGGTGTACGCGTCTAGAGAAAACTGGTACATGGGATCGATTCTCGACAGGTCGTTCAGTGCGAAGAATAGCACTGATGCTCGTACTGCTACTGGGACGTAGCCCTAGGGGATAAAAATAAATAAATAGGTAGGTATATAGGGATACAGATTAGAGTAAGACATAAATTACACTTAGAATATAATTTATGCTAGCTAACTTTTTTTATGTTAGGTACCTATGTTACCTTTCGTCTCCACTGAGGGAGTCAATATAGGAGAAGCAAGTCTACGAAGGGATATTTTTTACGCTTCTCTGAAACTATCGGCCCAATTGTGTATTAGGCCACATTCGGCTATAAAGAATCCCAAAATTCCCACAGAAGTGAAGCCGCGGGGCAAAGCTAGTATTTTTAATAATAGATACATTAAAAATTTTACAATATAATATTCCATCTCGACCTGACCGGAGATCGAACCAGGGAACTGTGGTTTCATTTTCACTTTTTTTTTTTTTTTTTTTATAACATAGGGCGGCAAACGAGCAAGCGGGTCACCTGATGGTAAGTAATCACCGCTGCCCATGGACAACCACAACACCAGGGGTATCGCAGGAGTGTTGCCGGCCTTTTAAAAAGACGTAGGCTCGTTTTTTGAAGGTTCCAATGTCGTATCGGTTCGGGAACACCGCCGCAGGAAGCTGATTCCACAGTTTGGTCGTACGTGGCAAGAAGTGTCTTTTAAAACGCACGGTGGTTGACAGCCAATCATCCAGGTGGTTTGGATGAAATTTCAGTTTATGGCGGGTGGTATGGTGGTGAAATTTTGCGGCGGGTATTAGGTCAAACAATTCCTCAGAGCACTCCCCGTGAAAAATGCGGTAGAGAATGCACAAGGATCCAACATCCCTGCGCAGAGCCAGAGGATCGAGGCGGCCGACGAGAATCTCGTCGTCGACCATGCGTATCGCACGACGTTGGACGCGGTCAAAAGGGAGAAGTTGGTATTGAGGAGCCCCGGCCCAGAGGTGAGAGCAATATTCCATGTGCGGCCTGACTTGTGCCTTATACAGCTGAAGGCGATGCGCCGAAGTGAAATATCGCCTCGCTCTGCCGAGGACACCCAATTTTTTAGAAGCCAACTTAGCCTTATCTTCAAGGTGACCGCGAAATTGAACGTCGCACGAAATCTCAACGCCTAAAATTACGATTTTTGGCTGTGTATGTAGGGAAGCGCCCTGGAAAGAAGGAGATAGGACAAAGGGGCTTTTTTTCGCGGTAAACGCACAGACTTGTGTTTTCTTGGGGTTAAATTGAACTAAGTTGGAATTACCCCAGTTTGAAACTTGGTTTAAAGAAGTTTCAACCTCAGATACAAGTTTATTTCGACACTCAGAGACGCGCGCCCGAGAAATGTTACCTTGACCGGAATAAAAGGAGTCCACCGTGCTATCATCTGCATAGCAATGGATGCTGCTGGGTTGCAGCATATCATTGATATGCAAAAGAAAAAGCGTTGGGGACAGAACACAGCCCTGTGGGACACCAGCATTCACGGGCTTATATGCAGAACAAGAACCGTCAACAACGACTTTAATGCTGCGCCCTGTGAGGAAACTGGTAACCCATTGGCATAATTTCTCGGGCAACCCGTAGGAAGGAAGCTTCGATAGAAGAGCTTTGTGCCAGACCCGATCGAAGGCTTTCGCCATATCTAAACTGGCCGCCAGGCCCTCCCCTTACTGTCAACCGCTTCCGCCCATTTATGGGTCAGGTATACCAGAAGATCGCCAGCAGACCGCCCATGACGAAATCCGTACTGGCGATCGCTTATGAGTTGGTGCTCCTCAAGGTAAGATAGAAGCTGGCGGTTTATAATGGATTCCATTATTTTGGAGAGCAGGGAGGTAATGGCAATAGGCCTGTAATTGCCAGGATCAGAGCGATCACCTTTCTTGGGTATTGGGTGAACTAAAGCAGTCTTCCAAGCCGACGGGACAACGCCTGTAGCGTAGGAGTGTTGAAAAAGGCGCGTCAAAACCGGAGTCAACTCAGGAGCGCAGGTTTTGAGCACAATGGCAGGGATTCCGTCAGGCCCATTGGACTTATGAATTTCGAGGGAGAAGAGTGCCTTCCGGACAGATTTTTGAGTAAACCGGATGTCCGGCATAGTACTCGCACAACGTGAAATATTCGGGGGTATTTTCCCCCCGTCATCCAAAGTCGAGTTAGATGCAAAAAAGGTACCCAGGAGATCGGCTTTCTCTTTTGCATCGTGGACCAAGGTGTCATTTGCCGTGCGCAAAGGTGGAAAAGATGGTTGACAACTTCACTGGTACTGGTGCAATGAAAATGTACATACATGTAAGACCTGTATTTTACCTATGTTTGATAATAAAGATATTTGATTTGATGCTTAAACCACATGGGGTCACATATTCGGAAACAAAAATGTCAGATTTTTTTTGCAGTATACCTGTCGAGCAGTGTCGATCTCTTTCTCAGTCTCCTGTGAAGTTATCAGCGCTTCCTTCACCTCGAGCGAGGTCCGCTGTGAAGTTTGCAGCGTTATGAACAGCTCCTCGTTCTCGAGGAGAGGCACTTGAGACTCGTACATGATGCGAAGCAAATCGTTCTCTAGATCCACCTAGTTGAGAAAAACTTTGATCAACAATACACCTAGATATCGATAATAATAAAAAAAATATATATATCGATATAGGAAAAAAAGGCCGTGTTGATTGAATAACTTCGATCAAAAATATGCCTTAAGTCTAAGCAATACATATCGTAATGCAATGTACCGTATTCGGCACACTGATTTTCCCTCTCTCTGGTAGGTCTTAAATGGAAGTCTAGAAAGGATGAACTATCTCCAACACGGTTCCTGTCGACTGCGATGTTAGCGACAGTGTAGAATTTTGGTGTGTCTGGATTCTTTATTTGGTCAGACCATCGAGTTGGTGATCGGCCTCTGGGTCTTTTTACTCTCTCTCTCTCTCAGCCGAAAGACGTCCACTGCTGGACAAAGGCCTCCCCCAAGGATTTCCATAACGACCGGTCCTGCGCTGCCCGCATCCATGCGCATCCCGCGACCTTTACCAGGTCGTCGGTCCACCGAGTGGGAGGCCTGCCAACACTACGTTTTCCGGTTCGTGGTCGCCACTCGAGAACTTTTCTGCCCCAACGGCTATCTGTTCTACGAGCTATGTGCCCCGCCCACTGCCACTTAAGTTTCGCGATTCTGCGGGCTATGTCGGTTACTTTAGTTCTCCTACGGATCTCCTCATTTCTGATTCGATCACGCAGAGAAACTCCGAGCATAGCGCGCTCCATCGCCCTTTGGGTGACCTTGAGCCTTCTTATGAGGCCCATAGTAAGCGACCACGTCTCTGTTCCGTATGTCATTACTGGCAACACACACTGGTCAAAGACCTTAGTCTTGAGACACTGCGGTATTTTGGACGAGAAGATATCGCGAAGCTTCCCGAACGCTGCCCAGCCGAGTTGGATTCGACGGTTGACCTCTTTCTCAAAGTTGGACTTACCCAACTGAACTGTTTGTCCCAAGTATAGATAATTGTCAACAACTTCGAGTGTAGAGTCTCCAACCTTCAGAGGAGTGGGTGCGACACGGATATTAAACATAATTTTCGTCTTGTCCATGTTCATTTTTAGACCCACTTGTTGAGAGGCTCTACAGAGGCCATCGAGCATTGTGCCTAGGTCTTCCAAGGTCTCAGCCATGACTACGATATCGTCAGCGAATCGAAGGTGAGTGAGGTACTCGCCGTTGATATTGATGCCGAGTCCGCTCCAGTCCAGAAGCTTGAAAACATCTTCCAGGGCGGCGGTGAACAGTTTCGGAGATATCACGTCTCCCTGTCTCACCCCTCGCTGCAACTCTTAGGGTCTTTTTACACGACTAACCAAAAAGAAGTGTTATGTTTTTAGGGTTCATGTATGTGAGTTTCTTAATTCCACCATAAATCCTGAACGGCTTAACAGATTTTGATGTGAGAGGTTTTTTTACATTCCTTGTATTCCTCCGAGTGACATAGGCTATGTGAGTTGTCAGTCGTGGTTTTTATTTTTTAATAATTAGCTTGTTCCCTGTGTTCCGAATGATAATCAACTTTTCGAGGCTGTCGTCTCCGCGTCTCATTATGTGCCTAAATTAGCTAAGTACACGCACAACAGCTTTTATTTTAATCTGTGAGAGGATCGACAAGTTCGTGCGTTTGGCGATCATGGGATTCTACGCATTGATTGATTTTCTCTATGGCAGTACTTACCAAAACCTTCTTGTTGTTAGCGATGGTCATCACCAGGTTGTCCTTCATCAGCTCGAGCTGCGGCCGTTCCTTCCTCACCACGATGCCCAGCAGCTGTGACGTCAGACCTTGCTCCTTCACCGCGAAGTTCACCATCGTGGTCTTTGTCAGGATTTCTGGGGTGTAGGCTGGGTTACCTTAAACGAGCAAAAATAGCATGTAGTACTCGGGATCCTACCGATCTTTTCAAATGGGGTACTTTCATGTGCCGGTGGTCCTACTGAATGTACTGGTAAGACCACGAAATATCACCGGAATATACCAGGTAAATTGGTAGGACTACAGGTATATCAAAAATAGGTACTAATAGGTACTTAAAAATGGAAGTGTCTCAACGGCCCACGGCACAAGGCGGGCGCTTCATAGAAACGGGACGTCAAATATACTTACTACTACTACAAATGAAACTGTATATCCTTGAACACGTCAATGTGTGCGTAAAAGTCATAACGTCCCACAACCACACAAGAACGGGAAAGAAGTGCGGGCGGTGCGGGGGGGGGGGGTCCAATACTGCGGGAGGGGCAGGGAGTTTCCTTTCTGTACGTAGTACTTATATTAATTCTGTGCCCACGGTGCGGACCATAGAACTTATAATAATAATAGAAAAGACAAAAATAATAACAGATATGGTTTTGTGGCCGCGTGACTTTACTTTTTCGTTTGCTTTTCCTTTTTAAATAAAGCGCTTTAATTGGTTTTCAGTCTCCTCTCGTAAATCCAAAAAAAAAAACACAAGTATTTTACTTACCCAATTTGGTGGTGAGATACATCCTAAAGTTGGTATTGTACGGAACCATTTTCTCGTTAAACTTAATCACGAGGTCCTTGCCTATCTTGACAATCGCCTTGTCCAACACCGGCTGTATAGAAGGTTCCAGTACCTCCCCCACATTCTGTACCAGTACCGGCGTGCCTTCTTGGAGGCAAGTCTCCATGATTTTTAGGTAGTTTGGTTGGCCGAAGTCGACAACCTAGTGACATTGACAATGCTTTGTTAGGTTAGATTAGACCACTTTGTCAGAATAAATTATAGGCTGTTTTTTTTTAATTCCTCTGTTTTATCTAGCTATTGGAATGGACATGAATGCGACATCTCTCTTTTGACAAAAATAAAATGTATCTATGTAAAAAAAGAATTTTGATGATAAATCATATATTGTGTAATTAGATGGTTTAATGTAAAGAAGATGGAATTTACGAATAGGAATGAAAATTGGAATTATATACAAAACTAAACTACTATTTATCGTATGTTAGGTCAGCCCTTTCGGTCCATATGGTCCTATGTATCAGAATGACCGGAGTACAGACCAAAAGCAGCTATAGGGGCTATATAAGCAGCTATTTTAATGATATTTATTATTACCTGAATATCATTTTTCTCCTCCAGCCTGGAGATCCAAATGAGCGCCTGTCCTTGCGGGTCGACGGCCAGCGGCCATCTTGTGGCGCGAACTACTATGATGCCGTTCTCAGCACTGAAGTTGTCATCTATTGGAAAATAAGTTTATTTGGTTTACCCATGGTACCCATGCTTTAAGTTTAAATATTTTTTTAAACTATACCGCCAAATAAATGGGCCCGACTAGCTACCCTATGGGTACTAGAGGTACCAGAGGGGTGTAGGCCTAGGGGAAGACCGCGAATGACATGGCGAAATGACATCGAAAGTTATCTGCGGGAGTAGGAGCGGACTTCACTCAACAGATAATTGTGGAAGGAGAAAGGGGAGGCCTTTGCCCAGCAGTGGGACACATCATCAACCTACGAAAAAAATAATATCGAAACTAGCATGGGCCCGGGACTTTTTTCCCGTGGGAATTTCAGGAAACCCTCTCTTAGTGCTCCCCTACACTCCCTAAGGAACGTACATGACAAATTTCAGCTTCTTACGCCCAGTAGTTTTTACTGTGCATTGTCAGTGAGTAACGAAATAATCTTAATTATATTGATTGCACAAGCTTTTTTATTACTACCAACAGAACAATCCAAGTACAAGTCTTGATCTTTTAGAGGAGAAAAGATTCTGGTTCCATTATTTTGTAACGATCAATTTCAAGGTTAATTTTCAGTCAATTTACAGAATGACCGTGTTTGGCCGTCAGTTTATAATCTAACAACATAAATCCGGCATTTTGTATAAGTACTATGTGATTTTAATTCTATCGGTTTTTGTTATTTTTGTTAAGTTGTCAGCTTGTCATCAAAACTATTTAAAACCATTCGAAACAAACTTCACTACATACATTTGTCAAAGTGGAGTGAAGTTGCTAAAGCTCGACCCAAGTTTAGATTCTTATCGAACTGTACCTGGCAGCCCCATGTAGTTCCAGTCTCGTAGTGTCGCGTCATCAAGAAGGAAGTACTTCATACTGAGGTCCATCGTCACTGGTAGTTGTTCATTGTACACCTGGAGAGAAACGGAAAAAACTAGACTTTTATCACATCTTTATTTCAAAAAGCGGTTATTTCACGCATCGAATAAGAGTAACTACTCAAGCAATATAATATTAAGGAAATGTGTGAAGGGAAGAAGAGGTCCAGGGAGACTGATAAATATGTAGGTAAGCCAACTGAAAGAGAAGGCAGGCGTCATGTCCTATAAATTCCTGAAATGTTAACTCTCCACCAATTATTTTGACGACTTCCGTGGCCCAACAGACATCACGCTAGAGCGTGAGAGCTCTATATAATAAGAAATCTCAGGTCGTTGAATAGTATTTTATTGGTAAAGAAATAGACCCGATATATTTAATAATATTTTAAAATAGTATTATTTGATAATGAAATGAAAGTAACTTATAATAATAGATATCGGTAGGTAGATGCTAGGCCAAGAATGACAACCAAAATACAGAATCGAATATAAATGAATACAGTTTAAAATTTATGACAGGTGAAATAAGTATGTATGTGCCAGCGCACGTATAATAAGGTCCAAAGAGGATGAACGCGTAGCCGCGTTACAACGCTGGACTGTCACACCGGAGGTCCCGGGTTCGAGCCCCGGTCCGCCGGGCAGGTGTCGAACTTGTCCAAACGCTCCACCGTCAGCTCCCATACCTCTCGGAACCAGTCGTCCATGAGGTCCTCGCGGTACTCGGACACGAAGGGCCCCAGGTAGGCCACGAAGCCAGTCGCGATGAGGCAGTCGCCGGGTAAGTTGTCAAACTCCTTGTCCAAACGCTCCACTGTCAACTCCCACCGCTCCCGCTCGCCTGAGAAAGGTAGACTTTGAAAATTGCAATTTGGATTCAAAATAAAAAAAATACAGTTACAGTACAAGACTCTGGGGGGTTAAAACGGCCACTGATGAATCGGAATATGATTCATCTCTCATTTTCTAAATATTGAAAAATGAACCTTATATGTGGTGAAATAAGGTTCATTTTTAAATATTTAGGATATGAGAAATGGATCATATTCCGATTCATCAAAATGGCCGTTTTAACCCCCCTGCGCAGAAACGAAAAATAGATGTCCTTGAAGGTGCGTTTTGCGGGGGGAACGGGAATGAATGGTAGCGTGCACCCGCGCTTCCCCGCGCATTCCCCCCGCGAGTCTTACATGCGCAGTCGACGCCATATTGGGTCTAGTTCCCTGCCGATACCTGTACAGACATTATTATAATAATAAAAAGAAATTCTTTTCTAAGTACCTACCCAAAAGAAAAACCAAAACAAAGATGGCTGACTAACACTTATTAACACTGCCCAGGATAATAGAGAAAATAGAAAAGTATGTCGTCGACGATGTAAAGAATGTTGCTGGCAGAACTGGGTTGCGATGGCCCAGGATAGAGAAGTGACTAAGCAAGACCAAGTGGTTGGGTTGACAAAAGGAAGCTTATACCCAGCAATGAGTCATGGAAGGCTGACGATGATGATGTAATGGAAAACTAATTTTATGGAAATAAATGAAGTCCGCCTATTGTGCCATTGCTATTGTATTTGTGCAATAAAGGTTAAATAAATAAATACATACATCTACATAAATAAATACATACATCTTTATCCCTTACGGGGTAGACAGAGCCAAGAGTCGTGAGACTCGAAGACCACGCTTAGCTGAATAGTGAGCTCTCTGATGGAATGGAGATTCAGGTATAGTGACAGGTTGCTAGCCCATCGCCTATGAGTGGACGAATCCGCAGTTTAAAGCCCATTCCCTCGATTGACTTTTACAATCTGCGCGGGAAGAGAAGCAGCTGGCACTTTCTATGTTTTTTCTTCGCTCCCAAACCAACGGAAGTGGAAGTAAATGAATAAATGAAGCTTTGAAATCATGACAGAAATACCCGAGAGTCCGGTAATGAGCGCCTCAGCTCTTTCTAACTTCAGCTGCAGCATGCGCGCCTTACGCTCCAACTCGTCCTTCTGAGCCACCTTTAATCAATCAATCAGTCATTAAATATTGGCGTCGAACCATAGACTTAGTAAAAAATAATAGACCCGGCATAACAATCTATATCCGAATAGTAGTTATGCGGCCGGTTTCCATGTTTTGTCACTAATTTTAGTACGCGCAGGCCGCCATCTTTATGTCAAATCCTTTGTCGGCGCCGGGTTTAGGTATGCACGATTTTTTGTAGGTACCTATGACATGTCTATTCTTTTTTCATTCGTCTAAGCGTCGAATATATAAATAAATATATACGTACAAATCACACAGATTGAGTTAGCCCCAAAGTAAGTTCGGGACTTGTGTTATGAGATACTAACTCAACGATACTATATTTTATGACAAATACATGGGAACCCATCAGTTTATCGCAATTTACTTCAACGATTTTCATGTCCCATAAAACCATTCGCAGATATTTTAATACAATATGTAACAAATCCTTAAATCTGTTTACATCGAAATTTCATTTACACGATTATTCATTACGTACAAACACACTCTATCGTTATTTCTTTTCATATTTTATGTATTTCATCGAAATAATGAAACATCAAAGTTTTGTTACCCATAATTTTATTTCCACGTAAGTTTCAGTTTGCAATATATTTGAAACATCAAATATTATAATATTATGTTACCTTATATAGATAGATTAATCTGGTAGTATTGTATTGATCAACAGTAAATTTATAGCTAGTCAATTAATTATAAATGGATCACAAATCCGACTCAGAGCAAACCGACTCCACGTGGCTCAACTTTGTCATATACTAGAGTGTTATTCCTTCGCGCGGAACCAGAAGGCTTGCGAAGGAGGTCCTGAGAAAATGAGGGCACGAGGCCGAAGCGAAGCGAGGGGGGGAGGTGGCGAGCGAAGCGAGCCGGCGACCTCTCGAGCGGAGCGAGGTTAAGTGCCCGAATGAATCGAAGGGCCGACGGAGCGAGTCTTCTGGTGGAGCCACCCAGAAATACTTGCTTGCTGCATGCTTGCTGCATGCCTGCTGCATGCTTGCTGCATGCCTGCTGCATGCTTGCTGCATGCCTGCTGCATGCTTGCTGCATGCCTGCTGCATGCTTGCTGCATGCCTGCTGCATGCTTGCTGCATGCCTGCTGCATGCTTGCTGCATGCCTGCTGCATGCTTGCTGCATGCCTGCTGCATGCTTGCTGCATGCCTGCTGCATGCTTGCTGCATGCCTGCTGCATGCTTGCTGCATCCCTGCTTGCATGTTGGCTGCATGCCTGCTGAATGCTTGCTGCATGCTTGCTGCATGCCTGCTGCATGCTTGCTGAATGTTTGCTGCATGCCTGCTACATGCTTGCTGTATGCCTGCTGCATGCTTGCTGCATGCTTGTTTCATGCTTGCTGCATGCTTGCTACATGTTTGTTGTGCTTGCTGCATGCATGCTTGCTGTATGCCTTAATCTTGTTATACCTTTTTGCATGTTTTAAGCAACAACAAGCGAATGTAGCGTTCGATGAAACGGGACTGCGATTAAAAGTTATGATGCGCATCGTTACATATTGAAACATGTTATTATAAATGGTTACATCGATATCTTAATACATGTGTGAAATGTTAGTTTGAAATATCGTTTTTCTTGGAATAGTAGAAATTTTATAACGTTTTTTTTAGGAAATGTTGTTCGATATTATGAAACTGCGATAATAAGGTTTTCGATGTTTTAAGAAAAAAATATATTGAAAAACGTGGAATAGTTTTCTGGGACATGATAATCGATGTGATAAAAATCTGTATTTTAATAGACACCCCAAATACATATATAAATAAACATCCAAGACCCAGACCAATCTGAAAAAGATCATTTTCCATCTTGACCTGACCGGGGATCGAACCCGGGACCTCCGGTGTGGTAGCCGGGCGTGATAACCGTCAGGCCACGGAGGTCGTCATATCACAACAAATATCTGTTCTACGAGCTATGTGCCCCGCCCACTGCCACTTAAGTTTCGCGATTCTGCGGGCTATGTCGTCCAATCGTCGTCATAGACTTAGTAAAAAAATAATAGACCCGGCATAACAATCTATAGGTATCCAAACAGTAGTTATGCGGCCGGTTTCTATGTTTTGTCACTATTATTAGTATGGGCAGGCCGCCATCTTTGTGCCAAATCCTTTGTCGGCGCCGGGTTTAGGTATGCACGATTTTTTGTAGGTATGTCATGTCTATTCTTTTTTCATTCGTCTGAGCGTCGAACCTATTGCTGTACTTGTTTGCATCCGAAATCCAATCTTATTGCATGACGCGATCATTCATTTTTGAGACGCTGCCGACTCGGAAAAGTAAATTTGAGAATCAACAAATCGAAAAGGCAGTAATAAAGTCAAAGTCAAAGTCAAATATTTTTATTCATATTGGCTTAAAAATAGCACTTATAAATCGTCACTTTCTTGTTTTTTAGTTAGTTGACGTCATAAAATTACTTAAAGCTAAGTTTACCACCGCCTCCAAAGCGCAAGTGGAGAAGAGGCGGCGCAACAAACTCCACTGCTGCATTTTCTCCAAAGACGTCACTTTACAACATATGTCTTACAATTAAATAACTGTATATAATAATCAATGAAGAACCTATGAGCACATGAGCATTCGCTCTTTTTAGGGTTCCGTTCCTCAAAAGGCAAGAACGCAACGCTTATTAGATCACTTTGCTGTCCGTCTGTCTGTCAAACTTTTTTATTGCAATAGTACTAGAACATTCTCCAGAACCAAAGCCAATCCAATAGTGAGTTTGTTGCACTATCTTTTCTCCACTTGCGCTTTGAAGGCCTTAACCTTAGCTTTAAGTAATTTTATGACGTCAACTAACTAAAAAACAAGAATTTGACGATTTAAATTGCTATTTTTAAGCCCATTTTAATAAAAACGATTGACTTTGACTTTGTGTGTACAATTTATTGTATCTGTGTTTGATGCATTAAAAATACAGCTATACCTTTTCATCGTACTCCTTTTGCAGGCGAGCGATCATCTCGCTAAGTTCTCGCAATTTGGCGCGCGCCTCCGCCAAGATCTGTTGCTTCATGCGCAGGGATTCCAACGCTTCTTCTAGACGCTCTTTCTTGGGTTTCACGATCCTGTTTTATAGACAGATCTTTAAAACCTTATGCTGGCAGGGTCGCCATGTAAGGATGAGTTTCATACTAATATTATAAACGATTTTAATTAAATTTGGTATGGATAAAGTTGAAGACCAGTGGTCAAAGACAAGCTATGGATGGTATTTAACTAATTTATTCGACTAGATGGCGGAAGCTGTCAAGTCGTGTGAGATGCCTTTAGGCGTCTTTTTAGGCGTCTTGAGAAAAATTTCTTTAGTATATTCTGAACTAGCCGCGCCCCGGGCCTTCGCTCCCGTGGGAATTTCTGGATAAAAAGAATGTGCTATTCCCGGTATTTTTCTACCTGTATACCAAATTTCATAGAATCCGTCCAGTAGATTTTGCGTGATTGAGTAACAAACATCCTCACAAACTCACATCCAAACTTTCGCATTTATAATATTAGTAGAATTTATGGCAGCAGTGTTGAAAAAGGTGGGCTAACTTCCGTAATATGAAAATAGAGTACTGTACATCTCCCGAATCGATAACCCCCGGTAATGCCAATGCAGGGATGCCTTGGCGAATGTAGTAGTGCACTCGATAAAGTAATAATTTCACTTACTTTTAAATCTTTCCGTGCTTCTCAATGGCCCTGACCCAGAGGCAAAGAGACTTGGCAGCAGTAGACACCGTCCCGATGATCTCTGGTTCGAACTCGGGCTTGGCCGTATAAGTACCGATCTTCAAAGTAGCCAAATCATATAATACTTACTTGTAAACCTTCCCATACTTCTCAATGGCCCTGACCCAGAGGCATAGAGACTTGGCAGCAGTGGACACCGTCCCGATGATCTCCGGTTCGAACTCGGGCTTGGCCGTGTAAGTACCGATCTTCAAAGTAAATAAATCACAATACTTACTTGTAAACCTTCCCATACTTCTCAATGGCCCTGACCCAAAGGCACAGAGACTTGGCAGCAGTGGACACTGTCCCAATGATCTCCGGTTCGAATTCGGGCTTGGCCGTGTAAGTGCCGATCTTCTTCAGAGTCTTGTCCGATATGTTGTCCTTGTCAAACTCGCGTAGTTTGTCCAAGAAGTATTGGTCGCCGAGTTGGCGTTTCGCCTCCGCCCATGTTGGTTCTTTCTACAATCATTTATTTATTTATTCAAAAACTTTACTTACCAAAAATGGGTACAAAAGGCGGACTTATGGCACAGAATTAATATAAGTACTGCTTATGGTTAAAGCATTATCTACCAGTCAACCTTTCATGACTTTACATGAGAACTTAAATAGTTCAAGACCCGAGGTCAAACATAGGCTTTTTAATAAAAAACAAAAACTTCCAGGGGGGCAAACTATTATTATTTTTTTATCGGTTTTATTTTCTTCGGTTTTGTTTGCGCATCACGCATAACCTACTGAATATAATTTGATGCGGTTTTCACAGTTTAATTGTGATCGCCGCATAGAACCTGAGAAAAACAATAGTAAATTCCACGTGGAAGAAGCCTCGGGCTAGTGTTAAACAACATCAGTCAGATCACCTGCAACAATATCAGGACGGCCTCCAACACCATTTCCACCTTCTGCGGAGGTTTGGCATAAGACTTTACTTCAGTGATGTCCTTCTTGTTTAAAGCGTCCAAAGCCTGCAAGAAACAACCTTTATTTATATAACGTTTATACGTTTCTTGGAACAATCATATAGTTATATATTTATTGCTTCCATGCTGGTCTGAAAGCGAAGAAAAAACGAATAGAATGGGCCAGCCAGAACGTGCTCAAGGGAAAGGATTTTAAACAGAAGATTTTACACATGGGCGATGGGCTAGCAACCTGTCACTATCTCGGAATCTCAATTCCACCAATAAGCCTACTGTCCAGCTAAACGTGGCCTTCGAGTCTCACGACCCTTAGCTCTATCTACCCCGTTAGGGATAAGAACGTGATACTGTACCCGTACGAACGTGTAACGTGGCTAACGTGCTATCTCTAGAATTGCCGGTCTGATTTGAAAAAAATATTTACGTGAATTAAACAGGTAGTCTGATTACTGAAATTCCACTTAGGTATAGGACACTGATCTTGACAGCCTCATCTAAAGCGGGCATGGCGCTGGCCAAGTCCCTCATAGCGGCTTCAGCCTGCTTCTTGCAATGGACCTCTTCCGCCATAGTCTTCTTAATAACAAATGGGGTCACTGACCTTGACGACCTTGGCCAAAGCGGGCATGGCACTGGCCAAGTCCCTCATAGCGGCTTCAGCCAGCTTCTTGCAATGGACCTCTTCCTCCATAGTCTTGTTACTGGCTATAGCGAGTGAGAGGGTTATGATAACAAATGAGGTCACTGACCTTGACGGCCTCGTCCAAAGCGGGCATGGTACTGGCCAAGTCCCTCATAGCGGCTTCAGCCAGCTTCTTGCAATGGACCTCTTCCTCCATAGTCTTGTTACTGGCTATAGCGAGTGAGAGGATTATGATAACAAATGAGGTCACTGACCTTGACGGCCTCGTCCAAAGCGGGCATGGTACTGGCCAAGTCCCTCATAGCGGCTTCAGCCAGCTTCTTGCAATGGACCTCTTCCTCCATAGTCTTGTTACTGGCTATAGCGAGTGAGAGGGTTATGATAACAAATGAGGTCACTGACCTTGACGGCCTCGTCCAAAGCGGGCATGGCACTGGCCAAGTCCCTCATAGCGGCTTCAGCCAGCTTCTTGCAATGGACCTCTTCCTCCATAGTCTTGTTACTGGCTATAGCGAGTGAGAGTGTTATGATAACAAATGAGGTCACTGACCTTGACGGCCTCGTCCAAAGCGGGCATGGCACTGGCCAAGTCCCTCATAGCAGCTTCAGCCAGCTTCTTGCATTGGACCTCTTCCTCCATAGTCTTCTTGCTGCGAGCGGCGACGCTTCGCTGTTGCTCGTCCGCGTTCCGTTGCTGTACGTTGATCACGCCCATGTATTCTATACACTGGTCCGTGTATTCTGCTACTTGCACCTTTATGGTAAGAAAACATGACGATGATGTATAACATTACAGGAGAACTATCTAAATATACGCTCTTGATAATCGATGACATCGCATAATTTATGAGTTGGAGAATGTCGAGGATGGTAGAAAAATAGATCACGTAATGACATGAGTGTGCTGTCGTGGTTTTTATGACCAACTTTTTAGTTTATCATGTGTGAAAAAGGAAAATTACTACTTAATCCACCTGTCTTATCTCTTCACGCAAAAAGGGCCCAAATTGGAGGCCCAATTACGGAAAATAGTCCTCGGAAGAAGTAAGAAGTAAAGGAGAATTAAATTTTATTTAAATAAAAGGAATTCCAAGTCTCCTGCCACTTACCTGAGATAAAGCCAACTCCTCAGACATTTGTCCGACGAGGGTGGTGGTCTCGGCCACTTTGCCGAGCCCGTTCCTCAACTTGTTGGCTTGTAGAGCTATCTCGTACCGCTTCATTTTCAGCATTCTGTACACATTAATATATTATAACACTGCGCCACCATCGGGGGCTTTACTCCCGTTGGAACTTCGGGATAAAACCCTATGTGCTTAAGGTTTATTCCACTCGTGTACCAAGTTTCATCGAAATCCCTATAGGTAACAAAAATTCCTCCAAACTTCTTTCCATCGATTTTCATAGACTACCATATGCTGGAACACAGATATGTATTTTTCATTTTGAGCGCCAGTCGATCTGTGTTGCTGAATACTGAAAAACAAACTAGCCATAGACAAGCTTCAGCAAATTGGCGTGTAAAATTGTCGAAGCCCTGCTACTAACTACTATTACTTTGGAAAGGCTTATGGAGAAGATAACACCTAAGTACCATGTTTTTGCAATCATTAACAGTCAGAACAAGTCCGTTAATGATAGTCCTACCGATTTAATCGTATAATAGAAAAGCAGAAAAAATCACCAAAACACAAATAAAAAGAAGGCGAATGATCTTTCGAGATTTTGTTTTTTATACGTTCTTACTGTTTGTAAACTTACTCTTTATAACCAGAGACGAGCTCCAGATAATTAGTGGGCGTGACATAGTTGGTCCTTCTCATCTCCATCCACATCTTGTTGGAGTACTTGCCCACTGAGGAGTGAATCAGAGACATTATGGACGCCACTGATGCCCTGAGTCCGTCTTCGCGACTTTCGACCAGAGATTCCTTGCGGCGGATCTGCCAAACGTTTTAATTTAATTAGTACGTTGTTTTTTTTTTAAATTTGATACTTGTTGAAAATGTGGATTCTCTTGACTAAAGATATCCCCGTTATCCCCATTTTATTTTTTGCACTATCATGGCATTGCTTCAAAATATTATCCCGTACCGTGGAATGGAGGCCAATCTTATTGTATGTACGAGTATGTTATACACGTGAACATTTCTACGGAACAGACTTCTACTCGCACTTGACCTATTTTTTTAATAAAAATTAAAAATGAGAAACAAAGTTACTGAAATACTAATAAAAATAATTTTCTGTGTTTTCATAACTTAAATCATTCAGGACCATTTAAAACGGGAAACTGACAATAGGCCTCCTCTTTGGTTCGCCATTCCTATCCATCCAGTGCATTAGGTCTCCAATCTCTATTTTTCGCGTCCAGATAATCCGACCATCTCGTTCTATAGTCCGGTCATTCTATGTTTTCAGAAAAACTAATTCATAAAGTTTTGAAACTTGTGTGACATATACCTTCGGTTGTGGTGTTCAACGCTCACTACCCTCCTCTGCCCTCCCCCTGACGCTACCCCCCCCCCCTTTACTCTGAAATGTGTCCCCTTTACCGGTTTTTTCACTTTTTCTCGAAAACTATTATAGATACGAAAAAGGTGTCAAAGGCAAAGATGATCCTTATTAAGGTGAAAGCCAAGCTTTGGCTGTCCATACATTTTGTTCTACAGCAATGCTCTAAACTTCGTTAATGATTCTCATAATAAAATCGAATTTCCAATTCTTATGAAGTAATTGTGCTCTCATGTTGAATTTAACATAATAATGTATAATAATTTACGAGAAAAACGGCATTTAAAATACGACAAAAATTGAGATTCTTGTTGATGTGTGCGTAATATTTTGTGACATTTAGGGGCGACGTCTAGCAGATTTATTACAAACTACTGACTACTACTATTTATATAAAAGCACTTTGAGACCTAAATGCATGCTACCTCGATGTTGCTTGCCTTGACAGCACCATCGGCTGTACGTGAAAAACAAAAGAAAATCATGAAATGCTAAAAAATATAAAATAGCAAGTTTCAATATTAAATACAATTTAGGGTTCAATATACTTATTTTTATGAAAGATTTTTTATGGTGAAATTTAAATTTGATTACTGGGACTTTTTGGATATCAAGACAGGCTATCTAAATATGACATCTGGACATCACCTGTACATCTGGATGTGATGTCCTGGACTTTATGTCCTGCTGTCCAGGTTTTCGTATCCACATGACCAGACTCCCACGTCTTCAAATTTATATGTGCAGGTGATGTCCAGATGTCCAGGTCTTCAGCTCCACATTTTCAGATCTTCATTTCCAGATGTTCAGGTGATCATCTCCTGAAGCTTTGGTCTTCATATTCAGCTGTCCAGCATTTCATATGCACATGACCAGACACCCAGGTCTTCACATCCAGATGTCAAGAGGTCATATTCAGATATCCCTGCCTTCATATTCAAAAGTCCCAGTTATCAAATTTAAATTTCACCATAAAAAAATCTTTCATAAAAATACGTACTGAACCCTAGATTTAATATATTATAACAAGCTTGCCATTACGTATATCACTGGACTGGAATATTTGTGCGAATTCATCTCAGGCATTCATCGATACGTTGTTGCCGATCTGTGCGAGGTGTAAGATGGCAACGTTGCTTTTTTACCCAAAAAGATAATTCTTTTTACAATCATAAGTTTCGTCCTGAAACTTAAACAATTTAATTTTGAAAATACTTTTATCAAAAGACATTATAGTAGGTAGATATTATACACGTAGGTATTCATTTACAAAAAATAAACTATAGGAATATGTGCATACATTTATATTTAGTTTCAAAGAAAACAAATATTACTGATTAATTATTTTTTAGTTTGCATTTCACAACATGTTTTCTGAACGTCTAATTTAATCCTAGAACTTCTAGGGCACGAAGTATCGATACTTTGAATTATCGATAAAGTCGAGGTGGGCTCGACCTCCGTGATTTATATTAATTATTTTTTTCCGATTTTATTTAAATACATTTCATTGAAAGTGTGATTATGTATTGACCGTTGACAGTGCTGAATCTAATCGATCAGATTCGGATAAGTATTAACAAATTATCAATTAAAATGTAAATAAGGTACCTGTATATTACTTTTTCACTTTATGCATAAAATACGCATTTATTATTTGCAGATTTATTTTTACACGACTGACCATAAAAGGAGTGTTATGTTTTCAGGGTTCATGTATGTATGTAAGTCTGTATGTAAGTTCTTTATTCCACCATAAGTCCTGAATGGCTTAACAGATTTTGATGTGAGAGGTATTTTTAGATTCCTTGCATTCCTCCGAGTGACATAGGCTATATGACGTCATCATAAAAACAAAATGGCGGATTATATATGCGATAAATAGCAGACCAAAAAACAATAAAATTTGATCAATCTTATCGAGTGGGGTATCAAATTGAAGGGCTTTAAAAGGCGATTTGAAAAATGTATATTACTTATATGTTTGTATATAGGTATACTTTTTGAGTAAAAACTTGTCAGTCGTGTTTTTATTTTTAATAATTAGCTTGTTGCATATTTAAAAACGATATTAATTTATATCAACAATAAAAGATATCGATATTCGTCGTGGTATCGATGTAAGTCTACACTATATACATATCTATCTACTAGCGTTGCAGGACTATCGATAGTATTGACACGTGTCAAATGTCAATACTGTGGCAGGAAATGCACAGCACAAGTGTTTCTTTATACACTAATTCTGTAATACAAAAACAAAAACTGTAACACAGGTTTGTCGTGATGAAGAATTTATCATCACCATCCATCAATCCAAGCAATGAAGGAGTCATCATGAATAATGACTGCAATATTTAACAATTTATGTTGGAAAGGAATAACTATACCTAATCTTTTGTTTTCTTTAATAAAAAAAAGGTCGGAAAATAAATTTCCACTTCATTACTAAAAATAAAAGTCAACAATATGTACTATTTAGTTTTATTTAAAAAAATATAATTTTAGTCATACAATTCAATAGAACATTATGACCATAACGTCTGCGGTGCTGCTTGCTGATTGATTTTTGAAAATGGATGTTCGAACTATTGCTAGATTTGTGTTGGGAATCTAAGAGGTGGTGAAATCCAAACTGCTGAAACTATTGGTAGATAGGTATTTAAATTACAGTTTCTTATTACTAATTATGATTTTGCACTACTGAACTAGTGCCTCTCCATTACTGAAGGTTGGCCGTCAGATTCGCAAACTCTTCTCTGTTCGTCGCTAAGCGAAACAGCTCCTCAACCGTGGTGACTCTGGTCCACTCACATATGTTTCTCAGCCATGATTTTTTGCGTCTTCCAACACATCTCTTGCCTTCTATTTTTCCCATAAGTTGAAGCAGCTGATATCTGTTGTGTCGCAAAACGTGTCCCAAATATTCAACTTTGCGCTTTTTGACAGTTTGCAACAAAAGTCTAGACATTTCAACGCGCTGGAGGACTTTTTCGTTGCTGAGTCCAATTGAAAACTTGAACTACATAGGTACCTATATTAATTCTCATAAATATATTTTTTTGCTTTCTTACAAAATATGACAATGACAAGAAGAAATTATAGGTTATTTTTCGCTCTTAGTATTTTTTAAATTTCTTTTTCTTTTTTCTTATGCTGCCAGCCAGTCCGATTGGCATTATTGTAGTTAGACACTCTTTTGAAATAAGTGCCATCTAGTAGCGTATTTTTAAATTTATAACAATGCTTTGCGCTATATTTAATGTCATTTTGAAAGCTCTCGTCGTAGTGTGAGTGAGTGTAGAGATACGAAGATTCATGGCAGATTCTATTCTAAAGCTTTTTTTTCATTATGTTAACTGAAATATAATCGTAGGCCATAAAATAAATAAAATAGTATGTTTACCGCTCGCCAATTCAAAATGTTTGCCTATAAGTACTGCAACAACGCAACAAAAAAAATAAAACGGAAAATGTTGCTATCAACGCCATCCAGTGGAAATTGTTTAATGAACAGCCCTTCGCTTTATCCTTAAATTCTTAATAAAATATGTCCCATGTCTTTTTTTGATAGACTTGACGGTTTACCAGCTAAAAGTTGTGTTTGGGGCACATGTTGTGACAATGTACCTAAAAAGAGGGGTATTGTTGCAGTTTTACTATTATATCTCGAAAAAGACCCAGAATTTCGAAAACATAGTGCTATTAAAAGTTTTAGAGCATTAAATTCTGCGTTTAATGGGACTAAATACATATATTTTGGACCACTCGGTCCAATACTAGTGCTCAACGAAATTGCACAAATCCCACAGATATTGTAAATGTGAAAATTTAGATGTATGTTTGATACTCAACTACGCAAAATCTACTGGACGGATTTCGATGAAATTTGGTACACGGGTAGAAAAATACCGGGAATAGCACATAGGGTACTTTTTATCCCGAAATTCCTACGGGAGTAGGACCCCGAGGCGCAGCTAATATAGCATTTTTCATAGGTATGGAAAACTTGCTACGCCCCGGGGTTCCGCTCAGTTGGGAATTTCGGGATAAAATTATCTTATGTGATTTTTTAAGTCTTTCTCTATTTGTGTACTAAACTTCATCGAGATCCGTCCAGTATACTTGGTGTGATCGAGTGACAAAAATGTTAAGTTTGTATGGGAATTTTATCATTTATGATAATATATACTAGATGCGCTCCGAGGCTTCGCTCCTGTAAGAATTTCCCCTCCCCCCCCTGGTGGGTAGGTAGGGGGGGCATTCAAAGGTACACGCCGCCGCGCTTTAGTTAAAAAATCATATCAGCTTCTATTTACCTACCACCTTGAGTTTGGTGTCATTTTCTAGTAAATCAGGCATGAGGAATTAATTTTTGAGACATTTAGTGTGCATTTAGTATATAGTTTGATATAAAAAAAGGAAAATATTGACGAAAATATCAAAATTGGTTTGTTATTTTTTTTTATATAACTGTCAATATTTTTGAAAATCCTGAATTTTGTGCAAATAAAAAAATACTATATTAACGAATATTTATCTAGCTTTTAAAAAATATATACTTTCATATATATAGTTATCATAGATCTTTCTGAAAAAAATCGGACATGGTACGCGGCGGTGGCTAGGATCTTTTCCAATCGTCTAGTCTCTCATCCTTTTGTAACCATATTAATTTGGTACTAAAGTACTCTCATATAGAAATAAGATATGGTGAAAAAATTTCATGCGAGCAGGACTTGAACCCGCGACCAGGTCTTTATACGACCTTGCTCTTCCAACTGAGCTATCGCATTTCAATCCTGTACATACATCGAAAATCAATATGGGTTAAATCAAATACCTTACTCGTATAGTGGGTATTGGTGTTAGGTTACGCATGCCTAATGCGTTTCAATAGAAATTGGATATGGTGAAGATTTTCGATGTACAGGATTGAAATGCGATAGCTCAGTTGGAAGAGCAAGGTCGTTCAAGTCCTGCTCGCATGGAATTTTTTCACCATATCTTATTTCTATATGAGAGTACTTTAGTACCTACTAATATTGCATCTGAGATGCTCAAAAATCCAAAAATACATATTAATTTGGTTTTATATGCAAAATATACAGAATATGTACTTAACTTAGTTATTGACTGTCTCTTGTGGTCTGATGAATAAATAATAGTTTTTTTAGGGTTCCGAAGTAAACATGGAACCCTTATAGTTTCGTCATGTCTGTCCGTTTGGCTGTCCGTCCGTCTGTCCGAGGCTTTGCTCAGAGATTATTAATGCTATCAAGTTGTAATTTGGTATAGATATACATATTAATTACGCGGATAGAAATGGAGAATAACATCATGAAAAAAAATTTTTTTAGGGCGGCTCCCCTACAGCTAAAGTGGGGATGTTTTTTTAAAATCTCGATTATACCATCGTGTGGGGCATCATTTGATAGGTTATTCAAAATATTATGAGTGTGTAAACATCAGACTTTGATTTAGGGATCCGTTTGTGAAGTATTTGACTTTAAAGTGCAAAATTTTGTTAATGTGATGAAAATGCCTTCGCATACCGCTTCACTTCTCGACAGTCGAGCAGTGAAGCGGTATGTGCGACTTGGGCCACTAAAAACACCCCGGTGCCTCTACATACCAATACTGAAGAGGTGGGAACGGTGGAGTTACCACCAATCTTTCACACTCTCCAGCCACGGCAGTGACCTTCAAAGGTCACCCTGCATCGAGTATAATTACTCCGCCTGCCTTAAATAATAGCCTCTTATAAACGCGGACGATGGACCGATTACCAGGTCCATCGCCAGCCATTACCAGAGGGGCATAAGATGGGCATAGGCCCTTCTCCTCCGGCCCGGCCTCCGACTGCGTATCCCTTCTTCAGACAGAGCTTCTCGTTGTCGCTCTGCCTCTTCTTTATTTGACATTACAGTCTCGCTGAATATCTATGCTGCCTTCCAACACCTTCCGCTGCTAATCATAGCCTGTACTACAGAGGGCAGCGAAAGGTCGCTTCCCACAACCGCGCGTAAATCATGATGTTCTCGCTCCCAGGCCGGACACTCCTCAAGCGTGTGCTGAGCTGTCTTCGAGGCAGTCGCAATAATGACATTCAGTGGTCGGCTCTCTTCCGGGTATCAGATACAGGAACCTGCCAAAACAGCCATGTCCTGTAAGAATTTGCGTCAACTGGAAAGTCAAACAGCCATGCTGCCGATCTAACCACTGGGAAAGAACTAGTCGGATAGCACAGTCGGATAGCATCTACTGTTCTTTGACCTCCACTTGGCTGCCTCAATCTTTCTTCCCATTCATTTACAGCTTCCAAGTGGAGACCCGCTTTATATGTAGCCACTTCCCTCGGTGCTTTATTGTAACCTAGGGCGCGATTGTCTTCACGCCATAAAAAAGCCCCAGAAAGAATTTTTGCCTCTAGATCCCATGGCAAGGACCCAACAAGAATACAAGCAGCGTCTGCAGAAACTGTGCGATATCCTTGTATTGTACAGATAGCCCTTTGGGGTCTACGCAACAACATTATGCTCTCCTTTTTTAAATCATCTGCGCATACTGGGGCTCTATATATTGCCATCGACCGTACGACACCAGTATAGAGGCGTCGCTCGGGTGCATTGGGTCCTCCGATATTAGGCAGTATCCTGGACGACGCAGATGCCGATTTCAAGAGTTTCGGAGCCATATTCTTGAAACGATCGGAGGACTTCCTTTTGGCATCTAGGATTAGGCCAAGGTACTTCATAGTTCCACAAATAGCGATATTGACCCCACCTACCACTATGCTCGCATTTTCTGGCGGTGCATGTCTAGGACGATAAAAACATAGGGCTTGGGATGCGGAACGCCACATGACATTTCCCAGCATTGCCATCCGTCTTTCCCTGGGTAGTCGACGTGCCTTTCTGACAAGTAGGAGTCCACAATGCACACTCTACATGCACACCCTAGTAAACAGCGCTTAGGAGAAGCAGCCGAGAACTAGCTTCTATCGTCGGAACATTCTCTAGCTGACTGTCTTTTTTGGAGAACAGCGCACTTGCTGATTTGGGATGGGAAATGGAATTAAGTAAATGGAAACCAAAGTGGACCATTGCACCAGTTGCTGCTACCGCTTGTCTGAACTGATTCGGTGCAAGCCACGGTGCGGTGTTAGGTGCAGCTGTCAAAATTCAATTAAAATGAACCAATTTATGATACTGTGGTGGAAAATGTCGATGATATAATAAAATAATTTGGTCAAGTCCGTATCGGGCCACCATTGTAGAGTTCTGAAGGTGCCTGCCTGCCTACCCTGTACAAATGTGGACACATTAACTCAAATTAACTCCCAGCTTTATTTAACTAATGACTATAATACAATGTATATATACCATTTAGGTGTTCTGGGTGCAATAATTCAATAAACATACGAGGTCGGACGCACCTGAGCTTTATTTACAAAAGCATATAGCACATATACAGTAGAACACATAAGACAGAAATACAGAAATAGAAGGTGAAATAGGAAGGAGAAATCATAAAAAGTTCACAGCGCGAAGAATAGCAAAGCGAAAGAATATAAACATTAAATAGATCGTTAGCCGTGTCGCGTAATAGGCAAAATGGAGCGCCGAGTAATACGGGCTTCGCGTCAAATGCAAAATCTCGACTGAGGACCGGTCGCCGGCTGATCAACTCCAGCGCGGCGAGTATACGTATGTGTAGCTATACGGCTATGATGCCGATATCGCCGCATAGGTATGCCGGCTGGCTTTGCTCGCCGATTTAATTTTAGTAGTATTGTAAATGCGTGTGAATGGGATGTGTGTAAATTATGTATGATATTTATATATGTGTAAATAGAATAAATGTAAATAATATTAGGTAGAATGCCTACATCACTCCCCTCCAGAGACCGTGTCTACGGGCGATAATAATCCGGGAAGTGGACTCGTCTTCCTGAACGTGTCGTCCGCGTGACGGGAGTGTCAGGGACGTCTGAGTCATCGGAGACGATCCGAGGTTGGGACTGTGGAGGGATGGAGATATGATCCGATGGGAAATTGTCATCAGACAGTATATAAGCCGGTTTTAGACGATCTATACTTACTGTTGTGCTGTTTCCCTTAACACGAATAGTAAAGTACTTGGCACCTCTCTTCAAAACTTCGTGTGGCCCTGTATACGCAGGCTGAAGTGAGCCACGTAGCATTTCTTCCCTAAGGAATACGTGGCTACATGTGGCAAGATCTTTATATACGAAGGTTCTGCGTGAAGAGTGGTGCTGGGTTGGAACGGGACGTATGTTCTGAGCAAATGACTTCATACGTGCTGTAAAGTCGGTAACATCGGTTGTATAACCGGTAATGTTATCGCCAAAAAAATCACCTGGGAGGCGAAGTGGCTCGCCATACACCAGTTCGGCCGAAGTGCTTCGCAGGTCTTCCTTGAAGGCACTCCTGATGCCCAGCAGAACAAGTGGTAGCGTCTCCGTCCAATTCGAGTTGGCGTGGCAAGTTATGGCTGCCTTTAGGTGCCGGTGAAAACGCTCAATCAAGCCGTTGCACTGTGGGTGGTAGGCGGTTGTCTTTCGATGATCGAAACCGATCGATTTGGACAGTTGCTCAAAGAGTGCTGACGTGAACTGTCGTCCGCGGTCTGTAACTATTTCGACAGGACAACCGTAGCGGGATACCCAACAGGCAATGAAAGCTTTGGCCACTGTTTCAGCGGTAATATCGGTAAGCGGTACAACTTCTGGCCATCGCGTGAAGCGATCGATGAGTGTTAGGCAATACCGATAATCACCATCTGGTGGTAGTGGGCCGATCAGGTCTAGATGAACATGTTTGAATCGCGCTGAAGGTAAATCGAGCGTACCAATAGGTGACGCGACATGCCTGTTTACCTTCGAGCGCTGGCACGCCAAACATGCTTTAGACCACTCACGGCAGTTCTTACGCATCAGTGGCCAAACGAAGCGCTGAGCTACGAGCTTGGCTGTAGCATTAGCACCTGGGTGGCTTAGTGAGTGGAGGCAACTAAAAACTTGCCTACGAAGTTGTATGGGGACGAAAGGCCTGGGGGTTGGTGTACTGACGTCGCAGTACAATTCGGTACTACTCCCAGGTATACTCGTCTTTTTCAAGCGAAGTGAACTATCGACTTGTAGGTATTCCAATAGTTCCGGATCTGTAGCTTGGAGTTTGGCCATGACTTTGAGGTCGACTGGCATCTCCAGTTCACAAACGCGGGAAAGTGTGTCAGCTACGACGTTATCTTTGCCCGAAATGTGACGAATGTCGGTTGTGAACTGTGAGATGAAATCAAGATGTCTATACTGACGTGGCGAGCAGTTACTTTTCCGCTCATGGAAAGCGTAACATAGCGGCTTATGGTCAGTATAGATGGTGAAGTTAGTCGCCTCTAGCATGTGTCGGAAGTACCTTATGCTCTCGTAAATGGCAAGGAGCTCACGGTCATACGGAGAGTACTTCGTTTGCGACGGGCTCAACTTGCGTGAGAAAAATGCCAAGGGCTGCCAATCTCCATTCTTCAGCTGCTGTAGGACTCCACCTATCGCTGTATCGGAGGCGTCTGTGACAAGTCCTAACTTAGCTTGCGAATCAGGGTGGGCCAAGAGAGCTGCATTGCAGAGGTTCTTCTTGCAGGCTTCAAATGCATCGAGAGAGTTTCCTGTAATGGTGACGGGATGAGACGCTTTGACCGATCCAGTGAGCAACGCGTTCAGAGGAGCCTGGAGCTGGGCAGCATTGGGCAAAAAACGCCTATAAAAATTAACCATGCCAAGAAATCTCCTAAGTTCCCTGACCGTCTTAGGCACTGGAATGTCAGAGATGGCCTTGACCTTGCTGTCCAAGGGCCTGGTACCGCTTTCGGATATCTGGTAACCCAAAAATGTTACCTCAGACGCACCGAAGACACACTTCTTCATGTTGACCAGTACGCCGTAGTTTTTCATACGGGTGAAGAGCTGTCGCAGGTGATCTTCGTGTTGGGCTTCCGTTCTGCTGTATACTAAAAAATCGTCCAGGTACGGATAGCAAAAATCAAGGCCCCGGGTCATATCATCCACGAATCTCTGAAAAGTCTGCCCCGCGTTACGTAACCCAAATGTCATGAACGGGAACTCATACAATCCGAAGGGTGTGGTAATCGCAGTCTTCGGTATGTCGTCCTTAGCTATAGGAATAAAATGGTACGCTTTTACTAAATCAATAACCGAAAAATATTTACAACCAGACAGACAATGTGAAAAATCATGTATATGACGGATTGGGTATTTGTCTGGTATAGTCCGCGCGTTTAGCAAACGATAGTCCCCACAGGGGCGCCAGCCATTGTCCTTTTTTGTTACGAGGTGTAAAGGTGATGCCCATTGACTATCGGATGGACGCGCAATACCATTAGCTATCATAGCCTCAAACTCTTGTTTGGCTATCTTTAGTTTATCGGGGGCTAAACGGCGGGGTGAACATGATACTGGAGGGCCTGGTGTAGTTCTAATATAATGTGTAGTGTTGTGTTTGACGGCACTCTGATAGCCAGCAGGATGTGTAATTTCGGGAAATTCTGCCAAAATATTATGGTACTTACTGTTGCCGCCAGTCGGGACTTTAACACTAGACACAAGGCAATTAGCTGTAAACACAGTAGTTATAGCGCTAACATTGGTTAAGCTATCGATCAACCTTTGTTTACTAACGTCGACGATAAGTTTATAAAATGAAAGAAAATCTACACCGATGATGGGTTTCGTGACGTCAGCGACTACAAAGCGCCACGGGTAATCCCGTCGCAAACCTAAATTTAAATTTAATTCAATATAACCAAAGGTATCGATAGCTGAACCGTTGGCAGCACTAAGTTGATAATCAGTTTTATGTCTACTTTCTCTAAGTGCAGAAACTGGGAACACACAAATATCACTTCCGGTGTCTATTAAATAGTTTATCTTTGTCACGGGATCCGCGATGAAAAGGCGACCGGTGGAGCTGTGGCAGTCATTCGTCGCCATCACTGACTGCCTGTGGTGTTTCCCGGTCCTGGCTGGAAGTCGCAGGGTTTCACGCAGCGGCTCGCCTTATTTCCGTGCTTATTGTGGTACCAGCAGACTGGAAAACGGCGGTAGTTCGACTGCGACCTGGTACGTGACGCTGATCGGCTGCGTGGCGTGTGTCCCTGGCCACGTTCGCGTTGCCGGGGTTGTCGCCTGGATTGCGAAGCTAATGCACTGACTTGCCTCGTCAATTCTGCTACCTGTTTAGTCAGCTGGTCGATCTGGCTGGTTGATGAAGACGTAGCGGCAACCTGCTGTTGCGGGGTTGCGATGTCGTTAATTCGATCAGCGAGCTCGGCTAGTGCATCCGACGACATAGTTTGTTGCGATGCTACGATAGGTTGCAATCCCGTTGGCAAACGGCTCATCCAGATAGTCTTCAAGAATTCCTCAGGTATGGCGGGACCAGCGAGGTGTTGTAGGTGCCGCAGAAATTGTGAGGGTTTGCGACTGCCAAGCTGCTCGTGCATGAGCAACTGCTTCACCTTGTTTTCACGCGATACGGATAGGCGCTTGATTAGTTCCGACTTCAAGCGTGCGTAGTTTGCTGGGCCAGTAAGGATGTCTTCTACCTCGGCTGCGTACTGCCTGTCCAGAGTTGCCAAGACGTGGTAGAACTTCGTCGCGTCATCGGTGATCCGCATGATTGCGAACTGGCCTTCGACCTGAGCGAACCATATCGCTGGTTTCTCTGGCCAAAATGGTGGGATCCGCATGTGGTGTGGTGGTGTAGGTGCCAAAGGTGCGGTAGGATCGGGCGTGGCATCCTTAGGATCCGAGTCCGCCATCTTGTCTTGCCTTTTTGTGCGCACGGTTACACGCGGGCTAGTTTCGTCGTCGCTGGACATATTTTCCTCTTCTTCTCTCTGTGTTCGGTCCGGGTCACCAGTTTAGGTGTTCTGGGTGCAATAATTCAATAAACATACGAGGTCGGACGCACCTGAGCTTTATTTACAAAAGCATATAGCACATATACAGTAGAACACATAAGACAGAAATACAGAAATAGAAGGTGAAATAGGAAGGAGAAATCATAAAAAGTTCACAGCGCGAAGAATAGCAAAGCGAAAGAATATAAACATTAAATAGATCGTTAGCCGTGTCGCGTAATAGGCAAAATGGAGCGCCGAGTAATACGGGCTTCGCGTCAAATGCAAAATCTCGACTGAGGACCGGTCGCCGGCTGATCAACTCCAGCGCGGCGAGTATACGTATGTGTAGCTATACGGCTATGATGCCGATATCGCCGCATAGGTATGCCGGCTGGCTTTGCTCGCCGATTTAATTTTAGTAGTATTGTAAATGCGTGTGAATGGGATGTGTGTAAATTATGTATGATATTTATATATGTGTAAATAGAATAAATGTAAATAATATTAGGTAGAATGCCTACATACCATACCATCATATTCAATGAAAAATGTTCCTACAAATATTTTTCATACTAAAATCGATTTTGTAAGTATATCGTCTATTACTAGTTAAAGGGTAAAGCCTACATAATAGTGATAGTTTTCCTTTTAAATTCATTATCTTTACTACGTATCATGACTTTTTCCCGTATCCACCGACAACTATTTTCCTATTCGAGAGGGGGGACACTTGACTCTAACAAAATTATGCACTTTAAAGTCAAATATTTCACAAACGGGCATCCCTTAAACAAAATATGATGTTTACACACTCATAATATTTTTGAAAGACCTATAGACCTATCAAATAATACCCCACACAATGGTATAATCGAGATAAAAAAAATTATCCCCACTTTAGCTGTAGGGGAACCGCCCTAAAAAATTTTTTTTTCATGATTTTATTCTACAGTTCTATCCGCGTAATTAATATGTATATCTATACCAAATTACAACTTGATAGCATTACTAGTCTCTGAGCTAAGCCTCGGAAAGACGGACGGACAGCCAAACGGACAGACATGACGAAACTATAAGGGTTCCATGTTTACTTCGGAACCCTAAAAATACTATTATTAATTCATCAGACCATAAGAGACAGTCAATAACTAAGTAAAGTACTTATTCTGTATATTTTGCATATAAAACCATATTGATATATCAACAAAAGGGTGAGAAAATAGACAAACGGACAGACATGACGAAACTATAAGGGTTCCATGTTTACTTCGGAACCCTAAAAATACTATTATTAATTCATCAGACCATAAGAGACAGTCAATAACTAAGTAAAGTACTTATTCTGTATATTTTGCATATAAAACCATATTGATATATCAACAAAAGGGTGAGAAAATAGACGATTGGAAAAGTTGCTAGCCACCGCCGCGTACTATGTCCGATTTTTTTCAGAAAGATCTATGATAACTTTATATATTAAAGTATATATTTTTTAAAAGCTAGATAAATATTCTTTAATATAGTATTTTTTTATTTACACAAAATTCATCGTTTTCAAAAATATTGACAGTTGAATAAAAAAAAATAATAAACCAATTTTGATATTTTCGTCAATATTTTCCTTTTTTTCTATCAAACTATATACTAAATGTCTCAAAAATGAATTCCTCATGTCTGATTTACTAGAAAATGACACCAAACTCGAGGTGGTAGGTAAATAGAAGCTGATATGATTTTTTAACTAAAGCGCGGCGGCGTGTACCTTTGAATGCCCCCCCTACCTACCCACCAGGGGGGGGGGTGGATGGCTACCAGGCTAAATTAGCTTAACTTCATGTATATAATACCTGTGCCAAGTGAATTCTTCCGATACCAAAATTTGCAGGTTCCATACATTGGATGACACTACTTCCCGGGCTAAAACACAACTTTTAGCTCGTAAACCATCAAGTCTATCTAAATAAGACATGGGACATATTTTATTAAGAATTTAATGAGGATCATCTTTGCCTTTGACACCTTTTTCGTTTCTATCATAGTTTTCGAGAAAAAGTGAAAAAACCGGTAAAGGGGACACATTTCAGAGTAAAGGGGGGGTAGCGTCAGGGGGAGGGCAGGGGAGGGTAATAAGCGTTGAACACAACAACCGAAGGTATGTCACACAAGTTTCAAAACTTTATGAATTAGTTTTTCTTCCCCATACATATATTGATTACATAGAATGACCGGACTACTAGGGAGGCTCTTTTACGGCACCAGCCAGCAGGGACCAGCCATTGTGTGGCTATTTTAGCTCATCTGTGGTCTCCTGCAAACATGGCCTGCCCAGTCCCACTTGAGCTTTGCAATATTTTTATATGGCTTACCCTGGGTCCAGTAATGGAGGCAAGCAGTTCCACCCCCTCCAAAAACTTGTAGGCCACCTCGAGCAGCGCCTCTCGCGGCCACTCCAGGAACCAATTGGTCGTCGTCGCGTTGATCAGAGCGGGGTATTGGCGGATGCGGTTTCTAAAAAAAGATAGTCCTAGGCTAGGTTAGGTCTGTGGCGTAGATGTGACTTATGCGTTTATAACAAAACACATGTAGACTTACATGTGTTTTGACCTACAAACAGGTCATCGACCTATATACAAGTGAATTCATATAATAGCATACTATAATGATAAACCGGTTAAAGGGGTCTCACAAGGCCTCTATTTATTCTTATTTCCATTTTATTTTTAATAGAATTTATATAAAAAACCGCATGATTACCGGAACTGATCTCCGATAGGGCTGAAGCACAGCACAATGTGTAGGTTGGCCCTGACGCGATCTATCAAAAACAGCTGCACCGCCTCGGCCGTCTGCATTATGTTCGCGTTCTTCATTGGCTTCTCCAGGGCTGATTTTATCTACAAATTCATCACATAATTTGAGTTTACTCTCAAGGTAGTATGAGTAGTAGTAGTGAATATCGAATGAAATGACGATATGGAAGAAACTGTACTGGAAAGTGACTAAACTCCACTTATTCTTAACTAGCTTTCGCCCGCGGCTTCGCCCGCGGCTTCGCCCGCGTGAATTTCCCACGGGAACCGTGCCTTTTCCCGGGATGAAAGGTACCCTATGTCCTTTTCCGTACTTCCAGCTATGTGTATGCGAATTTTCAGGAAGATTGATTCAGTAGATAAAGCGTGAAGAGGTAACAAACAAACAAACAAACCAACAAACAAACAAACAAACAAACAAACAAACAAACAAACAAACAAACAAACAAACAAACAAACAAACAAACAAACAAACAAACAAACAAACAAACAAACAAACAAACAAACAAACAAACAAACAAACAAACAAACAAACAAACAAACAAACAAACAAACAAACAAACATGTTACATGTGTGACTACCCTTATTATCGCTGATTAGTGATAAGTACTTCTACGGACCACATCGTATGATTCAGACCACCCGCAGCGCCGTTTCGCAACCCATCTCGATGCACCTGGCCGCGCACCGGAGTTCGACACATTTGTTTCCAACTTTGAGCAATTGTCACGTCACTTAGTTTTATGAAATTATTGTAATTTTTATTCAGAATCATATTAATGTTCTATTTCTATAAATAAAGTTTTATATTTTTTTGCACCCTCCGTCTGTAGCCGTCGTAATTGGCGCAGTCGGTAGGATCATTGCGAATAGATCATAGACATAGAGTCGGTGAAAAGTGCGGTGATCCAGAACCTACGAAGTGGTTGCAGTCAGAGGAGTATCCAGCTATCGATACGGCAGAAGGATATAAAATGCACAAGTGAGTACACTAGCTCTTACTAGAGTTGCTCTCCTTTTTTCCTATAAGTCTTCCTATTCATCCAAGATTTTCCGACCCTGGAAATCTCGTTTATCTAGGATTAGTAATAGATCATTAGCGCTAGACGCAAATAGAAACTTAGATACGATTGAAGAAGAAGTGTTAGAAATAAACGAGATGGCTCAACCTCAGCCTCAGGCTCAACTTCAGCCTCAACCCCTCGTAGAGCATATTTATAAGGCCCTTAGATTAGTGCCCGATTTCGATGGGAATTCTAACGTGTTAACTCGCTTTATTCATCTATGTGATCAGCTAGTGGCACAGTACATGTCAGATCAACCCGGACGAGAGTTAATTAACTTATCGCTTATTAATGGTATATTAAATAAAATTACTGGCGCCGCAGCCCGTACTATAAATTCCAATGGTATCCCCGAGACCTGGGAAGCTATACGTAGAACACTTATTAATACATTTGCAGATCAGCGCGATGAGACCTCACTTTACAACGATTTATCTTTATTAACACAAGGCTCAGGTACCCCACAGGAATTTTACGAACAATGTCAAAATCTATTTAGTACTATTATGACGTATATCAGTTTGCATGAAACTATACCGAGTACTATTGAAGCTAAACGCAATTTATATAAGAAGTTAACCCTTCAGTCATACTTACGCGGTCTTCGTGACCCACTAGGTGCTCGTATACGACCTGATACTATTGAAAAGGCGTTAGAATTTGTGCATGATGAACAAAACACCCTGTATATGCAGCAGCGCAACGAGTACTTACCTCACAGGAAGTTGCAGTCTACGTCTTCACCCAATCAACCTAAATTTTCTTACAGCAACCCCCTCGCGCTACCTACCCCTAATAATTTCATGCCGCCCAAATCATTTAATATGCCCGGTTATTCGAAACCATTTAATTTTGGTATGCTATGCCTGGCCCATCTAGGCCACTTCCTTCGCCTGTTAGGCCTATGCCATTGTGGAGACCATACACCCCCTTCCAGGGTGGTCCTTCTCGAACTCAACAGATGTTCGCAGCGCCCCCGCCTAATTATAGGCCTCAAAGCAACGTATTCCGCATTAATAAATTCCAGCCTAATAATAACGCGAATAGTAGTAATAAAAATGCCCCGCAACCTATGAGTGGTGTCAGCCACTATGTGACTAAACCCCTTCCGCGTACACCCCATGATTGGACTAAATCAGGTAATCCACCACCCTCGAACTACTTTAAGACTAGAGAACTTAACTTTAACGAATACTATGATGAATATGACTATTATAATGACTATTACGGTGACTACTACCAACAAGACTACAGTGAGTATCCTGACTTCACTTATGATCCCTCATATGAACAGCAATCATATTACTCAGATTACGTACCTGCTACTGTCGAGGAAACTCATGAGGAAACCCCTCGTTCTGATAAGGAGGATTTTCAGATAACTTCGAAATCAGAATAACTAAAATAGAAATTAACTTACAGACTCAGAGGCAACTGCCCTATATACAGATTTTAGATCCACCTATTAGACTACTTATTGATACCGGAGCTAACCAATCTTTTGTTAGTCCTCAAGTTATAGAAACTTTCTATTCAGATATACCCTGTAACTACGACCCTATTGAAGTTACAAATATTCACGCAAAAACTAGGAGTGACTATTCTATCACAGTACCATGTTTTGGCGAATTTAATGAGAACGAAGACATTATTCATTTATAAATTTCACAATTATTTTGACGGACTGATAGGTACTGATCTATTAGAAAAACTTGAGTCTAGCATTGATTTAAAAAATAAAGTCTTAGTTACTCGTAACTCTTCTATTCCTTTACTCATGTATGATTCCCGTAATTGTAATCTATACGAAGAGATCATACCAGCAAATTCATCTAAGCTAGTTCGAATCCCAGTTAACTTTCATGACGGTGAAGCTTTCATATCCGAGCAAGTTATATCTAACTGTAGTATTAAAGATTGCGTAACAACTATAAAAAATAATCGCGGTATAGTAGAAGTTACTAACCCAACTAGACATGACGTAGTCTTCTCTATGGATAGACCAGTTAGTGCTGAACTATTTAATGCTGAATTTACAGATAGCAAAAATTTATATGATAGTGATCGTGTTAAGGAAGTACTTTCTCGCCTACGCACTAACCATTTGAATCCAGAAGAGCGAGCTAATTTAGAGTCACTTTGCGCACAGTACGCTGATGTCTTTTATATCGATGGTGAACCACTTACCTTCACTAATAGAATAAAACATAGTATAAAAACGACAGACGAACTACCAGTCTATACAAAGTCCTATCGCTATCCTTTTATACATAGACAAGAAGTTCAAAATCAAATTTCTAAAATGTTATCTCAAGGTATTATTCAACCTTCACAGTCTGCATGGAGCTCCCCCATCTGGGTAGTTCCCAAAAAAACTGATGCGTCTGGAAAGACTAAATGGCGCATAGTTGTAGATTTCCGAAAACTGAACGAAAAAACCATAGATGACAAATACCCTATACCAAATATAGCTGACGTCCTAGACAAGTTAGGTAACTGCCACTATTTTACTACGCTAGACCTAGCGAGCGGATTCTATCAAGTCGAAATGAATCCTAGCGATATTCAGAAGACAGCTTTCAATGTAGAACATGGGCACTTTGAATTTTTGCGTATGCCCATGGGACTTAAAAATTCCCCATCTACATTTCAACGTGTGATGGATAATGTTCTTCGAGATCTACAGAACACGGTTTGTCTAGTCTACCTAGATGATATAATAGTTTTTAGTGTTTCGTTACAAGAACACATAGTTAATTTGGAAAAAGTTTTCAAAAGATTACGCGAATCAAATTTCAAAATTCAAATGGATAAGTCAGAGTTCCTAAAACTAGAAACAGCGTATCTAGGACACATTATCAGCAAAGATGGTATAAAACCAAACCCGGATAAGATTAAAGCTATTCAAAAATTCCCTTTACCCAAAACTGCTACAGAAATAAAAAGATTCTTAGGTTTGCTAGGATACTATAGAAAATTCATACCCGACTTCGCTCGAATAACGAAACCTATGACGCAATGCCTGAAAAAAGGATCTAAGATAACTTATAATGACACTAATTACATTAATAGTTTTGAGACTTGTAAGACTCTACTGACAAATGACCCTATTCTACAATACCCAGACTTTGAGAAAGACTTTGTACTTACGACTGACGCGTCGAACTATGCTATAGGCGCCGTCCTATCTCAAGGACCCATCGGTAGTGACAAACCGATAGCCTATGCATCTAGGACTCTTAACTCTAGCGAAATTAACTACAGTACAATAGAAAAGGAGCTCTTAGCTATTGTCTGGGCCACCAAATACTTTCGCCCCTATCTATTTGGTAGGAAGTTCAAAATAGTAACGGATCATAAACCCCTACAGTGGGTTATGAACCTTAAAGAACCCAATTCTAGATTGACTCGTTGGCGTCTTAAGCTAAGTGAGTACAACTTCACTACAGTATATAAGCAAGGAAAGCATAATACTAACGCAGATGCTCTATCTCGCATAGAAATTAACAATAATGAAGATACTAGTTCTATTGCAGTTAATCCATCTGAACATCCACCTTCTGTTCATGGTTCAACCACAGTATCAGCTCACACTAGTGCTGAGAATCCTATCCTAGAGATTCCTATCTCAGATGAGCCCCTGAATAAATTTAACCGCCAAATTAGTCTTGTAATAGTAGGAGATATTAAGAAAAAGCCTACAGTAACTAAACCCTTCGAAACTCATACTAGAACTACTATTCAAATATCAGAGTCTAACCTTGAAAGTGACGTCATCAATGCCATCAAGGAATATGTAAATCCTAAGGTTAAAACCGGTCTTCTCATTCATCCACCTCTTGCTATATACCAAATTATTCCTATTATACAGGATACATTTAAAAGCTCAGCTATGAACCTTGTGCTGACTAAAGTAGAACTTGAAAATGTCAAAGAATATTTAAGGCAGCAGGAAATTATACAGAGATATCACGAGGGCAAGACAAATCACCGTGGTATCAATGAAACATATCTAGCCCTATCATCGAGATATTACTGGCCTAAAATGCGTGAACATATCACTAAATATATCAATGAGTGCCATATCTGTGGACAAGCTAAATATGATAGGAACCCCATTAGACAAAAATTCTGTATAGTCCCTCCGCCATCGAAACCTTTTGAAATATTACACCTCGACCTTTTCACAGCTGAAAATGAGAAATACCTAACATTAGTCGATGCCTTCTCGAAATATGCTCAAGCATATTATCTAAGAGATGGAACAGCATTAAGTGTAATTCAAGCTCTCCTTAAATTTTCTACGCACCATGGCATTCCCCTTACAATAGTCACAGACCAAGGTCCTGAATTCACAAACCAGCTATTTTCTGAGTTCACAAGACTCCATAAAATCCAGCACCACAAAATTCTAGCTCACACTCCTAACGATAACGGCATAGTAGAACGTTTCCATTCTACTATCCTAGAACACCTTAGAATATTAAAGCTTGAGAAACGCAGTGAACCTATAGTTAACCTCATGCCATATGCAGTATTGGCTTACAACAGCTCCATTCACAGTTTCACAAAATGTAGACCCCTGGACCTAATTACAGGACACTTTGACCCACGTGACCCGTTAGATGTAGACATTACAGAACATCTTTTACAGCAATATTCACTAGACCATAAGAAAAGAATAACCCAAGTATATGACCTTATAAATCAGAGTTCTTTACATGACAGGACTGTACTTATCGAGAACAGGAACAAAGACCGCGAACCTGAAAAAGAATATACTCCTGACCAGCAAGTTTTTGTACGAAACCCTATGGCGAGTAGACAAAAACTAGCTCCTAGATTTACTCAAGACACTGTTCTTGCTGACTTACCTATCCACATTTACACGAAGAAGAAACGTGGTCCTATTGCTAAATCCCGACTGAAACGTAGTCCTAAAAATCCGAC
Organism: Ephestia elutella; assembly: GCA_018467065.1. NCBI lineage: Eukaryota > Metazoa > Arthropoda > Insecta > Lepidoptera > Pyralidae > Ephestia > Ephestia elutella. The sequence continues at coordinate 16,922,199 of CM031575.1, read as the reverse complement.
TTTGTTACAGGATACTTCTACTAACACTGTTACTACTCCAGCTGACGAGAGGACAAGAAGTAACGATTGACTCCTAGACAGTGGACCGGGATTACTACCATTTAAACTAGGACCTACGAAAATCATAGCTCATTACCACTCCTTCCTAAATTACGTGGATCTTGATAATGTTCGTATTCAGATAAAACTAGTTCAGTCTCAACTCTCTCAAATTAAACTTAAATTAAATAACGAATCTATAAATATCTATGATGCTCATTTAGATCATCTACAGTCTAAAACTATTTTTATCTCAGATCAGTTAGAGACTTTCGAGCCACATCGTTTTAAGAGAGGACTCATTGATGGACTAGGATCAATTATAAAAAGTATATCTGGAAACTTAGATCAATCCGATGCTATTAAATATGATAGAGCTATTCAGGTACTTCAGGATAATGAATATAAAATTGAAACTGAATTAAATAAACATATTACATTAAATAAAGAATGGATTTCTTACAATTCAAAAATTTTAGATAACATAGTAAAGAATCAGGCTAGAATAGGTAAGGTTCTGAGTAAAAGAGAATTATATGCCCATTTGGCACAAAACCTGGTGATACTAGGAGATAATATTGAGGATTTATCTCAAGAAATATTTAAACTAGAGAATACTCTAGCTTTTATTCGTGCATCGAGCACTCCACATTCAGTGGTTAGTTTAAATAATCTTAAGGCTATAATCGATAAAGTTAAGACTATATATAATAATAAAGAAATCCCTGACGTAGATATCAGAGATTTCTATGATATAATTAGACTAGGTTACTTTTATACAGATAAACGAGTAGTTATAGTTATTAAAATGCCGATTACCTATCCTCAATCCTATATCCTATATAAACTATCCATAGTCCCAAATAGAGATAGAAATATTCTAATTCCTACCTCACCCTTTATAGCAATTTCTGGTAATGATTTTATGTACATGGAGACAGAATGTCCGAAGGTTAATACGTCATATTTCTGCCAAGCAAAGCCCAACTATAAACTCCTAGATAAACCTGACTGTATACAGCATCTCATCCTGAAACAAGAACTCTATGAATCCTGTAAACTTACCTCAGTTATTATGAAGAAAGAAGCTCTCGAACAACTCGACGATAAGCATTATACTATGTGCTTCCCAACACCTACCAAAGTTGAAACTACCTGTAACCAAGAACAATTCAAGACTCTTCTAGGATGCTATCTAGCAGTCATTCCATATAACTGTCAACTGACGTCACCAGCCTTCACTATTGCTAATATGAACGAGCACATCAAAGGACACGTTATGAAAATTATGGAAATGCCTCCGTATGTAGAGTCGAGGCCGCAGGATCATCCATCTATCGTCTTGGACTCTATAAACCTAGAAAATCTACATGCTATTAATAAGAAGATCTCTATCCAGGCTCCAGTACATCTGAATAAAGCTACTGATCAAACGCTGTACCATACTACGATCCCAATATACGTAGTATTATCTATCTTCATGGTCGTAGCCATCGTCGTAGCAACCTATCGTCTACGAAAGCACTATGGACGGAACATCGCTATTATAACTACTCCAGAAGCTATCCAGAACACTAGAGCAGCCAACCCGAGCCAAATAAGAGTGGATCATAGGGACGTCGCAGCAACTTTCTCCAACAATGTTCGCGAATAGTTGCTGATCTATGGGGGGAGGTGTTACATGTGTGACTACCCTTATTATCGCTGATTAGTGATAAGTACTTCTACGGACCACATCGTATGATTCAGACCACCCGCAGCGCCGTTTCGCAACCCATCTCGATGCACCTGGCCACGCACCGGAGTTCGACACATTTGTTTCCAACTTTGAGCAATTGTCACGTCACTTAGTTTTATGAAATTATTGTAATTTTTATTCAGAATCATATTAATGTTCTATTTCTATAAATAAAGTTTTATATTTTTTTGCACCCTCCGTCTGTAGCCGTCGTAATTAACAAACAAACAAACAAACTCACTTTCGCATTTATAATATTAGTTAGGATTAGGATTGTCCTATTATGTAAACAATCCTCACAGTACTTTTTGTTGAATTTTGTTAAAATAAATCAAATATTAGTTAAAACCTAAACATTCTAAAGTAAAACATTTATTAACCACGAAGGTAATTTCCTAAAAAGTCTATTTTAATTTATATTGTTGTAAACTCATAAAAAGACATGGTAAGATTGTTTACATAATAGGAAAATTATAAATAAATGGACTTTACACATAAAAGTGGAATAAGAGGTAAAGAATAAGAAGATTCTAATATGGCTTACGTCTTCAAATTCATCTGGCTTGAACAGATTAGTGACTTCACCGCTACTGAGCAGGTTGTTGATGATCTCTGTGAAGGAATCCTCCACGATTTGCGTATCACTGAAGATGAACGTGGTTTTCTTGGCGTCCACTCCTGTTGATGTGTACAGAAGCTGGAAGAAATGCGGCGATTATATAATAGACTTATGGTCACTTTCACCGACAAACGCCAAACGCATTTCTTCTTTAATTTATCTTATCTTTTTTACTGTACTATAATAGTCCTCTTAGCAGGTGATACACCTAAATGTCAGTGAGGACAAATGCCTCAATAAGACAAAGGACCCTGACGGGCTTTGCAATGGGGGAAGAATATTTCGTCAAGTTTAAAAACAAAAGTAACCTTGAGATCCTCCCGGAAATCCTTGATACCGTAAGTCTTGGTGACGACCACTTGGAAGGAGTTGCACTCGCAGATGTAAGACGCCACACGCGTCAAACTCTGACGACCGGATCCACCTAACGCAATAATGGTTTAAGCAGAACGTTAACTTAGCTATTGTGTATGTTACATGACATACACAATAGCTAAGTTTACGTTTCCACTGGATCCTGCATTCAGTAGTGTTTTTTTTTTTTTCAATTTTCCACTGATCCCAAGACCTTTTCGCAGGGCTGAATGCAGGAATCACCAATTAAATCTCAAAACCTATTTATGTTTCAGAAAAGGGAGAGGACCTGGTAACCTGCTATACAGGTATGTCTGATACCTAGTGTTGGCATCAGTTCTCCATGACATTACTGTCTTGTTGCCATGGTAGGTATTCTTTTTTAAGTTACTAATCACTAGAATTAGGTAAGGCCGGCAACACTCTTGTGATACCCCTGGTGTTGCAGTTGTCCATGGGCAGTGATCGCTTACCATCAGATGACCCGCTTGCTCGTTTGCCGCCCTATGTTAAAAAAAAAGTGCTGTGGTGGATGATCTTGTATTTATTTTATAGCTTCGCGTAGCTTAGCCAAAAAACGAAACACATATTATCACGCCTGCTTTCCAGGGGTGAGGCAGTAGCCGAAACAAAATTCTGCAGAAATGTTCTTTATATGTATAGAGTGATAAGAAAGGAATTTGGGATATTCCCCTTCTAAAGGATTAAAGGGGTCTCTGTTCTCAGATTCAGGGCAAATGAAGCTAATTGTTATGTTAACAGCACATGTGTTTTGGTTGTCTTATTCCGATTTCGACGGACTCACCAATGCCCACGCATAGCGCATGGCCCCTCTGTTGTGAGATAATTCTGACGATCCGAACTATGTGTTCGATCGCGTCCTTGAACAGCACCAACTCCATCTTTACCACTCCTGGGCAACTGTTGTACTCCTCCATCTGGTTGAGGATGTACCTGTTGATGAAGAATGACGTCATTTCATCGCTCGTACATCCTATCTCAGGGGGTCAGGTTTCTCTGCATCTGACTACAATTTATTCAGCCTAATTCGAACAACATTATATATTTTATTTTTACTGGTACTATAAGACATTACTTGATGACAAAACTCATGAACGGGAACGGGAAGTACCCTAAGTAAGATAGGTTTTGATTCTATTCTGAAAGTGAAAATTTGCGTCATTTACGGTCATATTTTTGATAGCGTTCACATTGAAGTTTGCTTCTTTAATAGCTGTTGTAGAGGAATCATAAGAATTACGTCTCTAGACCGCATCTCATATTTTTGGTTTGATACCTACCTCTACGCGTTGCTGAGAAAAATGATCTTGAACCATCAGATCATCTATGTGACGGTTTTATAACCAATGATTTTTTGTACAGAACCTCAGCCCAACTCATACTTAGCTGAAGTTTCTTACTCACTTTCATCAGATCCATTCATGTGACGGTTCATATTACCCATGAACTTTTATACAAAACCTTAGGTCCAATTCATACTTAGCTAGTTTTTCTTACAAATCAAATCATTTATTTGCAGTAAATAGGGTTACTTACAAAAGCTGTCCTTATACCTGTTTAACTATACTTAGCATGCAAATTTCAAATAATAATTATCAAATTTATTAATTTACTCACTTCCTGAGGGCTGCAGGGTCAATAATGTCATCATACACCTCGAACGGGTTGAGGAAGTGTCCAAAGAGGGGGGGACTCTTGGAGGGGCAGAGCGCGTGGAACGTCAGCTCAAAGTGCTTCCCCAGCATATCGCCCACCTGGTTCATGAACCAATCGCGGTCCCTGATGAAGAGACAAAATCAAATCCCCTTTCCGCTCAGTCGGTGAAGGAAAACATCGTGAGGAAAACCTGCAAATTGGCTGACTGTTTAGTTTACTACCACAGATTACTAAAATTTTAACTACTCAAGTGTTACTAGTGTGTATACGGCTACTGACACTAGATGGCGGTAGTCGTAAAAGTCATGTCAGATGCCTTCAGGCGACTTGAATAAAATTTGATACCAGTGTTAGTAATAACACACTCGATATGAAGAAGTCGGGTAAAGTTGATGATAAATGGCGGCCGTAACATGATTTGCATACTTTTATTGTGTAATGCAAATCCAAAATACGAAAGTTTGGATGTGAGTTCGTGAGGATGTTTGTTACTCAATCACGCAAAATCTACTGAACGGATTTCGAAAGGTGTACGGGTAGAATAATACCGGGAATAGCAAATAGGGTACTACAACTTGTTACATAGTAAAACTAACTTTTCTTCTGTAAGTCGATCTCCAAAAACTCTGAAACACTCGTGTATCCAGAGACGTAAGAATCTCGCCTTAGTGTTGGTATAGTCCTTGTTACTACGCAGTAAACCCTATAAAATTCAATAAGTTAATCGACGGTTGTTTATAAAATAATTTTTTTTTTATAGAAAGAAAGAAAATACATAAATTAATTGACTAAACATAAACTGCGGCAAGGTAGACAATAGTATAGACAGTCTTAATAGTGAGATATTTTAGATAGATATAGTTACCTCAACGCTATCCACAATTATACGAAGATGGAAAATCAAAAAAGTACAAACTTAGTAGATAATAATTTGAATGTCGTTGCGCCAAAATAATTGTAGAATTTACAGATAAAAAGTAAATTTACCTGGAAAATCTTGGAGATATCCCTGAGATTGAACAAGTAGTGCATCTTGCTCGGCGTCGGGAGCAGTTTCGCGACGATATTGTTGAACATGTCGATCGTAGCTATCAGCACCACTTTACCTACACACACGATCAGGATTACCAGATGTCAGGAATTGTCCTGACATGTCAGGTACTCAGGTGGACATTTTTTTTCGTCATCAGGCTCTGTGAGAGGAATTAACTATTTTTTTTCAAGAGTGTTGTCGGATCAGATAAAACTGATAATTTTTCTAGCAATGTAGAAAACAGACATGTATTAATCAAATCAACATTATATAAAACTAACATGTGGTTGGCTTGTTACAACACCGAAATAAATGATTTATTGTTATCATAAATCAAAATCTATACAAACCGACAGTCTTCGTCTCCTCGTCGAACTCCATCAGATGCTGACTGAGCATAGTCCCAAATATCTTTATCAGCTGCGCGTGTGTGGGCGGGGTGAGGTAGAAGGGGTGGAAGCAGGACAGCAGCCGCGGGGGGAGGGGGGAGCGCGCCCCGCCGGGGGGGCCCGCCGCCGCACACAGCACCATGTCCTGGGAACAACTTCTATCGTAGTTATGCTCTCCTGGTACATGCCTGGTACATTATATACGGTAACAGAACGGTTAAATGAAACAGTAGAGGGAACGTGACCTGCCGAACAACTGCACATTTCTAGATGGAAGGTTAAACATTATAAAACTTGCATATCTTGAGTTGATCTAAACAACTGCTTCCACATTTCTGTCCCCCTGGTACTATACGCACTCCACTAAAACCTCCTTCCAACTCCTGCTCTACATTTTAACGTTATTCCTAGGTACCGTTAGAAGGTTAGAATACAGGAAAAGTTAACAACAGAAACCTCCTTCCAATCCCTGCTCTCCTAGTAAAAATTGTCAGGTGCCGTAGTAGTAATTTAACCATTCTACCGCTAAGATGATCCCTTCAAATTCCTATTTGCTGACAATCTAGATCCATCTTAAATCCAATTAAACTAACCTTGACATTCTTCCTCCACTGCTTTGCCCTATCATACCAGTAGCCGTAGTCGTGCCACAGCCTCACCAGCTCCAGTGGCGGCTGAGAGCCGTAGTTATCTCGCACTGGCATGTTGATGTCATCCATGAATGCTATCATCTTTTTACCTGTGCAATGGAGTCGAGTTAAAATCCACTCTACTACCACTAGCCCGTGTTAGTATCCCATTGCAAGGCTATAAGTACTAATATTTAGAGTATTCAATATCCTTCCGCGAATCTATCGACGTGAAACCAACAGACTGTCAAGTTCCCTTACGCTTTGATTAAAGTGATTCGCGAGACCATATTTGTTTGTCAATTCGTTGGTGATTGTAAAGGTCGACGATAGACTGCTGTCGGAAAATAAATACCTCCTTACGTTAAATTGTAAATGGTTTGTACAGTCAGATGCGGAGAAACTTGACCCCCTATCTCACCGAATCCTTACCTCAGGGGGTTAAGTTTCTCTCTGTGGAGCGAGAATAGAACTGGTCCCGGCACTAATGCGGTAGGCGTTTACACCGTGTGGTTTTAGTGGGTTCGAGTCCCACATACCTCCCGTGGCTGAATGGACGAGACAAGATACGTAAAAAAAGGGGGGGTTAGTTTCTCTGCATCTGACAGTTGACAATTTCTTTAGAATCTCGCGAGACGGCATTCACAATTTTACGGAGACATGCACATACCTCCAGCGGGGACATAGTTGCCTTTCGTTCTCTTCTCCAACCTCGCCTCAATGATATCTTGGACGTTCGCGGCGGTAGTTTGGGCTGACATGTTGAGCACTTGTTGACTGTATCTGTTCAGAAATTTTTGCGTTTCGTTGGTTTTATAAGTCAACTTAAAATATTTTTAGCTTTTTATAAGCTTTAGGATTAGGAAGCTAGCTGTGCACTACGGCTTTAACCCCATGGAAAGTTCCAGATTGAATATCTATTTGACCTAAATGATTCATAATCTATAGTTAGATGTCTACGCGTTATGGAACATCCTTTTGGGTGGTATACGTACCACTTGTATCGTTTTTTTAATCGCTACGTACTGATTTATTAATGAATTCGTTATTGGCCTTACTTATAATGTAATTTTTAGTATACAAGTTAACTCTGTAACGCTGTGAATTCAGAAATAAAGAAATCTAGAAATCTAGTATTAAAATAGAACGCTGACCGACTGATAGATATTTCAACACAGAGACTTTGCTAAACATAGAAACTAAACGTACCTGCTAGGGTCCAAGTTGGCCAGAGTCCCCTGTATGAGAAACGTCTTGCCAGTGCCCGTGGGACCCCCCACGATGACCCCGTGACCCGCGACCAGCATGTCGAGGGCTATGATCTGCACGCGAATGAACTCGACCGTCGGCACTAGGATCATGTGGAAACCCAAGCTGGAATGTTATATTTCAGTTTTATTCTTTTTAGTCTGTCTGTTAGCATATATTCAATATAAAAAAACTACTGGAATAATATGAACCAGGCAGATTCCCTCATATTTTTTTTAGGCTTGAACAATCACAAAATGAACCAGAACTATCGGTTCAGCAAGAACTATTTCTAAAAATATCTCGAGTAATGTAAAAAGTCACCACCAGAGTGAAGAGATGTATTTCACCACCAATAGGATCTCATAAACGAAATTCGAATTTTGAATAACGAGATTCTATTGGATGTTAAAACACATCCCCTCTCCACTCAGGTGTAGACCGGCCCTTACTTAGGATTAAACCGCCAGTTATCAGGCAACTTGTCCTCCCAAGGCTTGAACTGTCGAAGCCGCTCATCCACATAGTAATCGTACACGGTATCCTTCAATGGGAATATGCCTTCGTGTTCGCGCACCCAGTTGTCCAGCTTGCGGCGTGGCTCGTCTTCCAGGGTGGAGCATATGGACCAGATCATGCTGTAGAAAACATATAAGACTTTTTTAAAAACACTTTGGTTGCCATCAGAGAGATCACGGTGCATTAAATGTGTGAAAAATATCACTTCCATACTACCAGGGTTTGTTACCGGTACCAAATTTTCCATAAAACTCTTCCAGTACTTTATATGAGCCCTGCTGTTAACTGTGCTAAAAAGTCATTAAAAACAAAACACTATGTTACTAAAAATGGCACAAGGCTCGAACAACCTCTGCTCTAAAGTATCTAATGATGATGGTGAATCCGACCGAATATAAATCTTTATTTGCAGCTACAAAACACACATACATTTTTTTAAATTGTCCCACTGCTGGGCAAAGGTCTCCCCCACTTATTTATTTATTTATTTTTAACTCTTACAGACTATCATTACAGGATACAATAGTTGCGACAACATATCTTCCGTTTTGACTAAATTTAACAATTAATTACTTTGATAGCAAATAATAAATAAGGTCACTTTTGTAAATTCATTCAGAGTGCAGCTATCTATTATCTCTCTCTCTCTCAGCCCAAAGACGTCCACTGCTGGACAAAGGCCTCCCCCAAGGATTTTATCCATAGGGGGTTTTGCCGTAATCGCCACGCTTGGCAGGCGGGTTGGCGATCGCAGTGTGATGGCATAGTACGCGGAAAGATGCTGCTGCCCATCCTCCGGTGTTTTAAATCCCTTAGTCGCCTCTTACGACACCCACGGGAAGAGATGGGTTGGTGCTATTCTAGGGCCACACCACAGGCCACTTCTGCTTCGCTATCTATTATATATATATCTATTTCAAGTGCTATGGCATTTAATGTTCGGAGAGCCCGCGACAGCGGCGCATTTTTCAGCAATTTCCACCTATCCCTGGCCATACCAACGTTCAACTAATCCGGCTACACATACAATTAAAATAATAATATCTTACGCGAACAAGAATCTCATCTTGGAGAAGTTCTCGTTGTCCTCCTCGTCGGGCGCGGGCGGCGCGGGCGGCGGCCACTGCGACAGCAGCCGGCACATGGCGCGCACGCCCGTCAGCTCCTGCCCGCGCACTGACGCGCCTTCCGACAGGTGCAGCCGCTTGAGCTCTAGCACCGGCGTCAGGATGCTTTGGAAGTGGCGGCGCAGCTGCCGGGATTAACGGTGGTCATGCTCGCGTTCTTTAGTTGTTTATAGTGCCAATAGATGGCGCTGTGTAGTTTTATTGCAAAGCTAAACTGCCTATGCATATTTTCTGTTGAATGTTTTTAAAAGCGCGAGAGATCTGTTAAAATCAAAGCAAGTGGAAATCGCTAGACTCTGCCTACCCCTAGGCCACGGAAAAAAGGCGTGATAATATGTTACATACATATTATCACGCCTTTTTTCCGTGTTTTTGTTAAAGTTACCACCTAACCCAAAAATTAACCCAAAGTTTATTACAGTTATGACCAGAATAGAGTTCAAAGCCACTGCCAAGTCTGTATATGAGTAGGGATACCTGAACCGATCCTACTAATGCAAAAGTTTCGATGTGAGTTTGTGAATTTGTAAGTTTGTGAGGATGTTTGTTACTCAATCACGCAAAATCTACTGGACGGAATTCGGTACTATTGCATATACGGGTAGAAAAATACCGGAAATAGCACATAGGGTACTTTTTCCCGCCTTGTCGACACGCTAAGAAGAAGAAGATCACGAAATTTCAACGGGTAGGAGTATGCGCGGCTATGTTAGTCATAATACACTATACACTTACCATCTCCTAATACTCAAGATCGTCAACTTTGTCGAGCCAGGAGTTAACGAACGGCCACCAGCCACAGTCGCGGTAGTCGTTGTACACCATCCCGTTACGGGACACGGTCGCCGGGGACGCCACTGCCAAGTCTAAAGTCTCCATGAGTATGGACAGTGGACACCTGGGCCAATTAGTCATTAAACACACTCACCATCTCCTTATACTCCGGATCGTCAACAGTGTCGAGCCAGGAGTTGACGAATGGCCACCAGCCCCAGTCGCGGTAGTCGTTGTACACCATCCCGTTACGGGACACGGTCGCCGGGGACGCCACTGCCAAGTCCAGGGTCTCTATGAGTAAGGACACCTGGAACAAACCAACCGGGCGAACTGTGGAATCAACTTCCTGCGGCGATATTTCCAAAATAATACGACATTGGAACCTGAGTCTACGTCTTCTTGAGAAGCCGGCAATACTCCTGTAAGACCCTGATGTTGCAGTCCATAGGCAGCGGTGATCGCTTACCATCAAGTGATCCGCTTGCTCGTTTGCCCCACCAACCGATACGACATTGGAACCTTAAAAATACGAGTCCACGTCTTCTTGAAAGACCGGCAGCACTTCTGTGATATCCCTGGTATTGCAGTTATCCATAATAGGCAGTAGTGATCGCTTACCATCAGGCGACTCGCTTGAACATTTTCTGCATGTTTTGTAAAAAACACTGATATCAAATTCTGGGCGTCTGGTACTCACCTGTGCAGGCATTGAAATTCTCTCACTGTTGACCAGAGTGAGGAGTTTGTTGTCGTCCATCACAGAATTGAGGTTCTCGATCCATATTGCGTCTACGGGCCCGTCAAATATGATCCACTTCTGATCCGGTGATTCATCTACAAATGCAAGGTGGTAGAGTAGGGAAGACGTCAGCTAGTAGTTGAAAGGTATTATGGTCAAAATTTCGAATCCTACCTATTCATGCCCCACGAGTTTGTATACCCGGGAAGTAAAAAATTCGAGAGGAAACCATGCTCTAGTTACATCGAGCTAAGCTAGTATGTTAAATCGAGAAGCCAAAGGCTAACAACCCCATTATAGATGGCTTTTCCTAAATTGTACGATGTTAACTGGTAACTTAAACGATTAAAAATGAAAAGTGGCAACGACCATACCTTGACAAGTGGTCCTCATGATAGAAGACAGCACGCCATCCTTCCATTCCCCTGTAGCCAAATTATACTCTCCATACAGTTCTCCCAACGTCAAAGCCTTAGGGTTCATTGGGAACACTAGGACGTTGATAAACCCTGGTACTTTCTCCCTCGCCAGCCGGCTAAGAGTCGCTGCGAGCATCTTCCACGACACAGTCTTGGCTGTATTCGTGTCTCCTAGGAGTATACTAGAGTGGCGGGAGTTCTGTAACCAGATCGTAAAGAAACTCTTCAAAAAGTATGTGACTATTCCATCTCAATTCCATCTTTATGTTCCTGACGTCTCATCACAAAAATTTACGGAAAAATAACCCTAACAACAAATTCCACGCACCTTAGTCTCAAAGGTCTGTATGACCTTGTGCAACGCGGCCCTCACGGGCTGCAGGCCAACCAGCCTCATCTCCGCGGAGATGGCCGTCTCCAGCATCTCGTAGTCCAGAGTAGGCACCTCCGCGTCCGGGAAGATGTCCTGCATGATGCCGTCGAAGAGAGGCACGTCTTTTGCGGTCAGACGGGCTACGTTCATGTCCCGCATGGCTAAGATTACCATCTGTTAAAATAAATAATTCTCAAGTCTTCATTGCATGATCATTCATTAGTGATACCTTGGGAGTTGTACCAGTTGCATCTTATTCCGCAGCTTAAAAAAGTAGCCACAAATTGAGAACGCGTTAATCTCTGGAACTGGTGGCCGGACTTGTAAAATTATTTTTGTGTACAGAAGAGATCGAGATTTTTGGCATTTTTGGTCACCCATCCCGTGACCGACGTCGATTAACCGCCACTATCGCAGGTTGAGCTCGCTAACTACTGAGCTACCGAGCTCCTCAGTGCAACTGTTATGCTATTATAAATCTTGGACAATATCATACCTCTTGTTCAGGCAAATTTGGGTACGCTCTCCTCTTGACTCCAGCATAGCGAAGCAACGCTACCATAGACCTCAGACCGAAATCGTAGTGGTCCTGTTTCGACAGCTGTTGCATCGCTAGTTGGTATAACGTGAACACCTGGAAGCGTCTCGCTTGTTGAAGAGCTTGATTCTTTTGAGGACGGTGATGATTTGAAAGATAATTTTGACGCTGTTGATGAACATAGTCAACAAAAAGGGTAGTTACGCCACTGATGAGTGGCGTAGGTATATCTTTGATTCGGTGGTGATAGCTACGCCCCTGCTGTTGATTGTGATGATTTCAATAAGGACACGATTAATATTAACATAGATGTTGGTGGGTTTATACAACAGCCATTTTCTCTTGGTTTAAATGAGGTCTCGAGTCATAATAATGATGATTTATACATAATCTGTGATATACCTTTTTCGCGTTGATCTTATACGCAGTGAACCCATCAGAAAATAGCGTGTTCTCTGCTATGATAAGACAGTCCGGCACACACATTGCGATTGGTCGGAACATAGATTTTAGATTGTCGGGCAATTCTGTACGGCCGGCGTAACTGTGGAATAAGTTCGTTGTTAAAATCCCATTTCTCACTAAATAGAAATTGAATGTAAGTGAGGATGTGTAGGTGGATTTTAGTTACTCGGTCACTCATCTACTGCACGGTTTTCATTGAAATTTGGTACCTACACGGATAGAAAATACCTGGAAATAGCACGCTAAGTACTTTTTATCTCGAAAATCATATGGGACCGGACCCCCAGGGCGCAGAAAGTTTAAAATAAAAACGCACAGTAGACAAAATGATTCTAATACTTAGCAGTGCACGGAAAAAAGCTGAGACAATAATCCAAGATTAGGTCTCTGTAGACCACATTATGCTCGCACGCAAGATCATATATCTTGCAGCTTGCGGCTCTCATCACACACAACAGCTTCCGGAGGGCTTTGTGGATGGCAGTGAGCTAATAAAGACTCGCTTCTTCAAATGGGACACATAACCAAATTTCAAAAAATCAACTTATTTAATAATCACTTACCCAGGATTCATAGTAATGAAGATACCACAATTGGAATCCAATTTGATTTCAGTGCCTTCAAAGACGAACTTCTTTAGGAGCTGAGACAACGCTTGCAGCACGGCCAGGATCTGCTGAGCGACTACAGACAACACCTCAATGTTTATCCGGTTGAACTCATCGAAGCAACCCCAGCAGCCGCTTTGCGCGATACCTGAGAAATAAATAGAGAAAATTGAAAATAATGTGATGGTCCAAGTTGTATACCCTGAGGCACACCTATGGTTATAAAAATACATTGTAATATTTTATTTTATATATTGAATTTCCCCTTTCCAAGTGTAAGTTGGACATATGGGCTGTCCGTTTATCTGTTTGTCAAGACGTTTTAGTTCTATAAAAAATACTCTTTTATTTCAAATTGCTAAGGTTGAGATCAACCGAAGTAGAAAAAAAGGTCATAATTTTTTAACGCCAGAAAACCTAAGTTCCTGAGAAAAAATCTTAAAGGCAAACAGAAATACAGACAGACGGACCACAAAAAGATCAGATGCAAATGGTTGGACAGATGTGTAGTATAGAATACCTGCATAACATTTAGCCATAGACTTGTAGTCGAGTCCGTCAGAGCAGTTTGTGACGACGACCCATCTCGCCAGAGCTCGTCCCAGGTCCTTAGTGGTCTCGGTCTTCCCGGTCCCGGCCGGGCCTTGGGGACTTCCCCCGCGGAACAGATGCAACGCAGTTGTCAGCGTGATGTAGCATCTGAATCAATCAGAACAATTAATACAGAAAAATGAAAACACCATACCATTGCATGAAATCATCTCGATGTTGAGACTTTTTATCCGTAAGATTGCCAAAATGAAACTAAATCAGTCAGTTTCCAATATGCGACTGTATGCTGTTAATATCGTTTCTTACCCGTAGGAAAACCGCGTGACACTAATAGTAGTAGTACGCACTGGACCTAAAACTTTTTAAGTAGGTAACACCTTAGTGCAGGTACAGCAATAGCTGTAGCCACAGGGCGACCGGCTCGGGAAATAGTCTGTCATCCGCTAGCCTGAAGAAGACGTGTGCATGTGCGTCTGTGCACTACTCTTCTGGAGGTTGAGCTAAAGACTCGATTTAAAAAAGGGACCTGGAAGCAGGTAATCGCTGCCGTGGCACAGTTGATACCTTTCTTAGTAGCTCTACGACTTCAGTCTCGGTTAAGATCCCTCACCTATCAGTAAGCGGCGTGATGACCAGCCGGCCAGAGTTACCGATGTATTCGTACGTATAAATTGAGTTAGTGTTGGTCTGTCTGATGTAGCAGTCCTCGCGCTCCCGATCCCAGTAGAACTTCAACTGGGAGAACCACTCGAACGCAGTCACTGTCATACAGCCTGGAGTATAAAAAAATGTAGATAGTGATTTAGAGCCCAAGACAAGAGATAAAAGGTTTTGATAGACAGGCCACAAGCTAAGCTAAATTTTAACAAGTTTTAAAACGTAGTGAATCCATGTGTTGAGGTAAAATAAATCTATGAAAAGCAAAAAAAAAACATAAGGCATTGAAATTCTTGGGCCAAACAAGATGATGATAAAGATGACATCTTACCAACTAAACCTTCGGAATCCTGAAAAAATATCTCGATTAGGTAGCTTCTTTGACTTTATTTTCTCTGCAAGTGTAGTTGGATCTGGCAACCTTTCAGATGATGTCCAGAAAGGAGAAATCAATGAAGCTGCTTCATTACCTCGTTTCTGCACATCATCTGTATTGTCACCAGCATCTCTTTCTTTTGAAGATTCTTAAATATTTTCGGTATCTTCTGTACAATCGTGTTCATGATTTGTAGAGTCACTAGTATTTGCTTCGAATGGCGGGCCTTCATCTTGAGATACTTGTTGTTAAAGTCTTTCTTTCCAAAGTTTACATTGTAGTCATTAACTTATAATAGGAGCCTAGTTTTAATTGTCATTCAGAAATTAAACATAACTTCTTGGAAAATCACCAAAAAAATCTGTATCCCTGACAATAAATTGTAATGACTCACCCATTTTGTACATCTTGTCAACCATATCCCTTGAATGTATTTCGATCACGCACAAAGCGTTGACCTTGGCACGCAGAATTTTGCTGATATCCTTTCTAGACATCATCTGTAATGTCGAAAGGATCTGGTTCTGCTTCTTGCGTAGTTTCTTCATCGGCTTTTTCTCTTTCATCAGCTCACAGCGGCACAGCGTCCGGGTGCAGTCAGAGGTCCATTGGATCTATATTTTATTCATCATCAGAAACCACCACTTGCTTCCGGTGAAGGCAAACATCACAAGGAAACCTGTACACTAGTTGACTAGTTTAGACAAGTGCCCATAGATGGCGCTAATTTTAAAATCATGTCAGATGATTAGGTGACTTAAATAAATCTCACACCACAACAGTGTCATCATAACTCATTCGATAAGAGAAGATCTTCATCCTAGCCAAAAACTGGTGGTCAATCCATTAGAGGCGCAGCTATAGGTAACATAGGCCCTGGTGCAAAGACCTGAAGGCAAACCCCACCCATTGGAAATGACGGCGTGTGCGACGAAAACAAAGTCAGTGGTGCTCCAAAAGCTTGGAGGCCCGCCCCCCCAGCACATGCCGTCTATAGATGGTGGCGTAGCTGCTGTATGTAAGAAATGTAGAAGATTCTAACCTTACTGCACGTGATACCAAGTTGGCCGGGCCAATCGTTGATCCACTGCTCCCTTTGGTACTTGCATTTGCGAAGGGCAGCTCGCGTCAGTATCAATTGCTATTCGAAACAGACAGGTAATTAGTTACCTAGGAATTCTCAATTTTTCTCAATTATTATCTAAGCACCTGCCAAGGTATTCTCAAAACATTTTTATTTTAATAGGTAGGTACCTAATATTAGATAACCGTACTTATCTAAGTAAGTACCACTTTATATAGCCCTTGATGCCATCAAGTTGATGGTACCTACCAAATACAGGTGACAATAAGTACCTAGGGGATCGGAATCCGCAGGACTTACAAACAGGAAAGATGGTTACCGGGGGCGTCCATTAATGAGGTAGTTTACGTCATATTTTTATTGTTAAATTTACTCCATAGTTTCAAAATCATAAAAGATCAAAAATTATGAACTTCACCTCTCTAAGCACAACTCTCATAGTATGCTCTAAGCCAAGGAGCCAGACCTCAGCGGGACCATCCAAGATGAGGTTGTATTTCCACTCTATACACTCCCCGTCTTCCGACATCATAGCCTTGGCTACCGGGAGACCAAGGGCGTTCTGCAGATGGTAAATATTATTCAAACGTCAGAATAATCTGTTGTAAACATTCATCATGAAGAGATTAAAGATTGAAAAGTGTAAATGTCGCCATATGTAGGGTCCAGCTGAGTAGACTTATTTTTTCGTAGTCTATAAGCTCACTCAATTATTCACAAGAGTAATTCCCAGTTACATCCTAGTTGTGTTAAGTCATTATAACAAAATCAAAAAATCTTTTTTCAAGTCGATAGCTAATATATAATCATTTCAGTGTAACCCCATAAGCTAAAAACTGAGCGTTGAACCCGGGACTTGTGATTTTTACTTTTTACCACTGCGCCATAGAGGCCGACGATTTTAGTGGGCGTCAGAGTGCTAGACATTCTCGTATCAATAGCAGATTGTTTAGTGACTATACCGTCAAAAGTAACGTTAATTGTTATTTTGCCCAGAGATTGCACTCGCGAACCCTTAAGTCCGGTTAGCATTAGAGTGACGCTGACAGGTATAAATCCAGATTCAGAAAAAAAAAGGTTTGTCTGCAAAAATATTTAACCAAATGCCAATTAAACTTCAAATTAAAAGGTCAAAATAAGAGACATAGATAAAAAAGTATTTAATTTATTAGAAACAGAAACTTAACTTATTAGGTAGAAGAACTATCTATTACATTTCTCACTACACTGCCATACTTTAAAAATAAACAATGGACTTTGATGACATTAAATCCAACCAAACATCACATGACAACATGTCTATTATTAAAAAAATTATCCAAAAACCCCATAAATGAAGGTTTAATAAATTAAACTTGTCAATCATATTCATTTAACCTCCTAGGTTGAGGATTCCCCATAAAAATGAGTTTTTCCGGCAAAGTGAGAATGACTCGCATAAGGGCTCTTTTCTCCTGTTCAGTTCTGCATGTGGACACCATGTGGAGGTATTCGTGGAGAAGCTGCTTGCTTTTGGCTTCTGGGTGGTTCATGAAGAGCAGTATCATGGCCTGAAAGATAAATAAAAATATATTAGACAAAATCTCCAAGCTTCAAGATACATATGCATCAGCTTATTAAGCTGCTAGTGTGTTCGAAATATAATAAAATAAAATAAATAAACATGACAATCTGCTTCTAAACATTGTCAAGCAAGCTTATATGAAACTAGTGCCCTGCACCGGTTCAATTGCCAAAGGTTTAATGCAGCTTTCTATTGGTGAAAGAATTTTTGAAATGGGTTTAGTAGTTCCGAGATTAAACCCCACAAACTTACAAAGATATCCTCTTTATAAAATTAGTGAAATGTAATCCTAACTAATATTATAAATGCGAAAGTGAGTTTGTTTGTTTGTTATCTCTTGACGCTTCATCTACTGAACCAATCTTCCTGAAATTTCGCATACACATAGCTGGAAGTACGGAAGACATAGGGTACCTTTCATCCCGGGAAAAAGCACTGTTCCCGTGGGAAATTCACGCGGGCGAAGCCGCGGGCGCAAGCTAGTAGTGTAATATAGTCACTTACCCTGATATAAACATTCAGCCTGTCCAAAATTAGTCTTGTTGTGGGTGAGTAATGGTGCGAAATAGGGGATTTCTTGAGCAAATATAAAAGTCTATCCCAATCGTGCGAATAAATAGCACGATACAAGGCCAACTGATACTTGCAGGAAATCGTTTTTGATTTAAGTCTAGACATCTCCGGATTCACCTTACGTGATTGTACTTTGTATAAATCTCTTTTGCATAAACGATAATCTAGCTCCTTTTGAGGTTTGTCTAGTATTTTCATTACTTTTTCCTGTAAATTAAGAAAAATTTTGTAGGTTAGAATATAAAAGCAAAGCATAAAGTAACACCTTTTTAATATTAGAAAGATAATGCCGATAATCACAATCGGTCTGTTATACTTTTTATGGCAATTTGACGCAAAATAATATACATAATGTTAAATTATATTGTACTGAATTTACCTATGAGTAAGTACCAAAAGATGAAACTTACCATAGTACTGAATGGAACGAATTGACAATTAGCAAGCTCCTCTTCGTCCATGTTGTTAAGGATATAAAACACGCGGATGGAAGAAGCCACAAGCACTTACAATACAACCAATTTAATTTACAATAAAACAAACAAAAAACTTCGCGTCGCGTTCTCAGATCACCGGATCATGAACGGTCGCGCGCGGGACGGGTGGCGGCTGACTGACAGTGACATGACAGGCAGGCAGCAGTGTGACCGTTTTAAAATTTGACAAAACACTAAAAAGTTGTGCTGTCAGTACTAAAAAATACTAAAAAGCAAAATTTAAAAATACCAAAATTGTACTAATATTTTTCTCAGAAATATGCTATGTATAACACACATTTCAATAACAAATCCGAAGAATCGTTTCAAAATTTTACCGGACAAGCAAAAAAAAAAAAAAACGACGCGTACGGGACAATTGTACGTAGGAGCAAAAAAAGGAAGCGTACGTGTAGTGATGTGTTTCAAAAACAAGCGAAAGTTTTTCGGAAATATTCACGAGAACGGAATTTCTAAAACCCAAGGAAATCCGAAATTTTCAAAGGAAAAATTTTTCGGAAAGAAGGGAGGGAGGGTCTACCAATATTATATAAAATTTGGTTAAGTACTAAAATGATACTAACATCATTCTGAAATGCCCTAATTATACTAAATTAACAGAAAATACCAAAAACGGTCACACTGGCAGGCAGGAACAGGAGTGACAGAAAGTTGTCTTGTGTTGTGTTGCTATTGTTGTCAATGTCAGTCATCAAAATTAAAATTGCCATTACAAATTTATTAAATCTACCAAAAAAAGTTTTGTCATTGCTGCAAAAAAATCTGCAAATTCCTATTGGGCTACAGACGTGTATAGAGATGGGCATTTACCCGATAAATTTCCGAGACTCGGAAATTTATCCATTTATACCCATATTTTCCCAGGAATTTTTAATTTATACCGGGAAAAAATTAAAATCAATTAAAATGTTTGTAATTACGATATTTTACAATATATCGTTAAGATTTATTATGAAATAAGCACATATTTAGTTTTTAAATTAAGTACTGTGTATAAAAGTACTTATAAAGTGTACAATTTACGTTTTGGTTACAAAAAGACCTGACAAGATATAGGTATCTTTATTCTGACTCATTCGCAGCCAACTGGTTTTAGACGATAAATGTTATGCCGGGGCGACGAACAAGTTTGCCAATTGAAGTTTGCCAAGTTTGCCAAGTTCTATTGAACGGCTAGGCGATCATCGAATCGTAAGGCCCGCCTTACACGAATGTCAGCCAACTTAATTACACTCTCTCTCTCTCTGTCAGAGGAAAGACGTCCACTGCTGGACAAAGGCCTCCCCCAAGGATTTCCATAACGACCGGATGCGGGCAGCGCAGGACCGGTCGTTATGGAACTTAATTACTAACTCTCTCAAAAACACGCTTGCATAAAATTTTCTCGATAGAAAAATATTGCGAAGTTACCTCCAAATCCTAACTAATATTATAAATGTGAAAGTGAGTTTGTTTGTTACCTCTTCACGCTTTATCTACTCAACCAATCTACCTATTTCACATACACATAGTTAGAAGTACTGAGAAGGCCATAGGATACTTTTCATCCCGGGAAAAAGCACTGTTTCCGAAGGAAATTCACGCGGGCGAAGCTGCGGGCAAAAGTTAGTCTATAATACAACTGAAGATGTTTTGATTTTCTACTTTAAACAGCCATATACTAAAAATGCATCATTATTTTCAAAATATTATTTGAATACATATGATTTTAAATCTGTTGTTTATGTTTTTTTAATATTTGAACCGAAAACAACTAGTTATTTATCTTCCTTATAATAAAAACACACCTAATATTTATACTTTAATTATTATTTTATCAGTATTAAAGAAAATAAGGATAATTTACTTTCATTTTAATTTCTTTCCGGTATAAATAAAAAATATCGGGTATAAATGGGTATAAATTAATTTTTACCAATTCTACCCATTCTTTCCCATTTTTACCTTCCGGAAATTTATCCAAGCGCCCATCTCTAGACGTGTACAATAACAGTTTACATTCAATTTTATTTCAAACAAGCGTTTTCCTGCAGCTTCGGCTGTATGTATTTGATTTCACACGACACCAACCAGGCCCTTGATTCTACAAATTACAAACGTAGATGTCGTGCCTCACTTGTGTCTTAAAGGCCAAAAAAATCGTAATAAAACATAGAAGTCTTAGATCTTGTCACTTTATTTACATTTCCTTGGATCTTGAGACAATTGAAACACGACATTTACATTTGTAATTAGTGGAATCGGCCCCCAGGTATCTTATGTGCCTAGGAATTGCACTTCGTATTTAATATCGTATAATATAGAATTGATAAATCCTATACCATTCAAAAATAATAATCAATTACCTTATCAATTCTTATCTTGTTTACGTTATCAAATAATTTCTTTAAGTGTACTTGTATTAATTGTGGTTTTTTCTGAATTTCCAAGAATTTCCAATAAATCATCATTGGATATAAAATAAAATCTTGGAAACAGCATCCGTTTTGTTTCCAAATACTTTTCTAATGCCCTTAGTATTCCATCTAGATTATCTACCATTTTATTTAACTTATTGTATAGATAAGGCATTGGCTTAAAAATGCATGCTTGTATTGCATTTGCTCCAGCAAACATACTGAAATGCATCACAAAAATATTACATCAACAATTTTGAGTAGGTGCTTAGTATTTATTATTTCTATTTATGTAGAAATAAGACATACTTGCTTGTTATTTCTGTCCAGTCTGCAGTTAATGCATCAAAAATTTGTACTTCACTTGGCAATTGCTTTCTTATATCTTCACCACTAAATATACTTTCTAAATAAAGGTACCTACGTTGAACTTGTAAGGAGATCTATTAAAAAATAAATAATGTTAATTTTATAATTATATTGGCTTAAATTAGTAGACTGACGTTGCTTTAATTTATCTGGAAAATTTACCTCTATGCATTCTGCAACATATCCTAAAGCCTTTTCCCAATAATCAACTTCCTTTATAAAGGGTTCAACATATTTCGTAGATTTCATCGAAGACAGCTGAACCTGATGATCTTCAAGAAACTGAGAAAAACAATGTTTTGAGGATAATGTTGCAATGGTAAAAGTCAACCGTTACAGAATGCTGTGTTACCTACCTGCATTACTTCTTCTACATTTTTTATTTTATACATGTCTCCTTTATGATGTTGCATTTCATAAGTAGTACCTTTCCAAATTTCTCTAATAGTTTTCAAACCATTCTCTATATTCAATTCCATGGTGGCAGCATTTGATATTTCAGCTATGTCCTCAGCGTACGCTTGGAAATTTAAGCGCATTATGAGCTCTAACTTGAAATCTTCAGAGTTTTGATCAAATTCACTGTTTAACACGTGTAATAAAATCAGTCTCAAATAGTAGAGGTGGTTAACGAAATAATAGAAATTACTTATATTATTTTATTTTATTATAATAGTAAAGAAGCTTCATACAACTTACACTCCCATTAATGTCTTAATTCTATCCCAATGACGTTCTCTCATACAAGGATTTTTCAAGTCCCCTATTAGAGGCAATGTTCTTCTAAATGCATCTACCTTTACTCTGGTAGTATCAATAATATCCCAACCTTTATCTTTTAACTGCCGAGAAAGGCGATTGAAGTTTCTGTAAATAATTTATATGCTCAAATTAAATATATTCAATGAAAATTTAATTCAAACATCTATAATAAATTTTACCTGAATAAGAACATAACGTTATCTTCCATCTCATCTGTTTCCATTTCCCAGAAAGTCTGAGTTTTGTATTTCTCCCAAGATTCTTCCCATTGGAAAACTAGTCCCCATACTTCCTCCAATTTCTCCAATTCTTTCTCCATTCTCTGTAGATCGAGATTCACCGGTGTCCTATAAAAATAGTAATTAAGATGCTTGCTCTCTACTTCTCACTAGAGCTTATTCTCAAATCTATAATACTATATCAATAACAAATTTTCAATCGATATAATAAAATATTTTGGTAAGTATTATAGTAACTGAATACATCAATAATTATCGCAATTTGTTCGCAGTCGCAGGTATAGTATTTTTAAATAGTATATGGTACGGACGGACGGAACCTTTAATTTAAATAAATATAATTTGAAAATAAAAACGATGAGTTGTGAAAGTGTAATTTCTAGTGACCCAACTAAATCTGTAAAGTCCATGATATGTAATAAATGGTATTTACGTCAAATTAAATACTGCAAGTCCATCTCGAATTTGCTGCTCTTGCGCTCGAAGGGCATTTAGTTGTTCTCTAAAAGCTTTTAACTGAGCCATAGCATCTTTTCCACTAACATCTGAGCTAACAGGAGCAGTAGTATAGAAGTCTTCACAAAATTCTTTTGCAGCTTCTTTAAATTCCTATGAATGTAATGTAAGGGAAAAGTATGGGAAAAACGATATTGGCAAAATAAAAACAATATGGGAGATGTGCAAGGATTAATTGGAATTCATTCATCAAGGGATGTAAAACAGAAGTACTTCAACTGTGTGCCTTTGGCCTTACCTCTGCTTGCTCAAGTAGTTCCGCTTTGAATTTGTCTTTGTTGAGTTCCAACGCCTTTTTAGCTTCTTCTAACAAGTTAAGGTATTCACCCCAAGCGATGGGTATATTTTCATGCCGTGTTACCATATCCGAACTTAATTCAACTTCAAATTTAGCTGTAAGTGATTTACAATTTTAAAGTACAGTTGCAAAAATAATTCTAAGTAAGTATGTACTTACTCAAGCAGTTGTAATTATTTTTTGTATTCAAACGGGTTGGCGAGGTTGGAATGATCGGTACACTACTTGAATTTCAGGAAACAATTAATGAGCATATATTTAGAAGGTATACGCTCACGAGCTGACCTATTGGATTATTCTATGATTACAAGTATATGTGCATAAAACTTACCTAAAGTCACCATCTGGTCTGAAATGGGTGGAAAAGTCTTTTCAAAATTACTGACATCTGAAACCAGTCGTTCATAAGTAGCAATAGCAGAAGCAAGTTCTTTCAAATCAGCAGGCATCTGCGCAAGAGTTAATGTGTGAATTTAACATCTTAAAGATTTTTTGATGAGTAAAAACGGAGCTAGGTAATTAATGGATATTTACCTTCATAGCATCTTCACTACTCTTTTCAATATATGCGTAAACTACATCTATATCAGCTTCTGTAATTGTCCTTAAAAGTTCGCCTAACTTTACTTGCCATTTGAGACAGTGCTTAATTATGGATTTTTTTAATTCGCTTGAATTTAAAGTAATGAAGTGAATCTGTAAAGTAATAATTTCAACTGTATATATTTCTACCAAATAAAGGATGACCAAATAAACCAAATATTGTTTGTAAATTCTTTAATTGCACATACACATCATAAAATATATACAAATAACGAATAAGTATTGGTTTGCTATGCGATAAACCAATTTTCGTATGATTTAGTTCTAGATATTAGATAATAATTTTAATGTCAAGTGTGGTGCCTATTTGCTTATGCTTGACTCAGCGAATATTACTTACTTGATTAACAGTTTCTTGGATTTGTACTGTATTGGCTAAATTACTATAATCTATAATCAAAGCATCAAAATCAGATGCTGGATGTCTTTCTTCTCGATATTTCACCAAAAATTCATCCTTATCAACTTTCCAAATATGGTCATATGGATCCCACATCCTGATATGTTCAGTTAACAATGTTAAATTATACTCAATTTCTGTAAAGTTTAACGAGTTTAATAAAGAATGATGAACTAAAATAGAGAAGAGAGAACTAAAATAAAGAATTATGAACAATAAATTTATATTAAAATACTTGATATTTATTTATTTACCAGAATCAATCAGTGTCTGCAGCATATTACAATCTGGTTCCACTTGTATAACTTCCTGAAATCGTTTTAACCCTCCAGCTGGTAAAGCAAACTTTTCAAATAATCTTGGTACTTTACTCATAATATGTACGATTTCTTCTAAGATTGTGGTGAATGTATCTCTGATTTCATGTCGTGTAGGGATATACGTTATTTCCTTGTCAGTTAAGTATAAATTCATTTTTATCAATGGAGATGGCGCCATCGTCCCTAACAAATAGTAGAATTTAAAAAGTCTCAGTATTGCGAATTAAATTTTAACACACTTTTATTTCTATTTACATTACTTACCATCACCATGTACACATTTGTACATGTTTTGCATAGTGGCTTTCATTGCTAATCTCAAAGCATCTTCTAAAAGGCGATCGAATCTTCGAACATATTTGACCCAATATTCCGCCATCTATGATTTAAATTAGTAAATAATTAGGTGAATATAAATTGAGGTGAATAAAAATAGACTGAAAACTAGGTAAATATATTAAACATAAGTATGCAAGTCTTCAATGTATTAAATTTATTTTCATAATTTAATTCTACCTGCCCAATGTAAGCTTCAAATCCTTCATAAACAATAACTAGATAAGTAATGATTTCTTTGTACATGTTCAATATATCTTCTGAGGCTAAATTTTCCAAAATTCTTATTTCTTCCCGCAAATCTTTTATCTCATAAACATTGTAAACATCAAACTCCAAGAAAGGTGTATCACAGATTATTTCCATAATTTTTACCAAATTGACATTACAATTCTTGTACGTTGTTAAAAAATCTTGAAGCTAAAATTTACAACAAATTGTTAGATTTAAAAAAAAGCAGTGTTAGTTAAAATGAAAGCAATGCAAAAATACTACTAACCTCTCCAATCACAACTACACAATCAGCAATGTATGCATCAGACATGGTAGATGTCCATGATAATTTAAATATACCAGGCTGCACTTTTTTCTCGCATGCCTAAAAAAATAAAAAATCGCAACACGTTCACACAAATTAACATTAACATTGGCAAACAAAGTTGATTTATATTGTTTTGTACTTACTGAAATTAATATAAATGTCAGGGAAAAGCTTTTAGGTATTAAAAAATTGGATAATAACCACGCTTTATTATACCCATCCCCATCATTCGGGCGTATTGGGATTGCCCTATTTAATATTTTTCAGTACACACTTACTGATATTTTTACTCGTTTTATACAGATTGAATTACAGTATATCCGTATAATTATAATAACAGTAGAAATACAAAATATTTGTATAGAATTATGTATTTCTTTATAGAATATCTAGAATATCTGCATAGAGTTATATTTTTACGGCTACTATATAGCGTCGGTCCCAATTAAAAGAGTCGGATCTGTAAAATTGCCATTTTCATTTTATTGCGCCAATCCTTTAAAAAACGCCATTATTTTATTACTACATTCACAGTTTTTAATTTTTGCTTTAATTTTCCGAAATATTAAAATTAACAAAGACATATCTTCTACAGTATCCGTTTAATATTGTCGGAAGAAACGTTGCGACAGTATTAGCGGGGCGTTGGGAGGGGGCGAACGGTCGGTAGTGCCAGTACCCGCTATGTTGCACGGACAGATGATCAATTCGCGCGCTCCTCGCTTAAATTATTAAAAACTAACGTTTGCTGCGTTACACTCACTATGGCAAGTAGGTAACCGATCGAAAAGGTTTATACAATCAGTTTTGCATTCCAATACTGATAATAATCCACGAAAAAAGAGGAAAGTACGAGATGGCATTAATTCAAATCACAACGATTTTTGCAAAGGAGAGGTTACATTGTTATCTATGTAAAGTTCTATTGAAAATAGCGTGTTTTTACGTTATGTTATGAAATAATATACAAATAGTATTTCTCTTCAATGTTTGCGTATAAAGATTTGTATGTCCCTGTTAAAATGTCGGATGTGGTAGTTCCGACATTTTTTTACGGAAATACCTTAAGTACTATTGTCATAAGTAACACATCCTACATTTTTTTACGAATATACATTTTCTTTATATGTCGTAAGTAACACATCCGACATTTTTGCATGGAAATAAAATTAATGCTAATGTCGTAAGTAACACTTCCGACAGTTTTAAAGGGATCTTGAATAGTGTGTTTTGTTTTAAGTGGCATTACCGGCAGTTTTTATAGAAAAAAATGGCATTATTTCCTGTTTGAAGTATCTTTAATTTGCCACAATTGCCTTGTAAAATAATATTTTTTAATATATATTTTTCTTTTTAGATGCACCTGAATTCCCTATACTAAAAAAATAGAGGATGAGTTGGTACAACTGCAAGATTTATTGGGAGATGTATTTAATGATGAAAATGAATATCATTATGATACCTTAATAGATGAACAAGACATTGTTCATCATATCCTCCCTGACGTGTCCGTACACTGAGAATCTTGTAATCTCCGTGGATAGGAACGGATATGACTAGCAAAACCAAACTTGGTTTTGAAGATCCGGTTGCATGGCGCACAGTGCAACTGACATAGGTTGTTGTATGTATACGTGTAGGAAGGCTTGAGACGGGTTTTTCGTAGAAGGCCTCTTTGACAGAGCTGCGCCGTGCTTGCCTCTGCCTCGCAAGCTCTTCCCAACGTTCTGTTGGAATCTCACATGCAGCAAGGTGACGTTTTAGGACATCTTTGTAACGCAGGTATTGACCTCCAGCTTTGCGTTTGCCTTTATGCAGCTCTTAATAGAAAACATACTTGGGCAGCCTAGAGTCGTCCATGCGTACTAGATGTCCACACTATCTTAATTATCCCTGAATAAGCAGAGATTCTATACCCATCATTTAAGTCTTCTGTAGGATAGTAGTGTGTGAAATTCAATCCTGCCACTTAACTCGAAGAACTGAGCGCAAGCACCGCATATGAAAGGCGTCAAGATGTTTTATGTCATCTTTGTACAGACACCAAGTCTCGGTAGCATACAGCAATATAGGTAGTATTATCGCCCTATACACAACCATCTTTGTGTGCAGTTTTAAGTCATGTGAATTCCAAACACGAGATCGTAGTTTTCCAAAAGCCGATGCAGCCCTAGCAATGCGTGAAGGAATTTCAGTCTCAAGACGATTATCGTTACGTATATAACTGCCCAGATAACCGAAGGATGTGCTTCCTCCAAGGCCTTACCACCTAGGTATATTGGTGTATCATTACTGACAGTACCACGGGCCAGCTGTTTGAGCACTTGAGTTTTAGAAACGCTTATAACCAAGCCAAACTTTTTACACGACCCATTCAGGTGGTCCAAGAACGACTGCAAACTGCTAGCATCATCGGCCATTAAGCAGACATCGTCTGCATAAAGTATGTCTAAGACAGTTAAATCCAGTACCTTTCGTTTTGATTTAAAACGGGATATGTCAAACACGGTCTTACCTGTTCTTACGTAGAGGCGTCCCCCAGGACAGCAGCAAAATAAATAGCAAATAGGGTAGGAGCCATCACACAGCCTTGCTTCACGCCACTGGTAACTGGAAAACGCTCTGTAAAGTCATGTCATGTTGGACTCTGGCCATCATGCCGTCATGAAATTGCTGGATCAGAGTAACAAACTTTGCAGGACAGCCAGCCTTTTCAAGAACAATCCAAAGGGCAGATCTCGGTACATGGTCGAATGCTTTCTCCAGGTTAACGAAGCACATATTTAAATCTCGATGTTGCTCTTTTCTCCTGTAACTTTTTTACAACAAAGATAGCGTCAACCGTCCCCCTGACAGACCTAAAACCGTGTCTGCGATTTATAATATGCGCCAGAACCTTTCCAGCTGCGCTTAGCAAAGCAATACCTCTGTAAGATTCACAGTCGGAGAATCACCTTTTCCCTTGTACAATTTGCAGATGGAGGTATCTTTCCAGTCCTGGGGTACAACCCCAGACTCCCATATCCGCAAAATAAACTCGTAGAGACTGTTCTTGACGCTCTCACCACCTTACTTAAAGTGTTCCTCAGGGGTCCCGAAGCTTTCCCATTCTTTAGTCGGCTAACAGCTTGAAAAAATTCTTCATAAGATGGAGGATTGTCCAGCTCTATAGATATAGGTAAAGATGGAAGAGAACTAATGTACTGAAGATCAACATCCTGACTAGGATTTAAGACCTCACTGAAATGCTCAGCCCATCTATTCAGTACTTCAGCATGCACCACAAGTCGTCGTGATTTGTCACTGCTGTATATGAGACAAATATTTTTGAACTGTGGACCAAAAATAGTTTAGAGACTATCAAAGAAACCCCCAATTTGCTTACTGTCTGCGAGATTTTGCAGTTCTACTGACAAAAAAAGAACACGACTACTAAAAAAGGAGTGTGCAATGAGTATATATTTTAACTTTGTATGTTTTTATAGTAACTATATTTAGTCGTTTCTAAATAAACAGGGTCTAACAAAATATACTGAAACTATTTTAAGATATAATTCAGTTCATGATACTAAACAACTTTCTCCAAGAAACTTATATCGCAATATGAAAAATAATTTTGGCATCCCATACAGGTTGACCGATCAGCTGATTCGAGTTTATAGTTATTAACAACACATACGACAAGCGAAAGTGACGTACGACCAGAAAAATCAGTCGCATGTGGCACTTTCGACAAATTGCAGTGATTCGAGTCCAGACAAAACAATCGGAAGTGGCTCTTCCGACAAACGACTGTGACACGTGTCCAGGCAAAACAGTCGTATGTGGTACATCCTACAGATAGTATTTGTTAGGTATCGGTTAAAAACGTAGCAACTGTCATTTCTGCTATTTTTAGTGTTAAATTTCTATATCTGTTCATACACATTTTAAGGGTAAATAAAGATAATAAAATATTCTAAATTTCACAACAATATTCCACAAAATGACAAAGTTATACACAAAAACTTATTTGGCAAACTTTGATCGTCTTTCCTGTAAACTAGTCATTTCGCAGAACCGACTATGTTAATTGGGACCGTCGATAGATCCTCTGGCCCTTGATTCTACAAATTACAAACGTAGATGTCGTGCCTCAGTTGTGTCTCAAAGGCCAAAGAAATCGTAATAAAACATGGAAGTCTTACAGAGATCTTGGCACTTTATTTCAATTTCCTTGAATCTTGAGACACAATTTTATTGAAACACGACATTTATGTTTGTAATTAGTGGAATCGGCCCCCTGCTCGTAATAATAATAATTTTCTACTACCAGCTTTATATTTATTACCACTATGGCAACCCTATTTTAAAATGTTTATGAATGTTAATGTCAGTGTCAGCGAGGGGAAATAAATAAATAAATATAATTTGAATTCGAATCGAGAAAATTTACTTATTAAAATACAGATTTTTATTTGTTAGTAAATATTTATGCGGTAGAAACTATGATTTTTTCAAAATAGTAACCATAAGAAACCAAAGATGAATTTGGGTGACCCCGAACTGGAACTGATAGACCCTACTCCGAATGTCCACACTCTGTTTCTACACTTCGATAAAGAATTCTTTTGGACGAAGCTGGCGAGCAGGGCCGTGGTGCGATGGAGCAAAAGAATGTACTCCTGTGCAGGAGTTTGCAGGTACTGATAAAAATATTATACACTTACATCGTACCTACAAATCATCTATTTCCCGCTTTCAATTCTTGCAATGAAAAAGCAAGCTAGTGTCAGTGGCATTAGTGGCATATTGAGATTTCTATGATCACTAAAGCAAAAAGGCTTAAATTGAATTTTTTATGCCTGCACTTTCACATTTTTGACCAAAAATATATGAAAACAAGATTCCCTTGAATATGAATAATTGTATTATGTCAATAGGTATATATTTAATTATTTCAGCTATGAAGGCAGAGGAGGTTTATGCGATATAGCTCTAAGTGAGCCATTATTAAAACTACGACCACGGAAGAACCTTGTGGAGACATTACTCCATGAGATGATTCATGCATACCTCTTCATCACATGCCAAGATCGGGAAAGAGATGGCCACGGACCCAACTTCAAGGCTCATATGCACAGGATAAACAGATCAGCCGGGCTGAATATCACTATTTACCATGATTTTCATGATGAGGTAAGTCATATACGTTTCTACTAGCTTTTGCCTGCGGCTTTAACCACATGCCATTACCCTCATCCTTTCACCCGTCACCCTTTTCATCCCCTTAAAATCTGTATCTTAGTGGTCACTTATAATTCTTAATTTATTTATTTTTGTCAGACATGAGTACCTGTCTTAAAATTCAATTCTGCGTGCTGCACCATCTGGCATACAAAAACCACAGAAATTTCTAGTTTCTGTTCAACAGTTTTATTTCTGTGTTGATAAGTCAGTCAGTGCCGGCATCCTATTTTATATTTAGAGATTTTATCTATTTCATTTAACCCTCTAGTACTTTAAAAACAGTAAGGGTAAGAGTAATAAATATCTACATATGCACTCTTTCTATCTATATTATGACATGGGCATGGAAATCTATAGAAAAAAAAAGATAAATCTATAGACTAGTTTGACTTGCACTTGGCTGTTTTTTTGCTCATCTGATAAAAGAGGCGATTCGTAGGCACACACCCAGGCAGTGCCAGGGGTATGCATGGGCCTGCATGGGATATTATTCTTGAAATTGAAGCACCATGTTTCAGTTCGATTTACTAGTAAATGTGAATAAGTTGATAATAATGTCATATAAATTCATACAAACAATATTAGAAGTGTATAAATTTCAGGTTGAACTATATCTAACTCATTGGTGGAGATGTAATGGACCATGTCAGAAAAAGAAGCCATACTTTGGTGTCGTGCGACGCTCGTTGAATAAACCTCCTGGGCCCTCTGATAATTGGTGGAATTACCATCAAAAACACTGTGGAGGTACATTCGTTAAAATTAAAGAGCCAGAAAATAAAACTAATAAGAAACAAGCTGCTAAACCTAAGGCAGATATCACGAAATATATAAACAATAACAATAATACTAAAGATAAAAATATCAAGACAATAAATGATATCAATAATGTAAGAAAGCCACTGACACCAATACTTAAAGACCCTTCAAATATTCCTGCTGTATCTGTAAAATCAAATGGTGGCAAAACAATTGTTCTTAGTCCAATTACTCAAAAAGGAGTTACCTTTGAGCCAAATAAAGATACTAAACTAACTGGTAAAACTCTAAATGGACGACAAAGATCTAATTCTGTCAATGTAGTTGTTGAAACAGTAAGAGAGGTTTGGGCAAAGAAATATGCAAATACAAATGTTAATGGACTATCAAGAAACAATAGTATTACTGGAACAAATAATGACTTAAAAGCAAATAAACACAAAGCCAATGCAGTTCATTCAGATTCTCCTGTAAATAAGATCAGAAAAATAGACGATTATTTCAAAACCGCAGCTACATCTGTTTTAAAAGATTTGTATGGAGCAGATTTTAAAATTACAGAGAAAAATAATAGTGATAAAAAGGTTGTTGTACCTGTTAAAACTAATTCTGTGCCTGTTAAAAATAATTTAGTTCCTTGTCCTGTATGTAATGCATTTGTAGATGAAAAAGACATAAATAAGCATTTAGATGAATGTTTAAATAAGGAAGTACTTGAAAAGTTGAGCAAAGAAAATGGAAATGGATATGTGAAACCTGTCATATCAAGTCAGATCCAAAATAAGACTATTAATGAAATCAAAGCTTCAAATTTTGTGATACCTCCATTTAAGCCCAAGTTTGAAAATGTTATTCCTAAACGGGAGCCTAAATTTTCTAGTTCTAATGTATCTATTGATTTGACGAACATAGCTTTCGGTAACTTATCACATATTAAAAAGAATCTTCTGTTAAAAAAGAACCTGATGAAGTTAATTTGGCATTTGACCCAGCTGATGTTAACAAAGTGAAATCTATTGTTAAGAAAATCCAATTCGATAAACACATACGGAGATCCGGCGATTTCATAGTTGAAGAAGCACCAGTCGAAACAGATGTTGGCCATCTCCCGTCATTTTTAGATGATAAAGCAACCGAAATAGTATTACCGCCTATAAAGTCTGAGCCTGGGACTAGTAAAGACGTATTTAATGTTCTAAAGTGCCCATGTTGTGGCGATGAAGTAAAAAAACCAATGGCAGAGCATTTGGACGAATGTCTATCATTCTTTGATAACAATACTACAGTACCTGAAGAAGGAGCATCAACAAGTTTCGCAAATAATACAATTGTTATAGATGATAATGATGATGAGGATGATATTTTCGATGAGACCCAAACTATGAATGCTACTGGAACGAAAACGCCATGCCCTTGTTGCCTAGAAATGATTGAATTTGAGGATATGAACAACCATTTAGATATTTGTTTAAGCTAGCTGTAACAAATATCTAAATGGCTTAATTTTCTGTAATACGAATTTTAATATTAATAATTTTAAATAGTTAATTTGTTACTTTTTTAGTTTTAATATTTATTGTCAATTGCGAATTTAATTATGATTATGATGTGATATTAGATTAAAGAATTTTTTTTGTACAATTAATTTCTTTTTCGAATTATCAAATATTACCAGTCCAAACACAACACGTATATTCATAAAAAATATTGAAAATTGGAGTGTAGAAAAACTTGAAAATTAAATTTTGCAAGTTTTAAACTCAACTTACCGAAATTAGAGGTTTGAACAATAGTCTTTCCTCATCAGACAGCGAATCCAAGATCTTATTATAACCCTTTACTACAGTTAGCACGCTTTCATACACAAATAGTACATTTTTGCTCTTCTGATACACCTGGAAAAAGACGTAACCAAAAAATTTTGTCTGTCTTACGGTTTCAAGGCTAAACTGCTGAACCTATTGTGATGAAATTTGGCATTGAGATAGTTAAAGACCCGAGGTCAAATATTTTTAAAATCATCGCCCAAGAGGTTAAAATAGGTGGTGGGCGATGATTTCCGCCTTCGGCAAAAAGTATGTTTACTTTTGCCGCGGGCGGAGCCGCGGGCAACCTGTGTGATGAAATAATCATGGACATACCTGGTTGGCATGCATCGGTATATCTATTCCTAAGTTCTCCCAATGTTCAGACTCTTTGCACATATCCAGTATATTCCTGAAGAAAAAACAGTGTCAGATGTTCCGTGCTTTTTCGAGAAATATTTAGTTACTAGCTGCGCCCCGGCGATTCGCTCCCATTGGAATTTCGGGATAAAAGTATCTACCCTATGTGCTATTCCCAGTATTTTTCTACCCGTGTACCAAACTATATCGAAATCCGTCTAGTAGATTTTGCGTAGAATTCACAAACTCACATCCCAACTTTCGCATTTATAATATTAGTTCTAGTAGGATTGCAATAATCCTAGGAGTCTACAGTCTTTTGTCGAAAATATTTCGGCGTGGGATAAATCTGCCATTGTACATTTTTTATTGCTTTTATTGTTTTAAATTAAACACACACAAAAAAATGAATGCAAATAAACCATAAACTTACACGTCGATGTTACACTCCAAAAGGCCAGGATTGATTGCACTCTTGCGCATCAAAGTTTTATTCAAACCAACCCCACATCTTTCATCAAAATTATGCTGAAAATGTAAAAATAAATAAACGACATCCGGCGACAAATATTGCACATCGTCTTTTAGAAAAAGACTCTAATCGTCTTTTAAAAAGAGACATTCATTTTGTAGACCTGTCGCACCCTGAGACTACAATCCGAATTCAACCTGTCTCTTTCCAAATATTGGTGTGCAATATTTACTGTGTCAATGCTTGGACTAGATCTACTTATATAGAATAAGCACAGTTATAGTTATATAGCTATGAAAAACTTTACAGACAATACAGAAAAGCGCGGTCATATAGATAGAACTGATAGAAGCGATAGAATTATCTAGAATCGTCAAAAATGTAGGTACCTACTAGGAAACAGTTTGAAGATACAGGAATGCGCGGTCATGTAGAAATGATAGAATTTTCTAGAATTGTCAAAAATGTAGTTACTTGAAAACAAGTTTGGGCAGCCAAGTTTCCAGTGTAACGGTCTTACGGTTCAACCAACGAAGAGAGTTGCCAGTGTAAGAACTTACGGTCCAGCCAACGAAGAGGTCTCTAATGGCCAAGTCTATGGCCCCGACCAGCCTGTTCACGTGCATTATCACGTCTTCAGAGTTGCTGCAGGGCAGCAGCCACACTGACGCGTCCGTCATCACCTGAAACAATAAGGTAAATGTCATCATTATTATCTCAGAATTTATCGACATCAGTCCATCTGTTTTGGCATGACTACTGTACTGGACTAAGTGGTAGGTATAGACCCACCTTCGCAGCTGTATTTAAGTAGCTAGCTGCAGCTAGCATTAATATATTTATAAGTTACTAGCTGGCGCCTGCGGCTTTGCTCGCGTTAATCCTTTCTTAGCGGATGCCTACGTCATAACATCTACCTGCATGCCAAATTTTAGCCCGATCCGTCCAGAGCTATTGGGCTGTGCGTTGATAGATCACTATATCAGTCAGTCACCTTTGAGTTATATATATATATTTGTGGCACTCACTGTACAAATCAACAGAGTTGTTATAATATATTTTTAGCTACTCTAAGTTATTTGAATTTAAAAAAAATAAAAATGCAACGGCTACGAAACAATTTTAACTTGAATTAGCTTTACAACAATTAGTGGTTACAAATAACTGGCGAAAATAAATTGATTGGCAAAAAGAAAATTAAGAAAATGGGAACACGAAAAGATACGTCCGAACGCTTCAAAGTCAACCGCAAGAGTGCGCGGCCGCCTCAGTGCAGGCCGCGTCATCGCCTTCCCCTCCATCCACACTCGGGGCAGCTAACACGGCCTCTCCTGACGTCCTGTTGTCATCAACAGGGTCCATGTTAGATTCCATGGGCCGGTCATCGTCAGGCAACTGAGACGGACCCGACAAGGTAGAAGGGCCCGGCTGCATTTCGAAGTCTGTGTCCTCATCATTGTCTAGGCCCAACACATCATCATTATTTTCATCTGAAAATTGCAATCAATATTAATGATTTGACCAACGTCAAAATAACGCAGGACAGACACAAACATGCGCAATAAGTAAAAATTATTTCTAACTACAACACATAGGTACATTGGTCGACCAATTCATGCAGGAAACACTGTTGGCATAGGCGTTAGTTTCAGCGTACCACCCAGTGACTCGTCGGCATAGGCACTAATTTCGGCATACCGCCCAAGATTTCCCACCGTAGGCATAGGCTATGATTTGAGCATACCTCCCGGCGACTCGTCGGCATAGGCACTAATTTCGGCATACCGCCCAAGATTTCACACCGTAGGCATAGGCTATAAATTTGAGCATACCTCCCGGTGGCTGTCAGCATAGGCACGAATTTCGGCATACTGCCCAGACTTGGCACTCACCTTCAAAAGGAAGTGCAGGTTTACCTCTCCAAGGGACCATGAACAGCGGCAGCATACGTCGTCTTCCCGTAAGCTCCAGCCATTAACTTCAGCTCATAGCGGTCATTAGCCAGGACCCTGTGAACTCCTCTGTGGGTCCTCGCATCCCAGGATCCAATTTTCCTTTTGGCTGCAAGTACTTGATAACAAAATCCATGTCACCTTCGCCAAAGGTACGTGGGGCAAGCCTGTTCTCATTTACTTTAGCATCCTGCTGCTTTTGATTTCGCCACAACCGTTCGGCTGTCCTTTATCTAATGACCCCTCTTTTTGACTTAGGACTTTGTACAGAAGACTCCTGAGACCCATCTCTCACCAACACCGTTATCGCTGGCACAGTATTCTCGTGCCCGACGTTGGGGTTCATAACAGAAGTCTGTGATATCTTCTGCTCGAGAATAGCTTTTAAAGATTAGTTGTAATTGCCGCAACTCATCAGCCCAATAATTGTTATTTTTGTTTTCCTCTACAGTACAGTACGTACATAATGTTCCACCTAATCATGAGAATGGAACATCAGGCCTAATATGCAGCTAAGTACTTTGCATTTGTACCCATACCCAGAATGTAAACCCAGACGACGTAACTCCATCCATCGAAATACCATCGAATAGCAACATTACGTACTGAACAACGAGTTTCAACTCGTTTAGGACATGTGGACGAGAAACACATGATGTGCCCACAACGACTCTAAAGTGGGTCACACCCGTGAGTAACGTTCCATTTAAAACAGTATCATGGGTTGACGGTTGTGAATTTTCGTACGCATGTAGGTAACGCCAACCCTATCCAGCACAAAGGGGCATATTGTAACGGTAACATTCATACATTCATCGAGCATATATCCGATACTAATAGTAAATTAAGCGAAATATAATCTAGGTACCTACCTACTTAGTTCAATAGTAAGCGTCACGTCAAACCGATGAGGATATCAGAGACATGCCTACCTATAGCACCTCTGTATATCAAAAACAAAAATCTTGCGGTGACACAACAAAATCAAACAAAAACATCAACGGGAATCCCTCTATAACGACGCCTACCTACTTCTTCTTCTTCTTTGCGACTGTAGGCGACAAGCAAAAATTAACGCTAGTACGATTTTGTTGCTGTGCACGTTGTTTCGCAAAACATTCGTTAATGTCATGATCATGGCCGGGTTTCTTACAATAAACACATGTGATTACACTTTTACGCTTATTGGGTACATCATGTTTTGGTTTTTCGCTAGTATCAATCGATTCCTTTTTAGGACAATCCGCTTGCTTATGTCCCGTAACGCCACATTTGTAACACTTAATATCAGCTGAGCGCTTAAAGCATTGTTTCGAACTACCCTCGTTTTTCGATACATTTTTACGATGAGTGTGAGCATCTACCGCCACACTCTTGCTAGGTTTTACGAATGTAGCTAAAAAGTTGACAATACCGTTTGGTAGTAAAGCAGCATTGGTGGCAGATGCTTTCACATGTGGATCTTTAATTCCCCGAATAATTATTGCCGTTATGAGCTCATCGCTGAGGCCCTTCACAATTCGTAAACGTAATAAAGACCTACGTGCATACTCTGCGTATGTACGGAAACTGTCTGAATCGGTACACATAACTTCATACAAAATTGTCGCAACATCAACACTCTTAGCGCATAAGGGTTTAAAATCCTTTTTAAAGTTACTCCAGGAGCGGTCCGACGAGACCCACTCATTTAACCAGACTTGAGCGTCCCCTTTCAAACAGTTTCCAATACGTGACAAGCACTCATAATCATCCCATCGGTTGGCGATTTTTGCCCTGTCTACTTCATCAAACCACACCTCCACATCGTGAAGATTGGGATCAAAATTTGAGATGAAATAATTACGAGAACTCACTGACCTTAATGAGTGAATGGCCTCAACGATCTGCTCCGTAGCTCGTCCCGTAGACAGCTCCGGCAACTCCGTAACACGCGAACGATCCTCCAGCGCCTCTAACCGCGCCGCGATAGAATTTAAAGACTCGATACCACTTCGCGATAAAACTGGGGTACGAACATCGCGACTACGAGATACATGACGCTGACGTGTATCACGATAAAACGAACGAGACCGCGAGCGATAATCGCGGCCGTCCGCAGAACGTCTCCTGGGTGAGCGGCTTCGGGACCGGCTAACGCTACGGTCATAAAAACGCGAGCGGCGACGCCGCGAACACTCACGGCGGCTACTCCCGCGCTCAAACCCTTCAACGTCCGGCGTCCGGCTCCGCGATCGCCGACGTCGCGCACTATCTTTACGTTCACGTAAATTAACCGAACCACTACTGGTATGTCTCTTACGGCGACGAGACTTATTTTTCCGACCCATTATTGACCGAACGCAAAAAGATCGTTAAAAACTTATCAATGCCAATCAATTTGAATTCACAGCAGAAATGTGGGTATGAAGTAATATCCCACTTCTGATTTTAGCTACTCTAAGTTATTTGAATTTTTAAAAAATAAAAATGCAACGGCTACGAAACAATTTTAACTTGAATTAGCTTTACAACAATTAGTGGTTACAAATAACTGGCGAAAATAAATTGATTGGCAAAAAGAAAATTAAGAAAATGGGAACACGAAAAGATACGTCCGAACGCTTCAAAGTCAACCGCAAGAGTGCGCGGCCGCCTCAGTGCAGGCCGCGTCATCGCCTTCCCCTCCATCCACACTCGGGGCAGCTAACAATATGTTAACAGAATGAACATGGGTAAAACTTTTTCTTCTAACAGTTATTGTTTCTACTCGTAACAAGCTAATTTCTAACAGTTATTGTTTTACTTATTGCCCGAAATCCGTGGCAGTCTCTTATGTGTTTTTCATACAAATTATTATCACCCCCGATTTCAGTAGGTACTTAGCCTATATAAGTTTTGTGACGGTATTTGGCGGAAAAATAACTTGGCGGTAGAAGTATATTCTGTAGAGATGACGGAGCGAGCAGTTTGCTGAGTCAGTCGCTCGGAGATCACGGACATTTGCAACAAGAACCGAAACGCCCGAGAAATTAAAAAGGTTGGTACGGTATAGTTTATATTTACATTTTAATCCTACATCCAAGCCACGCGGTTAACGAAAACAAAGAACAACAGCCGCACTGCCGGAATTGCTGCTTGAAAGATAATTAATTATGCTATGCGAAAGTTTAAAAGTAGTTACTTAGCCTATACTTGATCTTAGGTGTTATAAATAAATAAAATAAATAAATAAATAAATATATACGGACAAATCACACAGATTGAGTAAGCCCCAAAATAAGTTCGAGACTTGTGTTATGGGATACTAACTCAACGATACTATATATATACATATACGTGTATATATATATATACGTGTTAAACTATGCCATGCAAAATTTCATAAAAATCAGACCGGTTTGGTCTTGAAAGAAATTAAGTACAGTTTTTTGATCCAGGCATCTATAGTCAATATTCTCCACTCACCTTCTTCAGATACATCAGGCGATTCTTCCGCATTCTCAGCACAACTGCCCGGCCGGCGAACGACGGCAGATCAGCCGGGTACATGTTGCGACATGAGACCAAGTCCTTCTTCGTCTCCTGCACTTTGTCGCTAAACATGGCCCACACCTGCGCGTGGTAAGTTTCTATCAGTATCAATAAAAATATTGAATGTTCCGTTTATTAGTGTGTTATTGAGCTGCCACTTAACGTTGGTAGTCGTTAAGGCATGTGAGTGAGGTGACTTGATAATTCACTTCATTCAATCTTTATCTAACACATACGAAAAGAGTTAAACACGCGAAAATGACCCTGAGGAAACCCTGATGAAAAATGCACGGGAAACCTTAAACTGATTGATAAATTGAAAGATGATATTGATAGAAATGAGATTTATTGAACTTGTGGCTTGGTACAATGCTCATATTTATTTTTATTTTTTATTACTTCATTTTATACAGCGTGTTATTACAGGATTAATAACACGCTCAATGTTACTCGGAGTCAATGTAATTTTTCGTATTTTGGATTGTCAGCGTCAAAATAGGTTACTCCTTGCTTGTGCTAGTGGTACTGGCGTGATGACATCGCAATTATATGCCTTATTTTAGTTTCTTACCTCTGCAGTCTTTCTTTTGAAGATGCGCCTCAAACTCTTCCTCTTGGAGTAGTTATTCAGCGAGTACAGAGCCACCACCGCCTCTTCCACATGGTTGACGCCTTCGAACACCGATTCCACTAGATTCTCGATTATTATCTGGAAAATTTTATACAAATTGGAGCTTCTTATCGAGTGTGTTGTTATTATACTACTGTAGTAATCTAATATGTAGGCTTGCTACGGGCGTGAGATTATAAGTATTTTCAATTAAGTATCGTTTTTGTATCTGATAATGTTTGTTCACTTTTTAGCCACGATGACTCCTCTATTTTTTGTCCTTTTTTAGAACACTTTGTCAAATTAACAAACTCACCTCAATGTCCTTAATTACAGTTCTGAATTGCAGTACATCATCGTACCACGAGGGTGCTTGAACATCTAAAATGGTTGGCGCCACCTGGCGGACGTTTCTCAAAGCGTCTTGAAACATGTGTTCAATGCTATCGCATTTCTCCTCAAACAGGTCTCCCCGGGCGCCGGAGAACAATGGCTTACTTATTTTCTCCATCTCGTCCATTCTGCAGGAATAATAAATGTACAAAGCTCTTTCTAGCAAAATCGTTTGCGTGGAATTTACTATTGTTAATATTTTAGGTTCATTTGAAACCTACGCCGCAGTTTTTAGACTTTCGATACACCTGTGGAAACCGCGTCAAATGTGGTTGACAGATTATTATCAGATGTAGTTGACAGAACCAATGATAATGTGACTTAGAATGAGTGACAGGTTACTAGCCCTTGATATTCAGGTCTTGTCTTACAGTGAAGAGGAGGAGAAACTATGATTTAAAAACAATGACTGAGAGTTATAGTTTGATAGTTAAATATGCTGAATTTTATTTTGACGAAATGTGTTTGAGCTGGGTTTTTACAGGTAACTTACACAGTTACAGAGTTGATAGAAGTATAAGTGAGAAATATTAGCCGGTTGCATCCTCCGTGCAAAAAACTACGCAAACTCACCTTCCGAATATAATCATGCAATTACAAACGTCAAGCATATCAAAACATCTTTGTATAAACGAATCTATATAATTGAAGATGGACCCAGTGTCCAAATCCCAACTGTCAGGTTTTCTTTCATTGTGAGCCTCCACCATCAGGTCGTAGATCTCCCGATATTTCTTGCAGCAATCGATACATTTCGAGAACTCGCCCATCGTCTTTTTCGTACTACCGGCGAATAGTTCATCTAAATCGATATACGCTTTGCAGAGGATGATAATTTGATTGCTCAAGGCTTTGAAAAGGTTAGTGATTCGGTATTCAGAGTTGTAATAAGGAGACTCCATCCAGATGAAACGGAACAAGTTGATGATTTGTGGAATGTGCTTCGCAATCTCGTCAGGGTCGACGACGCATTCCAAAACGGCACACGGTTGTTTAATTACTTGGAGATATTCTATGTTGGAAGTAGCTTCTACTATTTTCTGGCTTATCTCGTCACACAAAGATTGGAATTGGTGTATGAAGGTGGAGTGGGTGGTCACCAAGATCTTGGTTATGTGTTTCACGGCTGGATTCTTTAGTTGGTAATTTACTGCGTTTAAGTTCTCATCTGAAACGAATTCTTTTATTATGAATCTCATTTTTTTTTTTATAATCGAAAAAAATATGTTATAATCAACCTAGATATCAACATATTGTCTGCTAAACATTCGAAACAAAGCATTATTTTGCCACAATCTACTCGTAATTCTACTAACGTCTGTAAATCCAAAAGTCATATTCATCGCTCGGACACAAAAGCTCATTCTGCGAAGAAACAAACGCCTGATCTTCCAGGCACGATTTGATCTGGTGGGTCCAATACACCACGACGCCTTCCAGCCTTTTGACCAGTTCCCTGTCGGCACTGGCTTTTTCGAAGGATAGGTTTTGACCCTCCCGTGGTATGTAAAGAACGGTCAAGCCAAGCATTTTGTAGTACATATCAGTTAGTTTGGCGAGGAAGGTGTGGATGCTACTGCAAAACTCGCTCTTTACACCTGAAATGAAGTTGTTTTTTAAATAATAGGTATTTGATGGTTCTTCGTAGTTTATTATGATCGCAGGGTGTAGGTATGTTATATTTTAAAAGAACAA
Organism: Ephestia elutella; assembly: GCA_018467065.1. Taxonomy (NCBI): domain Eukaryota; kingdom Metazoa; phylum Arthropoda; class Insecta; order Lepidoptera; family Pyralidae; genus Ephestia; species Ephestia elutella. The sequence goes on along the minus strand of CM031575.1, from coordinate 16,880,037 downwards.
AATCCACTTACTATCAGGCCATGTAGTGATAGCAAAGAAGTATGGGGCGTACATATTTTCCAAGACCTCTATCATATTAGACTCGACAGACTCCACAAACGTGCCGAAGACTATTTCGTCATGGAACGTTTCTGCTTTGAAGACATAGTCTGGCGCTCTCAAGAAGTACGTGAGATCGAAGACTGGATTCAAAGGAATGCCCATGTTAGCTTTCAGCTTATCGCCTTGGAAGTAGACAGATAAAACTAGGGCACGAGGTTCAAGGATCCAATCTTCTATCATCTGTAAATTATAAATTATATTAAAGGTTAGATTTACAATCATCATCAGCTTTCCAAGACCCACTGCTGGGTATAAGCCTCCTTTTGTCTATGCCAACCTGTCCTGGCTCCTGGGCCATCGCAATCGCAAAATGCCAGCAACATACTTGACATCGTCGAATCCAGGTGTCCAAAATGAACGGACAACGCCAAAAATGAGGTTAAAATTATAATATTAGTGCTTAGTTAGTAGGCACGTTAGGCCGTTAGTCCAGATATGGGTTTACGCCCCGGGAAGAAAAGTTTTCTTTTATGGGCTTACGCCCGCTTATTTACGGGCGTAAGCCCATCTTCAGATGTGTTTACGTCGGGCAATAACCGTTTATTCCCGGGCATAAATTCCCATCTCTGGTTGAAACCCACTTCAGACCCCCAATCCGCGATAGGCCTGCGTGGTGGGTCGTGGCCGATTCTCCTTATCCATCAATAAGGCCAGTGCCCCAGCAGTGGGGAATAGCTAATGATGAATATTTATCGCCGGGTATCTTACCTGATTTACTTCCGCAGTCCAGTCTGTTTCCCGCAGATCGTACAGCGTAGTCATATCCTTGATGGATTTGATCAAAAACGCCAAGTCTTCTGGATCGTATACCGGCTTTTTCGGAGCTGCGGCTAATTCCCTCTCGATTTGCGCCAAGCGTTCCCTTTCTATAAATAGGAAAATATTTTTTCCATCATTATAATTTTTTAAATTAAATATAAACCTGCCTTCAATAATCCTTACGCCCCGCCGATTTCATTATTATTTTTTTACTTACTGCAGATCGAAATAAACCTGAGGAACTCGAGATAAAATATCTTTGCGCCATAGCCTATGTGATTTCACAATTTCATCGGATTCCGTCCAGCCCTTTTGGGGTGATTAAGTCACTAACACACAATTTCGCCAATATCCATATTTCTATCATCAAAATCAAAACGGTATTTGAGGGGCTTTAATATTTTAGTATGGCACGCTTTGAATTCCTCGTAATTAGTTGAGTCTCTGTCCGCCCCGTTAGGTTTAAGACGTGTAAATATTATAAAAAATATTTATAACGTACCTTTCTCTTCTTCCGAATCATGACTCAAGTCGTCGCTCCAACTTATTTTAGGTCTTTTTCGACCTGCCATGATGCAGTTAAAAGTTAACTCTGGAGAGTTAACTGTCTCTTAACACTAAACACTCTAGCATTACAATATTCTTAAGTTTTCCTAATATTTTTAAAATCTCATTCAACATCGCTGTTTTCCGATGAATAGAAAACAAACGACTGTTTTAATTTGAAACATTGTCGCCGATGTCAAAATGTCACGATTTATTTTCAGAAAATTGTTTCAGGCCCGTGTTTTCTTTTGGTAAATCGAGTTGGACTTTTTTTATAAGAAACTTCGTGAAGAATCACAACAATTGATTAAACAAACAATGTGTTTCTATGGAAACGTATCTATATTTTTTAGGAAGTAAAGGTAGAGTCAATTCTTCAAATTTCTTGCTGCGGATGATTAATATTTCTATTCATCAAACACAAGTACATATGAGTATATAATATGTACTTGTGTTTGATGAATAGAAATATTATTCCTTTACTGTTTTAAAGTGTTTAACCATTTCCTGATAATTTCTTTATTTCTTTATAATTAGCAACTCACTGCACTTACTGTACTTATAATGTTTCCTATGACTAAATATGTGTTGGTGTTCCCGTTAATTCTAAATTGTACCGTTTGTACTGTTGAAATGTCTATACGAAAATATCGTATATCTGAAAGTTGTAGAAACACGACTAGATTTAAAGGTAAAACAAAAAAAAGACACTGTAGGGTGGCTCCATTATAGTTTCTCCTCTGTGATTCGAGCCACAGACAATTTTTATAATAATACAGACTCAAACCTGTGCTCAAACTTTAATTTAACTAAATATAACCAATCGATGACGTAGATAATAAAAAAATGTAAAAGTCATTACATATCAAAGTCAATAGCGAAGATAAACAGAAAAAATAATACAAAAATATATGTATTTAAGAGAAGCTTTTTCATTTAAATATTTTGAAACCGATAAAACATTATTTGAAGGATTTGATGGTCAATGAAGATAAATAGTTTTAATGTGAGTTATTTCAACAGCTCAAACCAATGTTTAGTTCAAAAAGAATTAGTTACAGTACCTACGTAAACTCAATTTATTCTTACCAGTTCTATCATGTAAACAATCTTCACAGTACTTTTTATTGAAATTTGTTGAAAATAAATTAAATATTAGTTTAAACCTAAACATTCTAAAGTAAAACATTTCTTAACCACGAAAGTAATTTCCTAAAAAGTCTATTTTAATTTATATTGTTGTAAAATCCTAAAAAGACATGGTAAGAATGCTTACATGATAGGACTGGTAAGAATAAATAGAGTTTACTGAAGGATTTGTTTCTTAAACGCGCTAATCTCAAAAACTGAAGGCTATTCGAAATTCCTACGGGCGAGAAGGCGCGTGCCTCTGTTAGTAAAAGAAAGGTACTCAAGATTTCTGCCGAGGTCAATTGACTTTTGTGAGATACCTACCTATTCAATCGGCCCTATGCATAGTAGGAAGGGCTGGGCGCGCGCTTCCTATGCCTATGGCCCTATGCCTGAGCTTTTAACTGCTCCTTAACCACAATAGGGATTTCTATGCTTTTTTACTGTTAAATAGAAATTTTTGTAGGTATACTCGTACTTACATAAATTTCACACTGTTTTGGGTTGCTAAGCAGTCCATAATGTGAACGTGTGTTTGTTTGTTCTTATTTCACGTCAACATTGGTTTGTTGTGATTTTTACATACCCAGATGAGGGGCTGTGAAAATAATAAGTAAAAATATTGTTCCACGTTGGGAATCGAACCCAGGAAGTGTAATCCTCAATAATCCTCGGCATCCCAAGGTGCAACTAAGTAAAATGTTTAGACGTTATATTAAACTAGCTTTCGCCCGCGTGAATTTCCTACGGGAACAGTGTTTTGCCCGGGATGAAAGGTACCCTATGTCCTTTTCTGTACTTCTAACTATGTGTATGCAAAATTTCAGGAAGATTGGTTCCAGTAGATGAAGCGTGAAGAGGTAACAAACAAATAAACAAACTCACTTTCGCATTTATAATATTAGTTAGGATTAATGTAGGTATATAGTCTGCAAGCAAACCTGACATAATTGCATGTGAGTGACCCGTTTTTAACATAATGTCTTTATCTCACGTTAGTTTTAATGATAAAGTATGTTTAGAGTGTTGATTTCAACTGTGGTGTATCCAGGAAAGCAGCTAGCATGCGTGCGCAAGCGCAACATGTCGTCCTATGGCTCGAGCAGCGTTCTCATTCAGCCGCGAAGGTCGGCAACGGCTGGCGGGTGTGCTGCGCGCGCTTCTGATCGCTCAACTAGTGCTATCTCTGGTCACGGCTATATTCTGCTACAACGCGTCTCAGCGGGTCATGTCGCTTTTGAAACATATACATAAGGTTAGGTTTTTTAATTTGTCGAAAGCCCTCAGTGTCGGTTGTGTGTGCACAGGAGTCTAAGAAGCATATCATGTGTGAGTGTGACTCATTGGCTAGCAAGCGACTGGCCCTCTTTAAATAAATAAATACGGACAAATCACACAGATTGAGTTAGCCCCAAAGTAAGTTCGAATTTGTGTTATGGGATACTAACTCAACGATACTATATTTTATAATAAATACATATATCGATAAACATCCAAGACCAGGTCAATCTGAAAAAGATCATTTACCATCTTGACCCGACCGGGGATCGAACTCGGGACCTCTGGTGTGGCAGTCCGGTGTGATGATCTTTAGGCCACGGAGGTCGTCAAAGTTGCGTCAAAGTCTTTGGAGTTGCGTATCCAGAGTTTGAGGACTACAAGCACTTCTCCACAGGTGATTTTATTCAGAAATCCCTCTGCGGATGAGTAACCCATTGTTATAATATTACACCTATTTCTATAATATCATTGTGTACGGTATGTTTCATAAGTGCCGTCAGAATCTTCAAGGTAATATGATCTTTAAGGCAAGACAATAAGATTGTTGAGGTATGACTGCACTTATGAACTTGACTATACATAAATAAACAAAGAAATGAGGTAGGTACAGTAGGTTCGGTTCGTAGCTTTGGACCCCTCTTCAGAATAATAATAAGATTACTCTATGATTCTGAGCACAATTTCATCAAGCAGCAAAAACCTATATCAGTAAGTCGTCGAGGTATAATAGATAGTTGTCACATCAATAAAGGATATTTCGTTCATAGGAATCAGCAAATGTAACGTCAATATATCGATAAAACAGTCCAAAAGTTAGAAGGATTTTATTAAAATTGACATGTTTGAAGTAAGTAATTTGATGCAAAAAACGTCGAAATGAAGTTCACCAGTATCTGGTATTATCCAATCAGTAGTTCTAGTATTTTATCCCGTCGCGAAGGTCGGCAACGCCTAGAAGTGCTATGATTTTTTAAACTATGTGCTATTGTCATGGAATTACTTGATTTTTCTCAGATAACTGTATACCTCCTCTACGGCCTGTTTCTCTGCCATGCTTACTGTATGAAGCTGCACTACACAAGTGGGCTTCGTCTTATAACTCTGCTGCTCCAGAGCCCTTACTGGCCTCGAGGGACGTTGGTCACTAAGATTTGGCTGTTTACCGGGACCACAATAGCTGCCAATGGAATGCTGGTGTATGCAGCTTACAGGGGCACGTTGATGGTACTTTTTGAAACATATTAACGAATTCAATATTACTGAATTTATTTAAAGATTGCAATGAGTATAATTATATTTTAAAATACATTTAGTAACCTTATTGTGATTTGCAGGCGCTTTCTAAGGAACTGTCTTCGTCTTTAAGTGTCGGCATATCGCAGTACCTTGTAGAGCCTACGTGGAAAATTCTTATGGACAAGATGCAGGTATGTACTTACTACTACTTACCACTACGGAAGTTAACTTCACTTTCAATTTGATATGACCTCAGATCTTTTTTCTCGTTAATTGTCATTTCAAATATGGAAGACCTTTGTAAACGTTCTTGTCATTCATCTTACTCGGCCTTATTACTTTTTAGGTGGAGCTAAGTTGCTGTGGCGTGGACAAGCCCAGCGACTGGCACAAGATACCTTGGTTGAACATGGACTTCTTGAATGAGAACTCCTCACTTGTTCTCCAGTAGGTCGCTTTCGCTTTTAATGGTTCCGTACCTCAAACACGGAACCCTTACAGGATCACTCTAGTTCTCTCCCCTTAGGTTGTATGTCTTTCGGCCCTCCTTCTAGTAGGTTGTCTGTCCATGCGTCCATTTGTGACAGACAGCCATTTTTCTCCGAAAGCACTGATTGATAAAGGATAGGTAGGTATACAGGGTGTTTTTTAAATCATTGGCATCCTTTCTACTGGTGAAAGTACTCATGAACATGAGCAACTTTTTGTATGGGACCGACTCAATCCGATGGAAAAAAAAATCTGCTGTTCCATACTATTTTCCAATACCTACTCACCCGAAATGTATGGAACAGCTGATTTTTTTTTTTCCATCGGATTGAGTCGGTCCCATACAAAAAGTTGCTCATGTTCATGAGTACTTTCACCAGTAGAAAGGATGCCAATGATTTAAAAAACATCCTGTATTGTAATAGAACTTTATAAGTATTTTGTTTAAATTTCGTTGGGAGACCTACGAAAAATTAGTTTGTATTTATTCGACTATATGTACTAAACTGTGCCTGTAGTTTTTTTCAAATAATAAAAAAAAAAAGTAATTACGGAAGCTTCTTCACACGAGTTTGACTCTTATTTTACTATTTCAGTCTGGCGACTAATGACGGGAAGGTGCTTCCCCCTGTCACCCCGTACTCGTGCTGTACTCCGAGGGTGTTGTCTGCGTGTTACCATGATCCTTTGCAGCAGGTTGGAAATTCAGTGTTTGCCCTAGCAATGGGGTTATTAAAATGGCTGATGATGTTGATGACTATTTTAATTTATTCTGGCTGAAGCTGAGGTTGACAGTCTGTCAGCTATCATAAGAAACCAAACCAATTAATTCTGTGGTACTGCATCCCTGATTAGTTAGACCCGCACTCAGGTGAGTGCGGTGTAGTGCCAACAGTTTGTAGCGACACATAGGCATTCGCCTTATTAGCGTTTTTTACCGGCAAGCGCGCAGCGCTCTATAACGTTCCTTAGTCTCTCTCTATATCCCGATTTGCCACCTCGTTTACATGGCTATTACGTTCGCGTGAATTATCGCGTAACTACGTCATTCCATTTCCTTTCGTATATTTTGTGTAATTGTGTGGACAAAAATAAACATACTTAAATATTCGGTGAAAGTGACTTCAATTTCCTGTACCTGGCATAGACACTTAAATCTGGAGTCAAGACATTTTATATATTTTTTAACACTACGATGAACATACATAACTACATCGGTCAAGTACAACATTAGTATGTTATAACATTTACATAACATTAGTGATTATACAACAAGTTTGTTAAAACGGTTGCGGCTAGGTTGAACATGGACAGTGCTGTCATGCAGCACTGGACTCGCTTCCACCTAGTCATCCCCAAACCTTCAACTAATTTTGATGTTAACAAATTACTAATAATTGTCTTTGTTACTAACACTACACGGCTTCGGCTTGTGCCTGAAAAAAAAAAGGATTCTATTTTATTTTATTTTTTATTTACTTGTTCAGTCAGAGTGGGCGAGCGTGTGGGCGTCGAGCTCTGCGCTGGTGCCGGCGTCGCTGCACACGCGCGGCTGCGTGGAGGCGGTGCGCGCGCCGCTCACGCGCGCGCTGCTCGCGCTGCACTGCTTCGCTATGCTCGTCTGTCTGCTACAGGTATAATCTTCTTCTATCATCATCGTCAGCTTTCTGCTGCCCACTGCTAGGTATAAAGGCAGATTTAGACAGGGTCAGTAACTGACTCCGAAATCGAGACAAGTCAGCGCTGACCCAAGAAAAACGCAGTGTAAATAGATTACAAGTCAGTACAGTAGAACGAAGTCAGCGCTGACTTGTAAATGCTCACGCGAATATTTTAGAAGTCAGTCGGCGCCCCCCGCCACCCGCACCCACCCGCGCCAGCGCCAAAACCCCGTGTAAACAGTCAAGTCAGTGCCTGGTCAGTCACTGTCGCAGGATTGTAGGGTGACGTCGCGTCGTACGCGTTGCGATGGCGGGAAAAATGGCGCGTAAATTAACGGAAGAGGAAATATTGAAATTAGTGCAATTATATGGGGAACATGAGTGTCTATGGGATCTCAAATCCCCAAACTACCGAAATAAAGAAATGCGGACCACGGCATTGAAAAATATTATTCAACAAATAAATATAGAAGGGTTCACCCCTACAGAAGTGAAAAAGAAAATTAAAGCCATAAGGGCTACATATTATTTAGAGGTTGACAAGAATTGAATTCATTTTCCCAACTGACTTCACAGACGTGTGTTCACCGTAAAAAGTTTACCACGACTGCTGGCTTCATGTAAACGGTTGCAGACAGTTTCGGCGCCGGCACTGACTTCTCTACTGACTTCTCTACTGACCCTGTGTAAATCTGCCTTAAGCCTCCCTCTATCTAAACCTGAGTTCAGACTACGCTATAATGTTGTGCTCTATAGTATAGCGAAGAATGACGCAATTCTATACTATATAGCATGGCGTTCACATTACGCGATATTATCGCAAAAATTAAAAGTATATAGCAAGCTTCATGGCGGCGCGTCGGCAAAGGATCATGTCCAGACGTGTCGCTTGCGGGACGGGCGGGGAGAGGGCGGCGCGATATAGCACAGCGCATTGAGCGCATCGCACCAATTTATAGCTTATAGTAAGCCAATAATATATCGCATCGCACAGTACAGTGTGAACGTGTCCAGAGTAAATGTATGGTGCGCGATATTGTTGTGCTATGAGCTATATACTATATGCTATTATATTATAGCGTAGTCTGAACGCAGCTTGATCTTGATGGGATCAGTCGCTTCAAGGTAAGCCAGTACTGCCACGCTGGTCTAAGTTGGCTGTCACTCAGATGTATAGCCCTTGGGTTATAAAACAAATGGTGGGTAGTGATACTTTAAGCCCTCTGTCTACGCCAAGCTTCTCTATTCTGAATCATCGCAATACAGTTTTTGCCAGCAATATTCCTTACATCGTCGACCCACCTAGCAGCCACGCCTACGCTTTGCTTTCCGTCTCTCGGATACCACTCGGTCACAGCCTTACTCCACCTTTCATCGTTCCTTCTTGCCAGGGGTCCCGCCCAGTTCCATTTTAGAGTTGCTACTCTAGAGAGTACGTCGTGAACTTTCGTTCGACGGCGGATCTCCGTCTTCTTTTTATCGAGTGTGTTATTACCATAAAGCTTCAGAGATTTCTCCCTTAGTACTAGAGAGATATTATAGGCCAAATCCTATCGTTTTTTGCGTGAGCAGAAAATTCCTAAATAATATATATAGAAACAAATGACAAGATGTATTAGTGATTGGCACAGCCGACACTCGTACATAAATATATCATAATCAATAGATTCATTTAAATATGCAATTCATTTGTTTTTAATTATTTATTTAACAATAAAAACAACATTATATATTTACGACAGTACACTATAAACTTAAATTAAGTTTTTTCTCGTAAACATGTTGTTACATGTAAAAAGTTTAAAGTAAATGTATAAAGTTCATAACACAAAGTAAAAATGCAAATATATATATGCAAATATATAGGTAAGTATTTATCCTAACTAATATTTTAAATGCGAAAGTAAGTTTGTTTATTTATTTGTTACCTCTTCATGCTTTAATCTACTGAAAAACCAACCTTCCTGAGAAGGACATAGACCTTTCATCCCGGGAAAAAGCACCGTTCCAGTGGGAAATTCACGCGGGCGAAGTCGCGGGCATAAGCAAGTTTTTAATAAAAATAGATTATTAAGTATATAAATATTATTAGTAACTAGCTTTTGCCCGCGGCTTCACTCGCGTTAATTGTTTCTTAGTGGATGCCTACGTCATAACATCTACCTGCATGCCAAATTTCAGCCTGATTCATCTAGTGGTTAGGCCTGTGCGTTGATACGTTGATAGATCACTATGTCAATCAGTCAGTCACCTTTGAGTTATATATATATATATAGATTTTATCATATAACTAGCTTTTGCCTGCGGCTTCGCCCGCGTAAATTTCCCACTGAAACAGTGCTTTTTCCCGGGGTGAAAGGTCTATGTCCTTCTCAGGAAGGTTAGTTTTTTTCAGTAGATTAAAGCATGAAGAGGTAACAAATAAATAAACAAACTTACTTTCGCATTTAAAATATTAGTTAGAATAAGTAAGTACCTAAGTATATCCCGTTTTTTCAATGTCAAAAATCCGAACAAAAATATTTCTTAATTGATTTAAAGTGTTCGCTAACTTGTATGAATAACACGCTAAGAAACATCAATGCAACACTATCATTATAGTGGTGGTGGCCAAGTGGTAATGACACCTGCCTGAGGTCAGATTCAGTAGATAAAACGGTTAGATTAAACGATTAACAAGCTAATTATTAAAAATAAAAAACACGACTGACAAGTTTTTACTCAAAAAGTACATACAAACATAAAAATACCTCTCACATCAAAATCTGTTAAGCCGTTCAGGACTTATGGTGGAATAAAGAAACTTACATACATACATACATACATACATACATACATACATACATACATACATACATACATACATACATACATACATACATACATACATACATACATACATACATACATACATACATACATACATACATACATACATACATACATACATACATACATACATACATACATACATACATACATACATACATACATACATACATACATACATACATACATACATACATACATACATACATACATACATACATACATACATACATACATACATACATACATACATACATACATACATACATACATACATACATACATACATACATACATACATACATACATACATACATACATACATACATACATACATACATACATACATACATACATACTTACATACATACATGAACCCTGAAAACATAACACTCCTTTTTTGGTCAGTCGTGTAAAAATGAAATGTTTGTCCGCCCACAGATAATAATAGTCGCACTGACGCAGCTGCTGCGCACGAGTGCGCGCTCGGCCGTGCTGGGCGGCGCCTGCGACGGCGTCGGCGTCGGCTCGCTGCTGCCCGCCGCGCCGCTCATACCCACCGAGGTATGCCGCGCTTCTCAGCTCATTCACTAATTATAATCTCTCTCTTTAGTCGTATTTCCTCATCTGTGGGTCGTGGTCATTATATGCAATGAAACACACACAACGACTGGAGTGGTTTGCCATTGCCTTCTCCATTTCACACACTAGCTGATAATCATCAACCAGAGTGCAGGTTTCCGCACGATGTTTTCCTTCACCGGAAGCAAGTGGTGGTCGACGAAAACTAACATGAGTCAGATTGGGATACAAACTCATGAAACCCGGGCAGGATTCGAACCTATTATTTTGCATCCATAGGCGAGCGCCCACCACTCAGCTTCAAAGCAAATTCAAATAGTTCGTTTCATAAATAAATACGGACAAATGACATAAATTGAGTTATCCCCAAAGTAAGGTCGAAGCTTGTGTTATGGGATACCAACTCAACGATACTATATTTTATAACAAATAAGTACTTCTCCGCATCCTACTAATATTATAAATGCGAAAGTTCGGATGTGAGTTTGTAAGGATGTTTGTTACTCAATCACGCAAAATCTATTGGACGGATTGCAATGAAATTTTGTACACGGGTAGAAAAATAACAGGAATAGCACACAGGGTACTTTTTATCCCGAAATTCCCACGGGAGCGAAGCCCCGAGGCGCAGCTAGTATAATTATAAATATACAACCTCTGACATGACAATGGTCTGTCGATTAAGCATCACACCTTGCTCCCGCAACAGAATCATTTGATTTGAGAGTATTAGAGTAGCCCTGATTTTGAAGCGGCGGTGGCCAAGTGGTAATGACACCCGCCTGATGTTGGATAGGACCCGGGTTCAAATCCTACCTGTCACATGAGTTTGTAGACCAATATGACTCATGTCTGGTAGTTTTCTCATAGACCACCACCTGCTTCCGGTGAAGGAAAACATCGTGAGGAAACCTGCACATGGGCTGACTGTTTAGTTTACTAGTGTGTATACGGCTACTGCCACTAGGTGGCGGTAGTCGTAAAAGTCATGTCAGATGCCTTTAGGCGACTTAAATAAAATCTGATACCAGTGTTAGTTATAACACACTCGATAAGAAAATAAAAGTTGATTTGTAGGTAAGTTTCCTAAATAATACGCAGCAAAAAATAATTCATATCAACAAAACATATCGTCATAATACCAAAACCAATAGGGTACAATGTCGTGGAAATTAAGATGTTTTTATGTACACAAGTGTCTACCAGCAAACATAACTGCTATATTGCTGGAAATACTTATTATTATGGCCTTGATTTAGTAACCTACTGACCTTGTTGGTAGACACAACAATATTCAATGTACTGTACATACAGTCGGGGCTAGTTCACCGCTTCCTATCTTAGAGGGGTCAGATTTTGCCCCAGACTGTACCTATGTATACGATACATGAAAAAAATTTGGTACACCAGTAGAAAAATACCGGGAATAGCGCACATTGGGTACTTGTTATCCCGAAATTTTCACGGGAGTGAAGCCCTGGGGCTCGGCTGGTATCCTAATCCTAAGTAATATTATAAATGCGAAAGTGAGTTTGTTTATTTGTTACCTCTCACGCTTTATCTACTGGACCAATCTTCCTGAAACTTCGCATAAACACAGAAGTACTGAGAAGAACATAGGGTACCTTACATTCCGGGGAAAACTCACGCGGCGAAGCCGAGAGCATAACTAGTAACATAATCATAATAGAAACATACTGTCTTCCTACAAAACGATGCAATGACTAAAGTTAAATATACTTGTTAAACACATTACCCTTACAATTAAAATACACGTGCTTTAATGACATTTTCTAGTTGTCAGTATCTTTTTCTTATAAACGGGTAATGGGTAATGTTTAAAAGTATTTAACTTTAGACATCGTTTTGTAGTAAGACAGATATATTTTATCCTTCGACAGAATCTAGTGGGTTCAGTAGAGGCGTCGCCGTGCCACGCAAGCAGTTCGTGCGCAATCGCTCTAACTAGAAGACGCAGGCGGCGATTGCCTGCCATGTCGAGAAGCTACCCGAATCTGTCGTGAGTCTAGTTGTAAACTGAATCATACAGGTACAGTCAAGAGCCAAAAGCGCAGTCAGTATCTACAAGGCATTATGATCATTAAGGCTAGGCAATAAGGTCTTTGAGGCATGACTGCACTTATGACGCTTGACTGTATACAATGGCGGTTCGGGTACAAAACAGACATTTTGATAATTCGGATGTGATTAATTTCATTTCTTAAATATTTAAAATGAAAAAAGGGTCGGCCAAGAATGAGATGATGACCTGAAGAAGGTCTTTTGGGTCAGGCTGTTCAGAGACCGGAAGCACTGAAAGGACCTGGAGGAGGCCTATGTGTCAAGAGGACACCCAACCAAACTCGGCATAAAAGGCTATTGAAATTAAAATTAAAAAATATATTTAAAAATGAACCTTATCAGTGGTCTCTGAGAAATGGGTCATATTCCGTGTCATCAACGTGTCCGTTTTAGACTCCTTGAATATCACAAATCGAGTTTCAGTAGCGAATTTTAGGTGTCAGCGGGGCGGCACAGCGGGGAGGGAGACACACCCCCGCACCCCGCCCGCCGCGGGGTTTCTAAAATTGAGATCTAATTGAAATGTTCCCTTTGGAAATACATTTTTTTTTTCAGAATTTCGATGCAATTTTAAAAGGTAGTTATTAAATTAAAAAGTTGCATCTCAAGCTATTGATATATAATTTAATTATTTCAGATGAGGCGTCGAATCAAGTAAATTTAATCAAGAGTCCATTTCTTGTAAATAAATTTGTACATTATAATTGTTAAAAGTATTTAGATTATTGTATAAAAATAAAACCAATAATTTAATCAATGCAAAGGCTTTATTTGACTTTTATAAACAGTCCTTACTATCTAACAGTTAAGTAACAATGCGTGATTGCAAATTGAAAGCCGTCTCGTATTTTGTGCGGCATCATATTAAATACACAGATTATTTCCATTTGACGTATAAATAAATATAATAAATAATTATAATATTCGATCGGTTGGTGCGTTAACGCAGCCGCCGCCGCGGGCTCAAGCGTGTCTTTTTAATATCTTTTTTAAATAATCAACGTAACAAATATACAAAACTTCAAGGATACAATTATATACATGCGGCGGCGAACGCGTTTTAAAAGCACCATTATTGGAATGTCATATTTTACGCTCTCGCGCACCGCGTTTTCCTTAAAAGCAGTGGCGAAATCGCTTGCGCTGATCAAAAGCGACCATTCTATTTTTAAAACCGTCACTAGCGTGTTTTGTGCATGCCAGTTACATTCAACTCGTAGTTGATTCGTTTATGATCAAAAGCAATTATATTTTCAAAGCTGGGTTTTGTTGCCAGCCAGTGATCAACTCAGAGGGGGAGTTGATTTTTAGATTCGGCTTTTGATCGTTCATTTTCGCTTTTTCAATCAGAGCGGCGGGGGGCCTTCAGGGTATCTCAGGACTGGTTCCAGGGCCAGTCCAGAGGATCGGCAGTCCGAGTGTGCGTGGGGGGCTAAGGCTGCGGCTCCAAGAAGAAGAAGCAGCAACGCTTGGAAGGGTATTGAGGCTTTCGCCACTCGGCACACGAAGCGCAGGCCCCTTTGGAGTCTGCTTAATTCTTGGTCTTCTGTCTCGTCAGTTAAAACCACGCTGGGGAATAAATGGCATTGTTAGTTGATATATTCGTCGTAATTGTTTTTGTAGATTACATGTCTTTAACGAATTTGGTATTGCTGTTATTTATTTTAAGATTTTTTTATCAATTTTTTTTTATTTTGATATAAGGCTGATGAGAACAATATTAATTTTAATAATCTGGTTTTTATGGCTTAAGTTTAACTCGGCCACCACCACCGCTTCGAATTCAGGGGGCTAGCCCTGAATTCGAAGCGGTGGTGGTGGCCGAGTGGTAGGGCGCCCGCCTGTGGATGCTAAAACTGCCCGGGCCACATGAGTTTGTATACCAGTCTGACTCATGTACCTATGTTAGTTTTCATCGACCACCACTCGCTTCCGGTGAAGGAAAACATCGCGAGGAAACCTGCACTTTGGTTGGTAATTATCAGCTAGTGTGTGAAATGGAGAAGGCAATGGCAAACCACTCCATCAAAATTGCCAAGAGAGTCATTGTGTGTGTTTCATTCCATATAATGACACGTCATGAGGAAATACGACTAAAGAGAGAGTGCTCCCTTAATACTAGTTACTAGTCGGATACTAGAAAGAACAAATTAATTCTTAAAGACATGTAATCTGAAAGAAAAACTATTGTAAGTATGAAAAAGACAGAACATTCCAGAGTAAATAGTTACAGAGTTGAATGTTTCAAAAGAAAAGTATGGAAAAACAGAAAATTACACGAAAAACAAAACCACTGTTGTAATTAAGCTTCAACCGTAATGTTATGCAAAAGAAGGGGTATTAGGCGATAACTATTCTACATTAGGTACGTCCGAATATCCAAAAAGTGTACAAATTACATTACAAATGTCTAGAACACTATGGAATACTATAAATATAATGACAAATAAAAATAGCTACGCTTTATTTTTTCACCAAAATATAGGTATGTATCTTAAATATATGATCTAAACGAAGTTAGCATGACATTTTTGAATCGTTAGTAAACTTTCTTTTGAATATTCGGTCGTAAATTAAATAGATCAATTTACATAAATAACACAATCATTAGGACAATCTCATCGTTCACTACATATACCGATATAGGTATAGGTGAATTCAATAACATGTGGTGCATCCTTTAAATTATTTTTAAAATTTATTTAACTTGATGTGTATGTAAATATGTTCGTTCGGGTGGAATCTTAGAACTCAATTTTGAAGTAGATATCCTCAACCGATTGAGCTGAAATTTTGTACACACGTTTAGTTTGGATGACAATGCATGATATGGTATGTGACGTCATTCTAAATCCAATATGGCGGACCATCCAAGATGGCGGAATAGATATTTGTAATGAATTTCTACAATATGGGTATCAAATGAAAGGGTTTGTTAAGAGTAACAATAAAAGCTTTTTTTTAAAGTTTTTTTACTATTAATTTATTTCATCTATGGCAGTAGAAGGGATACCAATGTTTTGCATTTTTTTTTAGGATTTTTGTCTGTTTGACTATATTCTAGACTGTTGACTTGCACTCTATTAGTTTTTTTTATTACATCGATGTGAATTGATCTACATACAGTGTCACACATACGGTAACAGTGGCCTTATTCTCGTATTAAAAGTCGCTGCGACATCGTGGCGACTTGCAGTGTGTGAGCAGTGCGACAATAGTCAAAATTCATTCATAGAGTCATAGGTATTCATTTATTTCAAAATTGAAAATAAAATTACATCATACAACAAAATTGCAAATTTAAAATATTAGGTTAGTACCTATACAAAATGTCAAATAAGTAGTATTAAAATCAAATAAAATTGAAATAAAACCAGTATCTAATAATAACAATATTCTATTTTTTACATAGTGACTCACCACTTCACTAGTCGCTACGATGTCGCAGCGACTTGAATACGAGAATAGGGTATTTTACACTATGTAAGAAAAAATATAAAAAAGTTTGTTCATAATAGATTTCCTTTATTTGGTCTACATAAGCCCTTCTTGGCTTTCTAAAGTTGTGTCGTACAAGGAGGTCAAAACGATGGCTGAGGATAGGGAGACATGGAAAAAACTCCACCGACAAGAACAATGTTCTTAAATTTAAATGAAATGAATAATAGATTTCGTAAAAAGTAAACAAGAAACGTCGATATTTATTCATAAAATTGCAATTTTAATTTTATAATTCCATTTTAAAAATCGTCTTTTCTAATCTGTTTTTCAAATGTCTAAAACGCCATTCGCCATGTTGGATCCCGCCGTGACGTCATTCCGATAGTAAACAATCTACTGAAAATAAGTTGTGCGCTGTTATTTTCATAAATATACGAGTTATTAACACGTTTGTAGACTTCTAGCCTTTATTTCACTATGGAAGACGGTTTTGTGAAAGCAGAAAGTACAAATCTGCCAATGGTTAATACTTTAAGTATTTCTCATTTTTACATCACTTGGCACTTGAATCCATAATTTTTGTGGCGTTTTTACACTTGTATTTTTGCATTCAGGCACAAGACACCAATGATAACTCATTATTTTCACGAATCTTATTACTTGGTCTTTCGCAGTCGTATTGTTTACTAACCGAGTGACGTCACGAGATGAAAAAGCATGGCGGCTAGCGTTTCCGCGCGAAAATTCAAAATCATAAATAAAAAACAGATTTTAAGGCGATTTTCGGTTTTAAAAAAATTAACAAAATTTCTACTAGTTCATTACGATCTCAGGATTAATTTAAAACAGTTTTTAAAAAATGGTGTAATACCCTATTAGGTAACATGTACTACGCGTGATACTTACTCATTTTCGTCAAGGGGCGGCAGGTTTGAAGTAGATATCTGTCCCTCTTCCTCTTCCATTAGCTATGGGAGTACAAAAATACGTCAAAATACGGGTGCCAAGCGACTACTGTGATATTATGGGGGTATGTTGGGTAATCGGAATGTAAAAACTACATTTTTAAACACATATTGGTTATTTTTTTTTGATTTGATATAAAATTGTTTTATTAAATAATCACAAAAAAACAGTTTAATAAGGGCATTTTTGTAAAAAAAAAAAAAAATCTCTATTTTCTACCAATTAAATAAAAATAAATAAATTGTAAATTACTAAATTCAATTCCAATATAACATTTTGAATGGTAAATTACCAAATTACTTTTAATTCTATACAATTCTATGACATTTTTTTTTTAGTAATTTGCTAAAAATATTAGTTTTTATATTCCGACATTTAGGAGAGAGACCAATTATATAAACTTAATAAAATAATTATATTTATTATCACTTAGATATTTCAAGTAATTAGTAGGATCAAACTAACTGTCTGTCTAACTAGACTCTAAATAAATATAATAAGCTTGCTCAGTGACGACTCTGTCTTCAAGTGCTCTGTGGCGGGGAAGCAGTGGGATACTACTGCAACTTATTGTGATAACATTACGAAACGATAAATTTAATTCGATTATTCCGTATATTTTGTGGATATTCAATATTAATCAATTGCCAATCCAAATTAAAAATAAATTCGTGATATTTTAACATTAAAGACATTTTTATTGATAATCGCACGCCACTGGGGTACTGTAGGTCCGAAGTGTCTAACAAACAAAAATCTACAAATGTGAGCGATCACAAATCTCCTCAACACGTATACAGTGATGATAAAGCTGCGGTCTTACCTGCGGCGCGGCGGCGGAGGCGATGGCGGCGAGCGCGGAGGCGCGCGCGGGCTGGCGGGCGAGCGCCGCGCCTAACTTCAGTGCGTACACGCCTGACAGCTTGCGGAGAGACTGCAGCCGTAGGCGCAGCTCGCCTAGTCTGTAGGGGAGGAGGGTGATGTATTAGGTGACTTCTGATTTTTGGTATGTTGAATCTTGCGAGCGAGGTTATCGTTTTTTCGGTCCCCAGTTGGTGATACTAGCAAGTGACGTCTGTCAGATGGTACAATACTGTCATCAATTGTCAAATTTAAATGACAGGATTGTACCATCTGAAATACCTCATTCGCCAGTAGCACCCACTGTAATGAGCAAAGAAAGGATACCTAACCCTCATTGCGATTTGATTTCGTAATAACATATCTACTTCGAATTTTCTGTTAGATGCCTATGCTTGTATTCAAGATAAAGAAAAGCCTAAAATCGTAAATTAAAACAAAATTGGTTACGTTACGTACCTTCGACAAATATCATCAGCGTGCGCTGGCGCATCACCAGCTCGCAACAGTTGCGCTGATTCATGTAACGCCAGCACTCTCGGCTCTGCTCGGGAGAGTTCGTCCCGGAGTTCGCTGAACCTTCGGAAGTCCCTCTGCAGTTCCTCAGCTGGTCTCGTGAGGCGGAGTGGTTCCCGGGAGCGCACGCCGCGCTCGGCTGACGCCAGGCGAGCGACTAGCTCGACCACTGTGGAAATAATTCACGTTGGTTAATCGTGTTGGTTTATATAAGGCAGAAAGCGGAAGGAAACTTGGCTCGTTAGCGTAATAGGACATTTGTGTCAATTTACGGGAAAAGGTACCTTATGGACATTGGCACTTACGACATCATACTTTTTATGAGCTTAGTAAACTCGTATGATTTATTTTTCCAAACGACTTAAGTGCCAACGACCTTTTCCCGTGGAATGACACATTTTTCTAACTAAACTCATGTGATAAATTGACCTTTGGCTGACATTTGATGGCACCCATTAACCACGGCTTAACTAGAATTGAAAAGAACTTAAGGTTTCACGTTGGATTCATTGAGTCAAGATAGGGTTCAAGAAATCTGTTCATCCAGTCTAATAATATAGATAAATTGCTTCACATAGGTAAGGAAGTATAGTTGGAATATTCCAAGACGACTCACCAATATCATGGAACTGTTGATTATGCACCAATGCCCTTTGCAGTCGCTTCTGCCAGACACCAGCGTGTTCGCAGGCGGCGTCCCACCTCGCATTAGCAGCCGCCAGTCTCGCTCGAACCTTGTCCGCTCGGGCCGGCGACTCTGCGTGCTGCGCCACGTGGGAGCCCACTACGTTCAGGGAAACCACGATGGATTTATGTGAGTCCAGGTCTAGGAGGAACTCGCGGTGGTCCTGGAAAAATTATAAGTGTTTTTGGATTAAATTATTATTTTGATTAAATAGCCACAGAATGGTGGGACCAGTGATGACATATCAGTTTGAAATGGTCTCTGACTATGGGCATCACAAAACTCATTCATTTTGGAAATCCATGGGAGAGGCCCATGTCCACCAGTGGACTTTCGGAAGCAGAAATGATGAATAATGATGAGTACAAACCTGTATAGCATCTTCCAAGGCGTCGTACTGCTCGGGCGGGTCAGTCCTGGCGGCTTGCGTGGCCTCAGCGAACTGAAGCCACTGCTCCAACCTCCACAGGTCATTGTCCAGTTGTTTCCAGTTGCGCTCCGAACACAGGGGGCAGGTGAGACGACCAGCCTCACTATGAGGGAAAGAAATTGTCAGAAATATGGTAGATGACTAGTTTTTCCCCATGATACCATGGGATACTAGTATTTTTTGCCATTTAAGTAGCTCCTATTTTTGATGATAAAATAGCTCCTTTCTTATATACGCCGTTAGGGATTAAGGCATGATAATGTATCCATATCAGAAACAGTTCCTTCCGTTTGGAAATCTAACTATAGACTTATTTATATAAGTAGATTAAAGCAATACTATATACAAATTTGAAATAAATAAAGATGAACTAATTTATTTCAAAAATTCTCACTGGTAGCTTAAAAATCTAATAGTAGTATGGGAAAAGTGGTACCTTCGTATTTATTTTTAAATTTCATCAAAACGATTTTTGATAAATTTACTAAAGGTATAAACTAAATAAGTATAACTAAAAAAAGGTACATATAACCTACATTTAAAAAGCTTATAAATCTATGTAATGCGGTGCTGTATATATTAATAAGTAAGTGCATTCGTAACTGTACATTTTGTGTTGATATTTAGTCAATGTGCACTAACTACATCAAATTAATAAAAATACCGTGCATTGAACAATTTTTCCGCTACTGTATTTGTTAAGTAGGTAGAGAAGTGCTACTATATTTGATAAAAACACAATAATTCAAAACTAAAACTAATACTTTAAATGCAAACTAAAATAGTTACTCAACTAAATAGTGTCACAGAGTAATATAACACAGAGTCATCAAGCAATATAATTTTTTTTCTTAGTCTAAACTAAAGACTACTTTAAATATTAAAAAGTTCAATAGCGAAAAAACTGTTGTATATCTAATAATAAATTAGAAAAGCAGATACTCACTGTTCGCACGTGAGCGCGTATGATGCTGAGTGGGGCAACCTATAGGACCAGAAAACGCAAGTGTTTAGAGCATGCCGGGTTAGGAAGCCGTTAAACACTCCATTAGACAGATGCGTATTCACAAACATTTATGCCACATGTGTACGTTGGTCCAACGCTGTCGCCAATGTACATTGCCTGTTTTATTGTGAGCTATGCGTAGACATGATAAAACTAAGAAATGTACGTCGTTGATTGGCTGCTACGTTGTTGTTCCAACGTATGTACAAGCGGCTTTAGAGATATTAATTTTGAAACCAAAACGTAAGATATGTTCGAACTATTGCAATCCGATTTGAATAATGACATAAAATTGAGCTTATTTTGACTAATCACACTGTGCTTCCTTCATATGTATTTCGTAAAAAATACATCTGTGTTACCAAATAGTTACATATTCGTAAAACACAGTGTGATTTAAAATTAAAAGTTGGATTGCCATAGTCTGCTAGACTCTTACATTTTGACGTTACAAAATTAACATGAGCATTATAGAGTAAGTAAGTTCAGAGTCGGCATAGAGAAATTTAAGTAAAATTGTTTGTGAATATGAAAGTGTCTCTAAATGTTCGCTTTACTCTGATATATTTAACAAAACAACGGATTTATATCAAACGAACTTATGTATAGCATAAAATTTGTTCTGAATACATTTGTATATAGACTAACAATTTGAAATTGAAAAAGTCCCAAGTAACATACAATAGAAGAGAAGTCGTGCTAAAGACATAATAGGTGACCATTGAGACATGTCACTGACATCTATGTTCTGTTCAATAACAGCTTTAACAAGCCCCATCACCCATAATGCAATTCAGTGCTCTAGTGCTACCATTAAACATATAACTCTATTTGGGCCAATAGAAAAGCGTAAAAACAAACTCAACACAATTGACCGAAAATCTCCATAGTACAAAACGTTTCATCATTGGCCCGAATAGTATTTCGTAGCGCCATCGATTTTCGATGACACAAAACTTACCTCAAGTTATTTATCTGCAATTCTCGTTTCTTGGCTTGAGCTAAAAGATCTTCATATCTCATAGAGAGTGACTCAACCTCTTTGAGCAAAGCTTCGTCTTCCGTCGCGTCACATTCGGTCAAAAGTAATTCAGATAAGTGCTTGGCTAGTTCTAATGTTTGCCCTGGTTTGGCTCCAGCTTTAGCGATTTCTTTCGCTGCTGTAGCCAGTTCATCCCCACTAGCATTTTCTTTCGGTTGTTGAAGTAAAGCAGTTCTTAATGCTTCCAATGCATCTGATGCTTCTCTGACCGCAGATGCTAGTTCTACTCTGTATGTCTCTTTAGATGTCAATGTATCTACTTGTAGGGCTACGTCTGTCTCCCACGTTAAAGTGTCAACCTGTATAAATTCAATAGTTTAAAGTAAAGTTCAAAAATGCTAAGATGAAATTAATATGCCATGATTGCTGAAATTTGTATTTACCTGAATAGCAACGTCTCCGAGGACTTCGGCCCTAGCCAAGTCGAGACGCGTCTTCACATCAGCGTAGAGAGCACGGTACTCGGCCACCATATCAGGTACACCAGAGACCGTTGACACAGCCGCCGACAGACGATCTGCATCCTCCACGAGGGCCTCGCATTCACGAAGTTCTTCTTCTACACCCTGAAACATCCATGTAAAAATGTCGAGCCAAGAGATAGAATGGCAAATGGAGAAAGAAATGGCTTGACCTTGTAATGAGACATCTTTTCAAAAATCTTTTTATTATTTGGTCAACTAATCAAGTATTATAAAATATTATTTATTATTTATTTATTTTTATTTTTATATACTTACATCTAATTCCTGAAGAGTAGCTGCTTTGTCTTGCGGTGTTGGTGCAAGATGTAATGCTCGAGTTAGCCGCACATCAGCTTCTGCCAATGTAACGACAGCCTTTCCATGGGCAGCAACAAACTGTCTATGAGCGTCCGCTCCCGCGGCATCCACACGGACTCTCAATTGCTGCCAACGACGAACTGCACCTCTTAACCTCGCGGCATCATCTGCACCGGCACCGCGAAGTTCTATTCCTCTTGTAGAAGCTACACGACTATATGCATCTTCCAATTTTTTGATATCGCTTTCTAAGGCTTCTAGATCTTTTAGAACTGATTTAGTAACGCTCTCATCTTCTGACTCGCCACGTTGTTTACGCGTTTCAATCTTTTCAACACGCTTTTCAATTGAGTCTAGTTTCTTCTCTACTTTAGGCAGCAAAGAGTTGGCCAATTCGGCAGACTTACGAATTTCCTTGAGAGCGTTTTTACGATGTTCTGACATGTCACAAATATTCTTCCATTTCTTTTCTACAATGTCAACACCAGTTTTGAGATTTCTTAAATCGAAGTTTCCTTTTACAATGTCGGGGTCATTAAATATGAGTTGGCAGTAGTTTAGTGTTTCCCCTACTTCACTACTTTCACTTTCGATATTCTTCTGGATGTCATCACGATCTTTGAATTTTTCGTCAACAGCTTTAGATGTCAAGTGTTCTAGGACCACTGTCGTTGATAATTGTGATTCGATTGTATGTAATTTTAATCTAATTTCTGTAAGTCTTTCTTCTAGTTGTGATATAGTTTCAAGTAACTCGTTGATCTTCGCAATTCTACTTCTTCCCGTCTCTTGTAGTTTCTGCCATCGCTCTTGAACGTCCTTCAGTTGTTTTGAAGTATTTTTGCTGTAGGATTTCTCATCTTTCTTGGACAAGTCTATAAGAGCATTACCTGTTTCTACAAGCCACTCAAATTCTCGTTCTTTAAGAGAAGTTTCTGCTTGTACATCAGAGTTGATTCTTCTGATTAGGTCTTGTGGATCAAGTGCTCCAACTTCCCCATTTTGACTAGATATTTCAAGCTTTGATTCCAGAGTCGTTATCCATTCGGCAAACCTTGTCAATCGTGAATCGAATAATGTATAAACTTCGAGGCGTTCTTGCAAGCGATAAATAATGATTGACAACTGATGCTCTAAATCAGCTCTCTGTTGCCGGAGTTGCCATATTCTTTGATTAACGATTCTTATATCCTGAGGGCTTAAACATTCTTTTAGTTGTTCTTGAATAACACTTAATGCTTCTAATTGGGTTTCTGTTTTTTCAATCTTCTTTCTAAGTTCAGTGTATTTATCAATAGCCTTCTTAAGCTGAGGTCTTGAGAGGCGTTGTTCGTCGGAGTATGAGTTGATCTCGTTCTGTGTCTTTGAGAACAGTTTATTGAGATCATTAGTAAGAGTTTCATATTCACCAATAAGAGCTAATATCCTACTTAAGAAGTCTCGCCATGTGTCAAGGCTAGCTTGCAGGTTGTCCACCCTCTTTACAGCCCCAGCATACTCGATCCTAACTGATGCTCCGTACGTTTCTTCAGTGAATTCGAGCACTTTCTTGAGATTTGTAAGAAGTTTTTCCGATTGTTTTCTTCCTTCAGGTACTTTGTCAGAGAGATTCTGTATTTTAGCAAGTATCTTATGTATAGTTTTCATATGAACATATCTAAGCTGCAGTTTTTCTTTCTCACGTTCCATTTGTTTGAGCCAGCGTAGTAATTCTGTATTGATTTCTCTATAGTCATCCCAAGCAGCAATTCGAGTGCATACTTCATCGTGTCTTTCGACAATTCGTGAGAGAGTTTCATTGTGCAGGTTTGTCATCATATCAAACCTATCTGATAATTCCCTATTTCTCAAGTCCCTGTTTTCGTTCATGAGTACTGAGCGTTGTGACGTGAGAAGATTTCTGTGTACCCTGCACAACCGGCGATGTTCTGTAAGGTTTTCATAATCAGCCGGTACTGAGCCAGATAAGAACGACTGCAGATCAAGAAGATATTCGTGCCAAAGCTTGAGAGCTGTTGCAGCATCTCCGGATCGCACTAAAGCAGTAGATAGTCGATGGTAATGCAAGAAAGTATCCCTGAACATAGCCTGCCATAGCTCTAATATTCTAACTATAGAGTGTTCGTCTGAAATATCGCGATCTATCTCTGGCAATTCAGCCTTTCCTGGTGCTATGTCTGCCTCGCTTTTACCAAGTGCTATTAAATTGTCACGAAGGGCTATAAGCTTGTCTTCGACAATTTCACCATCTTCATGTAGAGGTGCCAAATCCTGGAACAATAGTTTACTAAAATCAAGACTAGTTACCAAAATTTTACACATTTACATGTTTCTTTACTACAATATTCAGAAGTTGTGCGGTGGAGAATTTTTGTCGTTAATAAGTACCTAAAGTAAGTCTACATACAAAAGGTAATCAGAGTTCTACTGGTCCCAAGTCCCAAGGTAGAACAAAAATCGATAAAACACACATTTGTTCAACTTCTCCCGCCATAAATGCAAATGTTTCAGTTACAGCTCTTACTTATTCATAAGATGCAGTTAGTAACGGTGCCGCGTCCTCAAGAGACTGAATGCAGGACAATCAATAAATTGCACGACCGTTAACCTCATAGATAATGCAACATCAAACATGCAAGTCCTGCCACCCGTATCGTCTGCTCGGTCTGGTCTATTCCCGTTGGCCTCAAAACTATATTCCCGGAAAAAAAATATCCATCTTGTGACAATTACACAGGTTTCTATGCAGTCAACACTACTATTATGTTTCTACCTAGCATAATGTCAGAAAATGTATGATCTAGTTTCTTATGTGTCGAAAATTGTGCGCAATTTGCAAATTTCTTTAATTTTGTCCATAGGTACTGTTAACTACTGTTTGACAACAGGAAAATTTTAGTAGTTTTGACTCCAATGGTAGTCAAGTATTTTTTATTATTAGGTCAGGTTTTAGTACCTTAGGTCGAAAAAACTAATATTGTTTATAAAAATTTGGCAAAGCATACAACAAGTAAGTAAATGACGTCAAAAAATATAACTTTACCAAGTTTTTTTTTAACCGTGTCCCTAGTGAGGACAAAGCCTGTGCGACAACGGGAATACGGGTCTGTGTGTCATATCATAACAGTCCTTTGTTTGTTTAAGTTACTGTTATCGCACAACATGAATGATCCGTGAGAAAGTGATATTTGCAAAAAATATTGACGTTTCCGCCCACTTCGTAAATGAGTTTAATGATATGATTTTAATGATTCGTGGAATTAGACCAACTGAACCTACTAGACATAACGGAAATTAGACGTAAGTTACTGAATCGATTTTAATTTCGCTAAAATAGTTTTTGTGAGAATATGAAATAACAAAAATCTCAACGAACGCCCAGGGCGGTTGACATGACCAAATATTGATCAAAAATAATTTGATTTTGCCATTTCATGATGATGATGTGAACTTAGTATTCGTAACTTTATCTTTTGTATGTACAGTATAGGCCACATGGAAAAGCATACCACAAATTAGAGTGGATTGTATTTCAGGTGGTATCTTTTCCTTGTGGTCTACTAAACTTACCTATGCCTACTTACATGTTTTTTTGTCTGTTCAATTACTGAATGGGTCACATGTAGACATCAGGCTAACGCATTGTAAAAGTCCGGAATAAGAATGACGTCACTAACCTGTCTCATGTCACACAGTTTATCCTTAGCTTGCAAAGCCTTGGCTCTCGCCAGCTGTCTCGCTTCACCCATGTCAGCTAACACTTGCACTGCGCCTGCGACTAGCTGCAGACGTATGGCTAACGCATTGTAAAAGTCCGGAATAAGAATGACGTCACTAACCTGTCTCATGTCACACAGTTTATCCTTAGCTTGCAAAGCCTTGGCTCTCGCCAGCTGTCTCGCTTCACCCATGTCAGCTAACACTTGCACTGCGCCTGCGACTAGCTGCAGACGTATGGCTAACGCATTGTAAAAGTCCGGAATAAGAATGACGTCACTAACCTGTCTCATATCACACAGTTTCTCCTTAGCTTGCAAGGCCTTCGCCCTCGCCAGCTGCCTCGCTTCACCCAGGTCAGCTAACACTTGCACTGCGCCTGCAACTAGTTGCAGACGCCTGGCTAACGCATCAGCATCAGTCTGGAGGGCCCTGGACCCTGTCTCGGCTGCCACTCGGGCGGCGAGCGAACGCAGCTCGGCCACCCTTGATTCTTGCTCGAGGCATGCCTGTTGGAACACAAATGAATTGTAGACAATCAATACATAAGGCCAATAGAAGCAAAAACCATTTTTTGTAGAATTTTGTGTCTGTCTTTCTGCATGTTTGTGGTATTATAGAAGGTCTCACTTAAAATCTAGCGTAAGTTTAATCTTTTTACGCCACGAGATATACGTGGACAAAGTCGCGGGCACAGGCTTGTTAAAAATAAAACACAAGACTGCTTAAAATCTTCAAGCACCACGGATTTATCATTTTCATATTGCTATTTTTTTCAAATAGTTCGTGATGTTTTAGTTTATCCATTACAAACAAAAAATAAATTACTCTTTTAAAAATATTTTCTATTAATATTTAATCCTAAAATAATAAATAATAAAATATAATAAGTTTACATGCCTATATTCAAATGAAGAGGTACATATAGGTAAATACCTAATATACTTTTTTTTATACTTAATAATTTTTCTTGCTCTCCTTCATAAAGAAATCCTGTAATTAGGTAAACTGTAGGTCAATTAGTACTAATGTTAAACTTAACACTTTGGGACATAAAAGCCAATTTTACGTTGATCGGTTTAGTTTAAAAACCTATTAACCTTGGAATACGAATTATCCTTGTACGCATGCGACCAAAATTTAATATTATAATGTTAAACATGTGTTTATAACATAAACATGTTTAACTTAAGTATAATAGGTATGTCGCCGGGACTACTAGGTAATTCACAGTTGCTGTGTGGTGAATATTTATATCTGAATTATTTTTTTATGCTTTGTGGCTTTGTGTTTTACATCTTCCTTCTTATTTCTACACAGATGTAAGAGGATTAATACAATTTCATGAAAGATTAAATGGCAAAACCATCAACACTATATTGTGTGCAAAATGCAACTGAATAACTGAACTGAACGCGATAAAGCGTAACACACAAATTCACTTTCGTTCGCATTACTTATTTGTCCTAATCCTAACTAATATTATAAATGCGAAAGTTAGTTTGTTTGTTTATTTATTTATTTGTTTGTTACCTCTTCACGCTTTATCTTTAGCTTTCTTCCTGAAATTTCGCACACACAATCATAAGTTCTGAGAAGGACATAGGGTACCTTTCATGCCGAGAAAAGACACTGTTCCCGTGGGAAACCACGCGAGCAAAGCCGAGGGCAAAAGTTAGTAATAAATATTTATGATATATAAGTAGGTATTCTAAAACATACAATTGTGTATTTTATTAATTTGCGATAGTTCAATAGGTGCATTTATTTTTATACTTTTTACAGTTCAAACGAATAAATATGTAAGTATTGCCGCATAAAACAACAAGGCATGGACTTAGAGCACGCAACAATTTTTTTTTATTGTATTTCTTTTGTACTACTAGCTGTACCAAGGAGCTTCACTTCTGTGGAAATTTCGGGATAAAAAGTACCTACCCTATATGCTTTTATCTGCATTTTCTACCCGTGTACCTACAAAGTTTCATCGAAATCCGTCCAGGAGATTGAGTAACAAACATACTCATAAACCCAAATCATCGCAATTACCCAAATTAACAATATTAGTAGATGTTGGATATCTATCCGACTTTCTAAGGAAGGTAAGGGGGTCTCTATGAAAAACCGTTAACTACTAATTATTACAATTTGCTGAGGGTAACAGATGCTCCAGTTGGCTAATAATATATAGGTGTATACTTCATATCCTTCCTAACTAATATTTATAAGTGCGAAAGTGAGTTTGTTTGTTACCGTTTCACGCGTTATCTACTGAACCAATCTTCCTGAAATTTCGCATACCCGTAGTTAGAAGAACAGAGAAGGACATAGGCAAAAGCACTGTTCCCGTGGGAAATTCACGCGGGAAAAGCCGCGGAAAATTCTATATTTTATCACCATTTGATTAGGTCTCAATTTATGTGTGTTTAACTAATAAATTTGCTAGTATTGGTCAATAAAGTTGTGTCATGTGACAAATACAAGTTGATCACACGATCAATTGGAGAATGCGAGAGCAGTCGAGATTATTGAGATTTGATTCGGTCAAATAGAGCATGAGATACACAGAAAGACAACGCATACCGACATATTAGAGATTGAATATACGACGAATAACATAGTTTGTAGCTAGTAGTTTGTTCTGGTGAAAGATTTGTATTTGATAGCAGCATTAAAATAAAAAATATATTTTTCAGCCATTGTGGTCTTTTGTGGATTTAGACCGAATTTAGAAGCGGTGGTGGCAGAGTGGTTAGGCCGCCCTCCTGTGGCTGCAAATGTCCCAGGTTCAAATCCTGCCAGTGCTACATGAATTTGTATCCCAATCATGTATGGTAGTTTTCTTATGATCTAGGCATACTTGATTCATATACATCTAGCTTTCGCCCGCGGCTTCGGCATCCCACGGGAACACTTTATGATATGTCCTTCTCCGTACTTCCAGCTATTTATATACATATTATTTTATAGTTATGTTATAAAAAGAAAATAAAAATAACTTACTATAACCTACATAAAAAAATGAAATCTTATAATATCTCATGGCCAAAGGAATATTTCCGTTAAACTGTGAATAGATTAACGTAGATACAATACTTACTGCTAGTTCGTCTGGCGCCGTATTTACATAGAAAAATGTTATCAACAAGATTTTAGTTCAAGGTTTTATTCCCACATATCTAGGTATCTATTGCGTTGTAGATAAAAATATGAGGATTAGATTTTCAAGCTAGAGTCTGTATAAGTAAATGGAAAACAAGCATGTTTACCATTTAATAAAAGTAAGTCAAAAGTTTTGAAACGATCTCTATTTAATGTGCATACTGATGGGTGTGGTCCTATTGTTTTTAAGTAACTATGCTATAATCCTATCCTACTAATCCTACTCGTACTTATATTAAGTATACCTACTTAAATGCAAAAGTTTGGATGCGAGTTTGTGAATTCGTGAGTTTGACGATGTTTGTTACTCAACCACGCAAATCTACTAGACGGATTTCGATGAAATTTGGTAGGTACACGGGTAGAAAAATACTGGAAATAGTACATATTTTTGTGCCGGAATTCCCACCGGAGCAAAGCCCCGGGGCGCAGGTAGTTATGAATTAAAGTCATTTTTCAAGCGTCTGCTTGTCTATCCCTATGCAGCTTCGTTGTGAAAGATCCAATTTTTTTCCGACACAAAGAATTTTGATGCAGTTTTCTCTATCTTTCAGATTTCTTCCGAATAGTTTCAAGGTTACAATGCATGTGAAGCCGGGGCTTAGTCTAGTGCTTGTATAAAATACTTGGTCCTAAAATAAATCACGCATTAGCTAATCAGCCGACATGGTTCACATGTGGGCGAAGGAATCCGCATAAAAAGACCAATGCTGCGTATTACGATATTACCGGCGATATCCTGCCACAGAGTAAATATCGCCAGTCATAACTTAATTATAGAGCTGTGATGACATAAGTCCATGAATATTTGATGCAGGCTCTGTGTATTACAAGATGCTTTTACAAAACTAGGGCTTGTATTATTTTCATTTATAATGTGCCAATATAATGATATTCTCGTATCGCATAATGATATACTTAGACATATTCCGTTTAAAACTATTCCAGTTTCGCAGTGCAGTTAGGCTTGCACTGACTGAGTAGTTAGTCATTATTTGTTTTAGTCATAATTTGTTTTATTTATTTTTTTCTTATTACACTTGTTAATATTTTGTCGATGTTATTACTTTAAGTACCTTTGTAACACAAGTTTAATTTTCTTTCACATTTTGCTTGTCACTTCTTTTAATGCTCGCATTATATTATCTGATCTGTTTATGTACAGTTTTTTAAGTTGTAGTTTAGCACATAACCATGAACTTTTTATGTTTTTTTTTATGACTGCAAGTGCTTGTATAAAATACTTGGTCCTAAAATAAATCACGCATTAGCTAATCAGCCGACATGGTTCACATGTGGGCGAAGGAATCCGCATAAAAAGACCAATGCTTCCTTCTTTACCGTCGATATTCCTGCCATGACTAACGGTCGTGGTCATTATGTCGAACGAAACACACTCAGCGACTATCTTGGCATATGTTAATGGAATGGTTTGCCAATGCCTTCTCCATTTACACTAGCTGATAATCATTAACCAGAGTGCAGGTTTACTAAACTGGGGTTTTAATTTAATTCATTTCATTTAATTAATTCATTCATTCATTTAGTTCATTCTTAAAGTTCTGATTCTTCTATTGACTACTACTAGAAGTCATCGTACCTCCTCCTTTACACGTTTTCTGTATAAAAGGTGTGTATAAAAAAAAAAAAATTTGAAAAGAAGACTTAGGTTGGGTTGCACCATCTTATTTAAGCAGTAACAGTAACTTTAACCTATGGAAGTTCTTATTTTTACCATGCTTTAACCGTACTGGTTAGACAAAATATGACTTGCGCCAGTGTTAAATAATTTTAATTTTAGTACTGTTTCAATAGTACCTACATAAAGTTTTTTTCAGCATAGGTAAATACTTAGAATTCTATAATTGGCCTTTCTAATCGTATAATCTACTATTTAAGTACCAATCTGTAACGCTGTAACTCATAAATAAATAAATAAAATAAAATAATCCCAATAATAAACGTAACTGATTGTTAACTTTGACACTAACCTAAACAAAAACTTAAATTTCGGTGAACTGGTTAACCTTCTTTACGTGATTTATTTTACTAATACCACAAGGTGTGAGCACCAAATTGGCAGCCATATTTGTACTGCAC